>OY756946.1:7780000-8090000 GCA_963580275.1 Crataegus laevigata | reverse complement strand
ACCAACAACGCTCGAGTAACAGTGTCTTCCTATTATTCATTTACAGAAATTAAAATTCATTAATGAGACTCATAAATCACCTACGAGTACCACCCGCGGGTGGGAATTAACACCAGATAAAGAAAACCCTAACCAAAATCACAACACTTACATAGTGATAAAGAATGGTGCCTGTCAAGCCAATAATCTCCTGCATCAAGAATATTGTAAAAAAATTAGGCATACAACCAGAATAGAGTTAAACCACCGATAATCATACATGTGTATATGAAGCAAATCAAAAAGCAGTCAGCCATAATAATTTAGACCTCTATAGAGGCACGAAATCTCCGAAGCCGATCTTCGTACTCCACTTGCAAACAACAGTAGAGATTAGAAAACAGTTACTAAGAGGTTTGGCTGAGTCTTCATTGAGCAGGTAGCACCGATCCAAAATTACCACATCTACAAAGATCAAGCCCAAATTAGGAAAACTGTATTCAATACCGACCTTCTCGATCCCAAACCTTGAGCATAGCCCACCTTCTTGCTGCCCAATCTTCATCACGGCCGTTCATAATTTCTATCGCCTGAAATCAAATGGTAGAAGTCCAATATATATAGTGCAAACTTTTAAGCAGTTTTAAAAATTCTCACGAAATAGACAATAATCGTACAAGGGAAGGTGGAACGTTAGTTCTTCCTAGCAGTTCAAGAAGACTCCTGTCCCTGGCAATACAATCTCGGTCCTTGATCTCTGTGGTTGTTGAGACTTTCATGGAACGGTTATGAAATACAAGAAGTTAGCATGTGCATCAAACAACAGGCATAACTTCAAATAAACAACTGATCAATTAAGGGTAGGTTTCACAACCACGAGTTTATAGAATTAATCATGACATACCGCACTCAATTCCCATGAAATGCCGTTCTCCTGTAAAAACGATTTCACCATAGGCCAAGCATCTTGCACCCTTTGTGCTGAACAAACAATTCAAAAGCATTTGTTCTATTGAATAACTATAACAAAATGAATTATTAGAAAGCATGAGAACAGGGAATTGTTCTCAGAGAAATTTAACAACAAAAGCAACTACGGGACATAAAAGGGACGTAAACAAAGCTGCAAGAGCACTGGCGGAGCCAAGTTAAGGGCTGCCATGGGCTGTAGCCTAGGTAGCTTGTGGTGAAAAATAAAATTTTACATGTAATTTTGATTGATTTTTGAATGTAGCCCACCAATTATTTAGTCACTAATTCAAATTCTCTAGGTTTAACGATATATAATTATATAATACAGTTTGTAAACCATCTCTTTTTCTTACATTATTTTTCTCATCACTTCTTATACATGTACAAGTTTGGATTTGTTTAATTTTAATACGTATTTGTTTAATTACAAAAAATTTTGGCTCACCTTGTGAATTTTTTTAAGCTAACTGACACTATAAAAAATACGGTATCAAGTTTTTTTTATTTATAAAAATTTAAAATTTTAAACTATCCCACCCGGTAAAAAATTGCTAACTCCTCTATTGTGCAAGAATTGTGTCAAATGTGGTGGTTATGAACCTCATTGAACAAGTTTGCATCAGTACTATTTCATAGTCATAACTAAAAAATTTATTCAAAAAAGGATTCTTCAATTTAATAAACAAAATAAAGAAAAAAGAAAAGGATGAATATGGATGAGATGAGCGCACCCGTCTTCACCATAGTATTCAGTGAAAGACGCCCACATGCTACTTTCTGCAAGACTCTTCTCGACAGTATCGTTTGATTCCTTACATTCAATCTTCACAGTCTGTGCAAGATCAACACCATGGAGAAAGATGCCTTCCACCATTGTCCTCAGCATCTCCAATCCATCAGATGTACCCACAGCAGTGAGCGTGCAAGTACATGCCTATTCATTCATTAACAGCAGTGAGCGTGCAAGTACATAAGCATTAAAATGATAAAGGGACAATAACACTTACGTTAGGGAAAAGTTTACACCGCGTCATCTTGCCCATTTCCTGCATCCAAATTATATTGCAAAATATTGGAGAAATGATATATTTAAACTAACCTAAATAATAGATTAATTTAAACCAAATTAAACTCACAAGCACACGAATCAATTGTAGAAATATATGCAAATATGAGGTCGATCTCACAGGGGATTGCTTTAACACCAATTTAGCTGATTAATCACGCTAGACTTAATTAACAAGAAAAATAAAAGATAATTAATTAAAATCACATGCGACACAAGAAGAAATTGAAAAACAATGGAAGTCTAAGGTTATAAATCCACCAACAACAATCCTATTTACTTTTCCTAGAGCCAACTACTATCCAATTACCATGCCAATGTTAAAGGTTGTTGTCACATCTCGACCCGGGCGGGACCACTTTCCGGGCTCGACTCCGCCGTAGCACGATATTGTCTGTTTTGGGCCCTGACCACGCCCTCACGGTTTTGTTTATGGGAACTCACATGAGAACTTCCTAGTGGATCACCCATCATGGGAGTGCTCTCGTGCGCTACTCGCTTAACTTCGAAGTTCCGATGAACTCGAAGCCAGTGAGTTCCCAAAAGGGCTTGTGCTAGGTAGAGATGGGAATATACATATAAGGCTTACAGGATAATTATATCTTATTGGTTAGGCATACAATTAAACACATAAAAACTCATTAAGCGTAGAAGAATCATGTCAACCAAGCAGGACTAGCTTGATATTGGTCATCCTCACTAGTTTGTCTACTCTTCTTAATCTTAGTTCCAATAAACCTAATTGATTGGTTATCCTCATAGATTTATCTAAATATCTAAATGCAAAATTCCTAAAGGTGATCAGTCATTAGAAACTCGAACCTAGAATAAAATACCCACAAAGATTAAAAATATAACATGGCATATAATTGTTAGAATTTATTAGGTTTATTTAGGAAATTAATTAGAGATTTGATTTGATTTTGTAGTAGGGTATTTTTGGCATTTATGCATTAGGGTTTCTTAGGTTTATTGCTCTATAAATAGAGCTTGTAATTTAGTTTGAGAGATAAGTTATTCACAATGTAGCCTCTTAGGGTTTTGTAGCCGTTTTGGCATTTTCGTTTGTTCAATAAAATTCTTATTATTTTGTAATCTTGTTCATCGCGCACTCTGATATTCAACTTGGTATCAGAGCGGGTTCAATCCGCTCTTGTATGGTATCAGTTTGTTTTGTTGCTTTTTGTTTTTCGGTTTAGTTTTGCTTTTTGTTTTGTCATTCAGACTGTCGCTTCCACTTTGGTCTATGTCCTTTGTTCTGGGTCACTCTGTTTTTGTTCGTTTTGTCTTTGGATTTCTGTTTATGTTCTTTGTCTTTGAATTTTGGTATTGACTGCCAAATCATGGTAGTCCTAAAAAAAAGTACAAAGAAAAACTGAACTGTTTTGACCCACTGCAGCTGTCACATCTCGACCCGAGCCCCCACCGCAACCCGGGCTTGACTCCACCGTAGCACGATATTGTTCGCTTTGGGCCCCGACCACGCCCTCACGGTTTTGTTTTTGGGAACTCACGAGCAAGTTCCCAAGAGGTCACCCATTCTGGGATTGCTCTAGCCCAAACTCGCTTAACTTCGAAGTTCCTACTGAACCCGAAACCAGTGAGTTCCCAAACGGTCTCATGCTAGGTAGAGATGGGAATATACATATAAGGCTTACTTAATCCTCTCTCCTGGGCGATGTGGGATGTCACAACCACACCGCAACTGCACTCTGACCTCTACTCACATCAGAGCAGTTTGTCATGAAGTTGGTTTGGAAGTTCACAATTAGCACTGGGAAAGATTGCGTTGGCATTGGCATTGACATTGACATTGGTATTAGCATTGGAATTGGCACTGAATTTTGGAGTCTTGCATCCGCATCTGCTTGTAGGTAACCTTATGACATGTACTGCCATGAGTTTGATGGGGGTGTTGGAATTTATTAGGTTTATTTAGGAAATTAATTAGAGATTTGATTTGATTTTGTAGTAGGGTATTTTTGGCATTTATGCATTAGGGTTTCTTAGGTTTATTGCTCTATAAATAGAGCTTGTAATTTAGTTTTAGAGATAAGTTATTCACAATGTAGCCCTTAGGGTTTTGTAGCCGTTTTGGCATTTTCATTTGTTCAATAAAATTCTTATTATTTTGTAATCATGTTCGTCGCGCACTCTAATATTCAACTATAATCGGATAATAATTAACAAAGTACTCCACAAATATTCATGTCATATTTTTGACTTGGGAAACAGGTCATCTGTCTTGCACGCCAATTTTAGAGTCGATTTATCTTCTGGAAAATTCTGTAAAAATATGGTAAATGTAGCTGCATTTCTTATCTTTCTAGGCATATATTGCATGCCACTAGAAAAAATGGGGAAAGCTTCAAATCTTCATTTTCCCACAGCTGCACAATTCTGACGGGAAAACAACTTATGCAAGATTGATTTGTAAAACTGGAATGAATGGCTTCATGAAAAATTATGAAATTCGGACACAACGATCTTCAGCCTCTTAGCTTCCTTTTCCAATTTTCCTTGCATCAAAACTCCTCTGGAAAGTTGAATTATCACCAAAAACGTTCTAAGTGCACAAATTGGCTAAAATTGAGAAAAAGGAAAATAATAAGGCTATTTTATAATCAATTCATTAACCAAACTTATGGATAATTAATATGAAAATATGGTAAATAATGCACCTATCAAGAAACAACAAGCAAAATGGGACAGGTAACAGAATGTGAAGCCATAAATATTTTGCCAGTGGGAAGATCAACAAACATGATTAAATAAATTTATTCAAGCACCTTGATGGAGCGCCTAGAAGGTTCTTCCCATTTCAATTTTACCTTCTGCACAAAATGTGTGAGATTAAAACCACCAAAAATAAGAACTTCAAATTTCATATCTCCACCATTATACATAAATTTGGGTCTGACTGAACATCAAGTAGCAAACATAAGACCCAAATAAAGGCTCATAGTCCTCTTACAAATTATCCTCAGATTTTGCTAAAATTAAAAGGTTAGAATCACAGTGTCCAAAAATTGGATCATAGAAGTTTAATAACTTAGATTTGTTCAACACATATTGATAGACAAAAAAAATGTTATGAAACTTATTCAATACCCACCTTCTCAATTTTAAAATTTTCGCTCAGATCATGAAAACCAATGTTAACATGTTGCATGCTTCCATCAACTATCTCTAATATCTGAAATCAAATTGTGACGCACTAAAAAGAATCAGAAAATTGTTACAAAATGGTTAAAAATAAAAAATCCAATCCAAATTCTTTTTTTTTAATGCATAAAAAGAAAATATTTAGAGATTTCAAGTACAAGGCGCATAGAAAACATTTCATAAAGCTTGCAAATACTTTGAAAATCTTTACCAGTGATGGGTCAACAGTAGTACATGCCAAGAGTTTAAGAATTTGACAAGCCTTGTTAGTAATATGTGGGTCCCCACTGGTTGTTGAAACTGTCATGGAACGAGGGACCTCGCGATAATCTACTTTCCAGTTTATGCCTTGACCTTCCAAAGACGATTTCAATTGATTGTCATATCCGTCTAACCTTTTTGCTGCACAAAACAAAGAAAGCTCATAGGTTGGGCAATTATTCTAA
Organism: Crataegus laevigata; assembly: GCA_963580275.1. Taxonomy (NCBI): domain Eukaryota; kingdom Viridiplantae; phylum Streptophyta; class Magnoliopsida; order Rosales; family Rosaceae; genus Crataegus; species Crataegus laevigata. Next base: position 8,084,372 of record OY756946.1, on the reverse strand, counting down.
ATAATTAGAATAGTAACAAGAGCAACAAGCTTATTGTAGAAAATTAAACCAAACTGTAGTAACACAATGAATTACAGGACAAGGCACAGTAAAATATGTGTATATCAAGTCAGTAACTCAAGGTTAATGTCAAACCAATACCTGCACATATAACACAAATTTTTTTTAAAACAGAAAACAAGCTTTTTAAATCAAAATTGAGACCCAACCACTGAACGCTACAATTACAATATTTAATAAATAGTTACAATTGTCACAAGCCACAACTAAATAGTGTGCTTTCCTTCCATATGATCTCATACTCATATACCTAGGGGTGGAATTTTTTACCACATTACCATACTTACCGTATTACTAACCGTACCATACCAAAGTTGTGCCAAAAAATTTGTACCATTGGTAATGGTACGGTATTTGTACCATACCATACTGTTTCAGTACGGTACTAATACTCAAAACTAGTACCGGTGGTATACTGTACCTACCGGTTACTAATATTATTAATATTATATTATTTATTTATTCATATATATATATATATATAAATAGAATTATGTATTATGTATTATGTATTATGTAATATTATATTATGTTGTTTGACTCATTTATCCTAAAATCTCCACATAAACTAAACACTCTCAGTCTCTCACTTTGGTCGCTGCTTGACACAAAGTTAGAAACCTAGGGCTTGTTCCGCCGTCGCAGCTCTCTTATCGACTCATCTTTGTTTCTCGTTTTTGGCGACTTTGTCTTTCGCTGCAGTGCATCTCATCATCTCCTTCATCAACTTGGGTTGTCCTTCTTTACGATTCCGTCTGTCAAGGTAATTTACATACAATTTTAAAGAATATAGAGATGAAGTTTAGGAATCTCTTTCATCAGTTTTTCCATTGTACTCTTTTATCAGTTTTTCCATTGTACTATGTCGTCAATTTTGAAGAATGGGTTGTCCTCTGTAATTAGATAAAATCTTTCAGAAACCCTAAATTGATAAAATTGGGGATTTATTAATTGGTTTGGTTTTATATGACCTATTTACTGCCTACTTTTTTGCATCCTATTTTGGTTGCCATAGCCACAGCATCATTCAAATGTCCTGGTAGATTAATGTATGGTTAATTATTTGGGGGAAATTAAAGATCAGAGATCAATTAGTAATTAATTAAAGTAGATTAATATTTAAGATATGTATATATAGGTAGTTAACAACTATACCTTTCATGATTTGAGAGCCACGGGTGCAAATCTCGCCGGGTTGGTTATAGCCGAGTGAGAGACCAGTTTCATGGTAGGGGTGGACATTAAAATGTATATTTTTTACATCCTATACTAAATTGATTAGTAATTAATTAAAGCAGATTAATATTTGGGATATATAGGTAGTTAGCAATTATACTAATGCATGCTTTTTTTTACCTTTTTTGCTTGTTGCTTGCTTGCTTCAAGGGTGATTTTATCTTTTAAAATGTATGAATTATTGTAGAATTATATGGCTTATCCATATGACTATGCATACAATTTAGAATGAGTTACATGCTAGTTACTATATTTTAATATAACATTGTGTCTTATTTTGGTTAATAGGTCAAGATGGAGTCTAGGAATAGCCATGGCTCTACTAGTACACCTTCCACCACTCAACCTCAACCCCAAACACTTGGAACACAATCTCAACAAGAAAATCAAGAAGTGGATGAAAGTGTGGGAAGTGGTATGAGAGGTGACAGTGATGTTAATGGGGGGCGATTGGTGGTGTGGTCACATGCTCAGAAAGTGGTAAGAAAAAGGAATAAGGGTCAAAAAATTCACCTTGCAATTTGCTCACATTGCAAGAAAGAGTGATTGGCCGATCCTGATAAAAATGGGACGTCAAGCATAATGTATGACCTTAGAAAAGCTTGTAAGGATTCGCCTCTTTATATAAAAGGTGATAAAAATCAACCGGTCTTAACAAATGAGTCCATGGGTAGTGGATTGGTCCCCACACCTTTAACCAAAAAAGACTTGAGTTATAGAATGTGATGTTTGTCATCAAGGATGAACAACCATTTAAGGAGGTTGAAGGTGGTGGATATATTGATATGATGATAGAGGCTCAACCTCGGTTCAAGATTCCAAATAGGAGGAAGATTGCGGCCGGTGTGTGGGATTTGTTTGTATTAGAGAAGTCTAAATTGTTTGAAGCTATGCATAATCAAATGGTAAGTAGCACAACCGATACTTGGACAACAATTCAAAACATCAACTACATGGTAGTTACCGCCCACTTCATGGATAGTGAATGAAAGTTGCACAAACGGATCATAAACTTCTTAAAGATCACGGGACATAAGGGAGATGACATTGGAAATGTTCTAGAGGTGTGTTTGAACCAATGGGGGGATAGAGAAGATCTTTAGCATCACGGTTGATAATGCTTCCGTCAATGATGTTGTGGTTGACTATATGAAAAAGAGGCTACGGGAAATGAATTCTCTCTTGGTTGATGGGAAGTACTTGCATTGTCACATCTTAAATTTAGTTGTCAAAAGTGGGTTAAAGGAGCTTATTAAGTCGGTTGAGGGGATTCGAAATTGTGTCAAGTACATTCATTATTTGCCAGCTAGATTGGATAAGTTTAGGGATTTTGCTATCTTATTCAAGATGGATAAAATGTCGAATGTGCCTTTTGATGTGTCTACGAGGTGGAATGTAACATATAAAATGCTTGACGATGTATACAAGTTTAGGAAGGTGTTTCTTAGGATGGCAGAGGAGAATGTGCAATTTCGTGATTACTTTGAAGAGATGGAAATGGATTCAAAGAAGAATTTGGTAAAGAGAGTGGGGCCTCCGGAATAGGAGGATTGGGAGAAGGCACTAGCCTTTACGCATTTTCTAAAGAAGTTTCATGATGCTACTTTGAAGCTTAGTGCAACTAAAAAGGTTACATCAACTTTGCTATAGGATCAAGTGGTTGCTTTACAAATAGAGAGGAGACAAAAAAAGATGCTACCAGTCTTACATTGCAAAGTGTGGCTACTACAATGATGCGGAAATTTAACAAGTATTGGGGAAATTTTGAGAATGTGAATCCACTTATTTTTCTTGGCCAAGTTCTAGACCCTTGTTATAAACTTCAAATGATTACTATCAACCTCAAAGCACTTGGATGGGATGATAGGAAGGTAGATTGGATGCTTAAGGAGATTAAAAAAATGCTTGCTTGATATGTATAATGAGTATAGAAGGGGTTTTTCTACTACCATTGGGGCTCCATTGGAAGATGTGGAACTAAATGAAGAGTTCATAATTCAAGCTTGTGGGGGTGATGAGAACAAAGTTGAAATGATCAAGGAGCTTATACAAGAAAGGAGGGAGCAACGCCTTTTGGAGATATCCAATGAAGTGGATAAGTACTTTGCCGCTCCTTATATTAGCTTTATTGTTGGTGGCTTTGATTTCTTGAGTTGGTGGAAATCAAACATAAAAGAGTTTCCAATCCTTTAACAAATAGCCAAGGATATCTTTGCAATCCCTACTTCTACCGTTGCTAGTGAAAGTGCTTTTAGTCTTAAGAGGAGGGTTGTGGACCCTTTCAGGGCAACATTGACTCCTAAAATGGTAGAGGCACTAGTGTGTACTAGTGATTGACTTAGGGCGGATGAAGTAAACTTCTACAAAAAACCAATGGAAGATATGCTTCAATTCTACAAGGAAATGGAAGAAGTTGAAACAAGTAAGACATGTTTTAAATTATTTAGTAAATTTGTTATTAAATATTCAACTTTAATTCTTATTGTAAATATTATTAATACATATATATATATATATATATATATACACACACACACACACGTACTTTGTAATGTAGGCTTGAGACAAGCTCAACCTCAATCTTCTACAAGTTCAATGCCTCCTCCAAATGCATCTATATCTCAAAGCTTGAAGAATTGATCAATGAATTTTTACTTTTTAAAGTTTTAAGTTGATTTAGTTTGAAATGTTAATTTCAGTATGTTTGTATCTGGAACTGCAAGTAGAGAATCCAAATTCCCCTTTATTTTTAAGCTTCATGTGAAACTACATCCATTTGTGAAACTGCATCCCTTTTATTGTTTTGGAATAAAGATGGTTTTGTATTCTTAAGAATCTTTTTCAAGTAGAGAAGACAGAAACATACTGAGGCTTTTAAATTGAAATGTGTCCCCAACAATAGCACTTCCAAGTGAGGGCACAACATATGCATTGGGTATTAACACCTTGGATTGTGGGTTCAAATCAGCAAGCCAGTCATCGAGCACATCTATGGATATTTACTTTTTTTGTGATTTGCTGTCTTACATTTCTGGTTCATTTGAGTCTCAGCATACTATAGAAATCTTATCTTATGATTTATTAAGTTTCTACCACTTTGACATACAAAAGTAAAAAAATCTTGAATTAGGTTAAATTGTATATATATGTCAAACTGTGTATATTTTCTGGGCTTTGAATTAGGTTAGAAAAATATTAGATTTTGGGCAAACTAAGTGACGTAAAACAAAGTGGTAATTACCATAGGCATACCATACCAACCAAACTATTTGGTATACCGAAAGTTTGGTACGGTAATGGTAATAGATTTTGTCATACCAAATATTTGGTATGGTAATCGGTACAGAAGTTTTGGTAAAGTAATGTACCAAAACCACTCCTACATATACCTAAGATTTGAAAGAAAAAAAAAGGGAAAACTTCTCTCACACCTTTTTAATTTTTTTAATATTTTCTACACACCACTAACACTTGATAAAAAAATATTAAAAAATTAAAAAGGTGTGAGAGAAGTAATTTGGGGTGTGTGAATATAATCTCCCTAAAGAAAAAAGCACAAGAAAGGAATGTACCAAACTTCGGAAGGATGGGCAAGGTCTTATACCATTCCACTGCGCACAAAACAAACAAAATACAATACAACGGAGATAAAGTGAGACGGTCAAATCAAACATAATACAGTGTAGATAAATTGAGAAAATCAAAACATAAAGATGTGAATTTGTTGTTAGCCTAACCCCTAGGTTATCGAGAAAAAAAAATATGTACAAGGAGAAGAGATGATCGTACAATTGTTTCTTCCACGAATTCCTCCGTATACGTGGCCCGTTCGCTTGGAGGCTTACCGTATCCGCTCATGCAATCTTCGATTGGATGGTCGTCTGTTGTGGTGAGTGGGACAAAGAAACCACGGAATTTGGTCCCGGTGAGTAGATTTGTGATGGTTTTTTTTTTTTAGAAATGTTTGCTTAAAAATATCTCAAGATGTTTGAGAGGTTTCGCATAGAGTAAGAATTTGCATATGACAGATTTGTATGTTAATTTGGAGGGGCCTTTAATATTGCTAATACTCTGATACTTACAATGCTAATACGCCTGATTGCATGTTGTAAAACTGCTTGCCATGAGTATCCTACGTGCATAAGTAATATTCCTAAGAATATTGGATAAGAGAGATTTTTTTAGTGTGATCAGTACACGGGGTGGTACACCATGTGTCATTATAAAAATAATTGGATATGTGTGCTAAAAAGTTAATAACTTAAAAAATAAAATTTCTCACTACTTCAATTAAAACACGTGGTGTACACTTGTATTCCCGTCACAATTAAAATTTTCTTTATTGGATAATCTCGCGTGGAGGCACTCCCACTTTTTTGAGATGTGATAATGCATGAAATCCCATCATTTTGGAATTTTAAATATGTGATAATGCAACTCTAGTGGATATAATGCATGCAATTGATTAAAACCAATCAATGCCTACCATTATTTGGTGGCAATCCAAACTGAGGGTCCAATTCAAGTGCCATGCATAATAATAGTGAATTATCATGCCGTGACCTAATCCAAACAGATTTGATGCTATCCTGATGGCAATCATTACCATGCACGATTCTTCACTTGTGGCTTCTCTTGATGTGGTATATCCCAAGCAGACCCACATAAAGAGATTAAAGAGAGAAGTCCTCCTCCATTTCAACTTTTCATCAAACATTAAAGTTTTGGAATAATCTTATAGGATTTATACTGATAATAATATACCATAAACCCTACTTAAATTATTCCATTCCAATTGTAACACCTTATCGCATCTCATCCAACGGTCTAGAATTCTGCTCATTCAACGGCCTCAATTACTCGGACCGATGGTGTAGAATCGGGTACAAACAAAATTTATAATAAAAATCTATATAAATTTGTCGAAATCCATACAATTGTAGAGTCAAATAAAATTCTTCGACGATCGTACCATACATTCTCTGTGACTAATCGATCAACGGTCGAAGGTTTGAAACCGTCGAGAGGTGACGGCAGGGTGGAGCAGAAAAGCTTCCCCATCTGTTACAGGCGCATCCATGGATGCTCACCGCGAGCGCCTCCAAACCCAGCTTAACAGCCTCAGCCATAGGGTGGCTGGTTTGAGAATCCATTTAAGCAGCCTCAAAGATCATTTACTCGTCACCGCCATTCGCTAACACATCTTCCGTTTGGATAAACAATACTGCTTCAAGACCAACTAGCTATCTATCCAAGTCTCGGTCAATAAGGAGTCTCTGAATCCTTGTTGGAAGAGGTCATCTTATCAGCCTTCTTGACGAGGTGAAGAGTTACTAGGTTACTTAGCATTCGGCACACTGAAAAGCCAAATTTGATATTGAACTTCGCAGAAACTAGCAGCCTTGTCCTCAGGTTCTAGAACCCAAAAGCTGAGACATGTTCCTTCCTTGGCCGCAATCGCAATATTCAGAAGTCTTCAGTCGTCCAATGCCACATCAACATTCTTTCACTCCCCAGCCGAGATCGGCTGACGAGTTGACACGCCCCGCATTCAACCGAATGACGTAGTTAGCTTATTAGCTATTCGGCATGCGCACCACGTAGGCTAAGTAGTTTTTAGAGTCAACATATTTATATGAATTTGCATGAAATTTTTTCTTGGATGTCTTAGAATTTTAAGGAAGCGGTCTTGCATTTTAGGGTTATTGGTTGGAGGGGGAATAGGGTTGTGCAGTGATGTGGGAACTGGTGGGTTCAGAGTGATTTAGGGGTAGGTCCAGAGTTGATATGGAAACTGTTGGGTTTGACGTGATGGTAGCAGGGTCGGTCATGAGAGCAACTTCACCCTTAAAAAAATGTGCCAACACTCAACCCATTTAATCCACTCAGTGAACAGTGATAAACCCAATGAATAGTAATTGACCAAAACATCTCCACCTCTAAAAAATGCGCTGGCAAAAACAATCTCCACCCCTACAAAATACGCTGGCACTCAGCTCATTTAAAATATTATTAATTTTTTTTATAAAATAATAAATAAATAAAATTTAGTTTTAATTTTGGATAGAATTTTTAACCAATCTTGTCACGCCATGTGTCATTGTCCGAAAGTACTATTTTATGGATAGATGTTCGATAAGATTTTCAACCAATCCCGACGCGACACGTGTTACTATCTGTTTACAATAATTTAGCTAAGATTTTGATCAAATTTTCAACCAATCTTGTCACGCCACGTGTCATTATCCGAATGTACTATTTTATGGATAGATTTTCGATAAAATTTTCAACCAATCTCGACGCGCCACGTGTCACTATATGTTTACAATAATTTAGCCAAGATTTCTATCAGATTCCAAACCAATCACGTAGTGCCACATGACATTATCCAGAACCTCATCCCTTCTTTTTTGTCCATATAAACCTTATATCCATCCTCATTCATACACCAAACTCAATCCTTCTTTTTTGGCTCAAAATTCTTTTTCATCGTTTTTAAATCTTAGGTTCTTACAGTGTCTTCTTCAATGAGATTGTATGAAATCGATGAGCACCAGAAAAAATTGTTAGCACAACAGGAAGAATTGTTCAATGTGGAGGAAGGTGGAGATGAGGCTTTCACAATGAAAGAGGATGAGGATGATGAAGATAGAAGGCATAGAGCCTTACATTCCCGTTGTGTCATGGAAGCTGTAGGTTAGATAGCCAAACCCAAGCGTGCCACAAACTTTGATAGAATGAGGGAAAGACAAGGTAAAGATATCTTGAAAAATTATGTTATCCCCAACAGTGTATTCCCTGATCATATTTTTAGATGTAGTTTTAGAATGCAATGAAGTTTGTTCGACAAAATCATGAGTGCTGTTTGTAACCATGATCCATACTTTCTGCAAAAAGAAGAAGAAGATGTTTTTCATGTTCTAGGTCTTCTTCCTGAACAAAAAATTATGGTTGCATTGCGGATGCTTACATACAAAGCATCTGAAAATCAAGTGGATGAGATAACGAGGATGAGAAAAACAACTGGTCTAGAGTCCCTGATGTGGTTTTGCTCCGCAATCGAAGTTCTGTATACCAATGAGTACCTCTGAAAACCTACACCATGGGATATGCAAAGGCTTCTGAAGAAAGGTGAGATGTGAGGCTTTCTTGACATGATTGGAAGCATTGATTACATGCACTAGACTTGAAAAAATTGTCCAAGTACGTGGCAAGGAGCTTATGGCAACAAAAAATGAGCCGAAAGTATCATTTTGGAAGCGGTGGCTTCATTTGATACATGAATTTGACATGCTTTTTTTGACATTCTAGGAGCTCAACATGACCACAATGTCCTGACCCAATCTTCAGTGTTTGACGATGTTCTGCAAGGAAAAGCACTGAGGGTCTCATATTGGGTGAATGACCATAAATACGAAGGAGCATCTAGCAGACGACTGATCGGATCATATTTATATATATTTTACATCAAATTCACTCGTCTTTTCTTAGTTAGTTCCTTATATTTTTGAGCTATTTACTTTGATTTTGTGTTTATATGATTTGTCTAGCTAATAATAGAAAAAGAACACAAGTGAGATTTTAAGTGACTAATTCGTAAAAACTGCCTTGCTCACTTATTTGATTTTTTTTGTACCTTAAGAATAGTCATGCTGAAAATTAAAGGTTGCAGCTGAGGGGGATCACAATGAAGGATAACGAGGGATTTAAAAGAAGAAAAGAAAGCATAAAAAAATGTAAGGCAGCATCCAATGATAAAAAGTGGGCTTGCGGGGCTAGAAAGAAGGAGCTAAGGCAGATAAGTAGAAGACAAACGGCATCAAAGGGGGCCATTTTTCAGAAAAATAAAAAAAAGAAGGACAGTGGTGTCACCGAAAGCAGCTCCTCTGCCCAAACCTCTTCGGGTCCTTGCTCGTAGTTTCTATATACCTACAAGGGATCATACAGCGAGAGGAGGGGGATGTAACTGAACCACAAGAAACATACATATAGAAGCAGCGCACAAGCTGCGAGGGAAGGGAGAGCTGCCTTTAGGCAGCGAGAAAATAACAAAAAAAGAATAAAGAAGTGCAGGGAAGGCAGAGACACGGGGTGAGAGACTGGAAGGCAGCGGGGAAAGAGTGGCACAGAGAGGAGATAAGCTGCGCAAGCAGCACAGCAGCTCGGAAACTAAGGAAAGAGTGGCACAGAGAGGAGATAAGCTGCGCAAGCAGCACAGCAGCTCGGAAACTAAGTGCCAGAAAAGCTCACGGTGGAGAGGAAGAAACTCCTCATTTCGGTCCTATCTTTCCAAACTTATGTTTTATTTATGTTTTAATTTGAGAATAATGTGTAACTAATTTTTAGTAGTTAGGGGCTGTTTTGAAGCCCCGAATATGATTGTGAATGTGTTGTGATATTTCGTTTGAACGACTTTTATGAAAGGATGAAAATTGATTCACTACTTATGTCATTGATGAATTCTTGATGTGTTTCTTTGGATGCATACTTAGTAAGCATATTAAGGATTTTAATGCTATGAATATATGTGTGCCTGCCCTTGTTGAATGAGGACCTACATATGTTCTAGAGTAGCGCTTGTTAATTGTGGTTAACATGTGAATCGATTTCTAGGATAAGTAAGACAACGCCAGTACTTACGATGCCTTGTGATGTCTCAAACTCTTTTCATTCTTAATGATTTCTACTTGTTAAATCTATGAACACGCCATTCTAGATTGCATGCTAGGGACTAAGTTAAGTTGAAAACGCCATTCTCTTAACATACTACGTAAGAAAGAGTAATAGGTTGAGTTCTAACATTGAGCCAACTTGAGCATCTTCATCCGGAAATAAAAGGAATTTGAATGAAACATAACACATTTGCATGAATATTTGGTGGTGGATAACATTTCCCCTAACTCGTTTTTCTTAACTTGTGAATTCAAATCTATTAGCATTATTTTAAATTTGTTTCTGTTCTGTTTCGTCCGAATGAATTAAAATAGAAAATCATTTTTAAGCATTTGGATAAAACAATCTTCTGTGAGCATAGCTCGGTGTGTCTAGTTTATGTGTATAAAATTTCGTTGCATTTGGTTAAGTGTAAGTTGGTCTAAGAATTAGTTTTCGGTGGCTGGTCAGTGGAGACAGCCACCAATTTTTGTGACATCTTTTTAAGCATTTGGATAAAACAATCTTCTGCGGGAAAGACTCTTATTTTCATATGCTACAATCGACAAATTTTAGTGTTAATAAGGAAAATCAATAGGATTATTGCGTGCTACTTTTGTGGTGCGCTATATTTCCTATCAACGACATTTACCCAAGGTGGTCAACGTTTGTCAAAACAGTGCCATATCCATAAAGTAAAAAAAAAAAAACACTTCGCAAAATGTCAAGAGTAAGAAAGATGTGGAGCGTTGTTTTGATATCCTGCAAGCTCGTTGGGCGATTGTCAGGGTTGTTGCCAGAATATTTGCTATTGAGGATCTTCGGTCCATCATGATGACGTGTATCATCCTCCACAACATGATTGTGGAAGATGAGTATGAGTATGATGCCGTCGATGAATACGAGCCGAACACGATGAACAACTCAAGAACACGTGTCTATTGTGCTCATGACCACACCGAAGATCTAGTGCAACATGAGCCATTGAACTGGATGGATGTTACACTCACTTAATTGTGGAGCGGTACACAAATATGCAACTACCATACTGGCACATAACCCATCAAACTGACTTGATTAAGCACCATTGGAGATTGCAACAAGGTGAAGATTAAAAGGAGTTTGTGGTGGAAGAATAAAGTTATTAGTTTATGTAATTTTAAGTTTATTTTAAAGTTATTCGTGTGTTTTAAGTTTCTTTGGTACTAAAAATAAATAAGAAATTACATAAAGTACTAAAAATAAATAAGAAATTACACCTAGTAATAAAAATATATAAGAAATTATACAAAGTCTGATCAGCTAGGATATGTGGTGCTAGGATCTTTGTTGCTAGGATATGTGTAGCTAGAACCTTCTCGACTTGTTTCCTCGTCTCTTGTATGCCTCCTTTACCCCAGGTCTTTTTTTTTTCAATGTCCAAAAATATTTAGAATTCGAAGACATTCCTTCTAGAGGCTTGTTCATGGTGTCACGTTCTGCTTGAGCCATCTTTTCTTCTCTAAGCAGCTGGCTTTTTCGATTAAGTATTTCTCTGTCTCTCATTAGCCACATCATGTCTCTCAGTATCTACTAAGATTACTTCCATAGCCACAGTTTTTGCCTCATCTCTAGCCGCTTCCCATGCCATGTTCAATTCACCTAAGCGCACAAGTTCATCCAGATATTTTGTGCAGTCATTTTTGGAAGAACTCATTTTTTTTCTTTGCAGCCTTTTTACCTTAAGGCCTTTGGGACCGACGAGTCGGCTGCATCGTCGGTACTTCTTCAGGCGTCCCTTACGTCTCTTCAAATGTGTCATCTTCCTGTAATGTCTGGTGTGCTTCTAGCGAATTGTGTAGAGGAATGCCGTGCATGACAACTTCTGGACCGATTGACACAATTTTGTATATGGGACAATCTTTGACAATTTCCCAACATTCCCATTTGTTGAATGATTTGTTGCTGTTATTCGCATTGTAGAATGTTTGTGCTTGTAGTCTCTATAAAATGTGGGTGTAACACAAATAAATAAATTAAAATATTAATGCGGTGTAACACAAATAAATAAATAAAAATATTGTCACCTATTTCGCTAAACTTGTCCCACTACGCAAATTAGTGGACACATGAGAGAGTGTTTTTCCAACAAGTAAACGCTATGCTGAGTTTTTTTTTTCCAACGACCTTGAAGACCTTGACTACTACTTGTGCGATCTCCAAGCTTCTTGCAAAACTCTTCCCTAATTCTACTCCATATTTCTTGCAACTCCACCTTATTACTCGTAAGCGGGTCATGAGTAATGTAAACCCAACATTGACACAAAATAACATCTTCAATGAGCTTCCATGTAGCCATTTTTTCCACACAAAATAAATATATATATATATATATATGAAAGCTTTGGTTGAAAGTATATAAAGAGCCATGTGGCCACTCATGGGTGCAAATTGGTGCGCTGCAACGGCAGGCCCCACTGCCTTTTTTTTGGTCGGGGACGTGCCCCCACTCGCTCGTGTTTCACACACACCTGACGCAAAAAAAAAAAAAAAAATTTATGTGGGGTTTGTCGTTATGCTGACTCAAGCCTGACGTCAGATGCCCTGTCCCATAGCTCAGCACATTTTGGGCTGGCTTGGAGACTGGCTTAGGTTGGGTGCCAACCTATTCAGCTGCGCTGGAGCAAAAAAAAAGAGGTTGGCCTACCGACATGGGGTGGACTTGCTTTGAGGGGATATGAAGTGATTTGAGGAATGAAGGTAGTGGTAGATGGTTTAGACAGTGAGGCAAGAAAAGGAAAACTGTCTTGACATCAGACCTGTGAAAACATATTTGTGTGCCCCGAGAGAAAATTTGGATGTGGGATGAATAGATGTGGCATAAGCGGGACTTCCAAAAACATGTGGTGGTAAGAAGGTGACTTTTTGTAGAGGATAACTCAAAACGAAAAGAAATTTTTCTTGTGCCCGTAACATAAGTGGTACACCACACGTGTTATTATATAAGTGGTGAGAAGTTTTATTTTTTATGTTATTAATTTTTTAATACAAGAATCTCACTACTTGTATAGAGACAGGTAGTGTACCATCCCGTGTTCCAAGCACATTGAAAAATTTCTTGAAATATGTGGAGCAAAGGTTTTTAGTAATATGGTATAGTGGTAATTCTCTTAACTTGTAAGTGAGATTTTTTTTTTGAACAAATGGTAGTATCTACACTAAGGGGGATGGGGTAGGAGTAGCCTCACAATGGGCTAGCAATGATGTGGATCAAATTCGCCTTTGGCAAGAATCGAACCTAAGACCTCTTAGTTACAAATGAAGATGAATATTACTAGACCGTAGTACTAAGTGGCAAGAGGTCTTATGCCTTATATTTGATTCTCGTTAAAGGCGAATTCGAACATCATTATTACTAGCCCATTGTGTGGTTTAGCCCACTCACTTCTTGGCCCCCTTAGTGTATATAATTTCATTTGTTTGAAAGAAAAAAATAATAAAAAAAAAGATGTAGGGATATTATTTATAACAATCCCCCCTCCCTCCCTCCAAAAAAATAAATTTAAGAGCTAGATTGGATTGAAAACGAAGGGTTGTAGCTACCTCAAGATGTCGATGTTTTCTTTTTACAACACCATTTTGTTGTAGTGTGTAGACATAGGTGCATTGGTAAATGAAACCATGAGCGGCAAAGAAATCCTGCATAGAAAAAAATTTCCACCCCTTATCGACTCGTATTTGTTGGACTTTTGTTTGTAATTGTGTTTCAAAGCAAGTAAAAAAATTCTTGCAAAGGTCTTTTGTGTTTTATGTTTATGACGCATAAAAAAACCCAAGTAAATCTAAAAAAGTCATCAACGATTGGATACAAAAATAATAAGCCCCAGCAAGAGAGATATTTTTTAGGACATCACAGTAAATAGGGAAAAAGGACTCCGCGTTGAAATAGAACTAGTAACAAAAGTTGGCAAGTTTGTTTCACCAACGGACAAACTTCACAAACATAACCCGTATCAAAAGAACAATTTGAAAAAAAACTGCTAGCAAGTAGTTGAAGATGGCAGAAGAAAGGTGGCCTAGGTGTCGGTGCCAAAGTTTGGGTGAGGTTATGAGGAGATGACAGGCAGGTTTTCAGGAATAGCCAGTGGCAAAATGGCCTAATTCATATCCAACATAAGTAGTGCAATTCATAGACCGACTTTAGGCTTAATAATAATTATGGAACATAGCTTGGCTCCTGAAAAATCAGCAGCAGCTCCAGCTTCTCACCAATCGCAAATGGATACGTGTTCAAATAATTGACTTTTTAATCACAAATTAGACACATATCCATCTACAATTAGTGAGGAGCAAGAACTGCTGCTGATTTTTTCAGCAGCCAAGTTCTGTTCATAATAATGGATCGAGAATGAGAGTCTTGAGAGGTGCTTATTACGTGGGGTTAGCCTTTGGTATTTTTCAAATTCATTTCTGCCTTGTTTTTTCAACTTTATATTCTGAATTCTGTCGGTTTGTGAATTTTGTTTCCGACGATCTTGCTAATTATGAGTATCATGCATCGGATGAACCTATATGGACTGCTCAAGTTTCTATAGAAATTTGGGTTACAGTCATTCGATATTTTAGTTAGCCAAAACTATAAGAAGAGAATTAGAAATTGGATGCAATCTCGTAAAATATAAGCACATTGTTTTAGTCAATTAAACTATACGCATGTATGAATTGTGAGCTTTCTTGCACGACTTAATTCAACAAGTAAAAATGAAGAATGCTAGCAACCTTTTCTCTTTCTTTTTTTTCATTATTTTCTTGAACAAAAGCAACCTTCTCTTGCGAGTTTATCTTTGTACAATTTTTGGCTTTCCTTCCCATTCCGTTGTTTGATGATCAGAATCGTCCACTTTTTAGACACCATTTAACGATCATCTATGTAAAAATAACTAAATTCAAAATCGTTATCGTTTAGTTATCTAATATTATTCAATATATTGATAACGAATCATGTATCTCATTTAAACAATAAATTTTGTCAACGTTAATCAAACAACTAAACAACTTTGATTTGACTAATTTTTTGCAAAGTGGATCATTAAATTATGATCCAGAAAGTGAGTTTTTTTTTTTTTTTTTTTTTTTTTTTGGAAAAGTCCAGAAAGTGAGTTTTGATCATCAAATAACATTACAAATTAGTAAGAGAGCTAAAATGGTAAACCAAGAAGGCTCAAACGAGAATGTTGTTGTCATTCCCCATACAAAAATAGTTGAAAATATGGGACCAAATATTAAGTTTTGGCTAAAGCAGACTAATGGTCTCTGCGGTAATAGGGTATCATAAGATAGTTTCATGGTAAAAAAAGTAAGGATCCAAACCCTTGTGGTGAAGACCGTTTGCAAATTTAACTAAAAAATGAAGTTTTCGTTTATTCTCCATTAGATGCGGGGATAAAATTGTCCGGCCCAACTCTTTCTTTTGTTTACCTTCTTCTCTCTTCGTCTTTCATTACGCTCTAATTATAGCATCACCTTCTCCTCCCTCTCTCTTCAACCATTTTTAAGGAGAATTTGAACCAGTATAGCAATTATGTCCATCCCCATTGCTGCAACAACTGCCCTATCCATTAAAGTTAAATTGATGATAGCTGAGGTGCTGAGATTGATAGATTGGCCTATTTCTTCGAATGAGGATCCTGAGAATCCTCCAATCACATCCGTTTATGTACATCGTGCAGTTAGATACTGTTTATATTTAATTTTAAATAAAAAAATTTACAATAATTTCTGACCGCACGATACATGGTGAACGGATGTGATTGGAGGATCATGAGATTCTCACAAAAGGATCGGAAGAAGATCCTCATTCTATTTCTTTCAACTTCTTCAATCTGAGGCGTGATGAGACCTATAGCTAGCTAATAAATAAAAAACACTGTAGAAATTGAACTTTTGGGTTTGCTGAAGATAGTGCCATGTGAATCGGTCTTGAGAGTGTGCGAGAATGGCGGGTCATTGGTAGAAAAGACATGGTAATGACCTTGAAGGCCGGTTTGTTGACGGTGGATTTGAGAAAGATCTGCATAGAGAGGTAGGGGCTGGACTTTTTTATTCCGACATCGAACCAAAATTGAATGGAAATCTCAGTTTAGGATCAAATTTGCTAACAGTCTTTACAACAAGAGTTTAAACTTAATTTTTCTAACGCGGAGGCTATCTTCCGAATAGAGTAGGATTCTCTTTCCTCCATATTCCCTCCCCTCCTCTCTCATTGTCCCCTTTGTCTTTCTCTCTCTGTAAGAGCACTTCCAGTGTGTAAAGGCTCCTCTTAGCAATAGACAATTCAATCCCCTCAAGTGAATAGTAACCACCTTTAATGAACAGTAATTGCATTTTGCATCTCCACTTCTAACTGAATAGTCATAGCAATAGGCAATAAAATATGGGGTGTGATATCCACACACCCCTTTTTACTTCTCTCACACCTTTTTGGATTTCGGCCGTCGGATCGGATGAATTAAAGAATATCTAACAGACAGAAATTAACAGGGGTGTGTGAAAAGTAAAAAAGGGTGTGTGGATAGCACACCCTTAAAATATTAGTATTTTTATTTTATAAAATAATAAAAAATATTTTTATTTTTAATTTCAGATAGGATTTTTAACCGATCTCGTCACGTCACGTGTCATTATCCGAAGGTACAATTTTTGTGGATAAATTTTGATAAGATTTTTAACCAGTCATGTCGTGCAACATATCCTTCCATGTTTAGAATTATTGAAAATATTGAATGTGGTATAAGATGGGAGAAAATGGTAAGGTATTTATAGAAGGAAAAAATTATAATTTTTAAAAAATTTTGAAAATTTTAATTGTTTTGAATTTTTCTTTATTAATTAATTAATATAAACCATTGGATTACAAAAAAAATTGAAATCCAACAATTCAGATTGTGACACGTTGCCCATGTAACATTTCTATTTTTTTCTTTTAAAAAAATTTAAAGTGGAAAAGCGTGGGCCATTGATTGGAAATCAAATGGTCCAAATTCAAAGGCTACTGAGTGGGCAGCCACACAAGCCCCACCGCCTAAAGTCTTGTCAGTGACGCGCCCCCTACACACGCGTGTTATGCATGCACCTGAAGTAAAAAATTTTACAATGTGGCTGACATTAGCCTTGCATCACTCCCTCTCGGGCGCTTGGGCCTTGAACTTTTGCCTGAGCTCTCCCACGAGCTGCCCCCTCAGCCCAATGCCAAAATGGGATGGCACCACTTTGGCAAGGGATTGGATTGCAAATGGAGCCGGTCCACATGACAAAAAAGCACACTGAAAGTGCTCTAAAGAAGTCAACACAAAATGTTGATATGTTTTAATCGTGAGCGTTCAAACAATAGGAGATTGGACGGGACGAAAAATAAGAGATAAGAGTATCAGGGATCCTATCTAAATACCTTATCACCACATTAACCATTGGCCCCTAACATTGGAATTAGCTTAATTGACATAAAATCAAATATCTTAATTCAAATTTGGTGTTTTGGAATACTAAAAACAAGAAAAGCACGTGGATATTGACTCTGCAAAAGAGGAGTGTTTCACTAGCCTATAACTTTAATCATTTAAGAAGATTGAAATTTAAAATAGGAAACTTTAACGAAAAGCTCTCAGTACTGTTCACTTTAACAAAAAACCACATTTTTACACTAAAAAGTCAATACTAGTACTATTCACTTTACCCTTTATTTTGTCTTTATTATTATAATTCAAAGTTTTCAAGCCCTTTTTATTAGTTTTCTTTTTAAAATAAACCTAGTGTTATATTACATATTGAATATAATTCTTTGATGTATTCTTAATTCAAAATAATTAATGTGCATTTTATTTAATGTCGCCCATTAAATAATTAAATTTATGCATGTACAAATTTTAATTTATTTTTTTACCAAAAAAGAGTTTTTTAATTTATTAATTTTATTTAAAATTGTTCAAGCTTGAAAGTGTGACATCCCACATCGCCCAGGGAATGATCCTTAAATGTATATTCTCATCCCTACCTAGCACGAGGCCTTTTGGGAGCTCACTGGCTTCGGGTTCCGTAGGAACTCTGAAGTTAAGCGAGAAGGGGGCTAGAGCAATCCCAGGATGGGTGACCTCCTGGGAAGTTGCTCGTGAGTTCCCAAAAACAAAACTGTGAGGGCGTGGTCGGGGCCCAAAGCGGACAATATCGTGCGCTACGGTGGTGGAGCGGGCCCGGGAGGTGGTTGCGCCCGAGCCGGGATGTGAGAGAAAGACTCAATTAATGTACCTAAATGTTAGTACCGAAATTTATGTACTGAAATGTATTATATTGAAGTAATGTATTTAAATGTTAGTACCGAAATGTATGTACCAAAATATATGCACCTAAATGTATTATATTAAATTAATGTACCTAAATGTGTGTACCGAAAGTCACATCCCAGTCCGCATAGCAATATATTGTCCGCTTTGGGCCCGGCCTGCACAGTTTTGTTCTTGGGTTCTAGGGCCTGCCCAGAGGGTCACCCATCTTGGAACCGCTCTTACCCAAACTTTCTTAACTTCGGAGTTCTTATGGGATCCGAAGCCAATAAGTTCCCAAAACGCATTTTGCTAGAAAGAGATGGGCATGTACATATAGGGCCAGTGACCGACTCTCACCCCGCCGATGTGGGATACTACAATCCACCCCTTTAGGGGCCCGACATCCATGTCGGCACACTCGAACAAACGGTGAGTCTGGCTTTGATATCAAATTGTCACATCCCAATCCACATAACAAGATATTGTCCGCTTTGGGCCCGACTCGCACATTTTTGTTCTTGGGTTCTAGGGCCTTCCCAGGGGGTCACCCATCATGGGACCGCTCTCAATCAAACTCACTTAACTTCGGAGTTCTTATGGGATCCGAAGCCAATGAGTTCCCAAAACGCGTCTTGCTAGAAAGAGATGGGCATGTACATATAAGGCCAGTAACCAACCCTCACTCCGCCGATGTGGATACACGAAATGTATGACCGAAATGTTAGTACCAAAATGTATTATATTGAATTAATATACCTAAATGTTTGTATCGAAATGTGTGTACCGAAATATGTGTACCTAAATGTATGCACCAAAATGTATTATAATGAATTTAATGTACCTAAATGTTTGTATTGAAATGTATATACCGAAATGTGTGTACCTAAATATATGCACTGAAATATATTATAATGAATTTAATGTACCTAAATGAAGAAGACAAAGTACATCGAAATATATTGTATAACAAAAATTAATTTATCTAAATGTTTACAACAAAATATATTAAGAAAAATGAAATGAAAATGAAAATTATAATGAAATAAAATTAATACATTAGCAATTAGGAAGAAAAAGAGAAATAATTAAAAAAAATAAAATATAATTAATAAATGAGGTTATTAACGTATCAATAGATTAAAATTAAATTTTAATTTTACTCATGATTTTAATTTAAAAGTTATCTAAAAATCAAAACATGAGTTTTTTTTTTGGGTCAAAGGGTACTTCATTAACAAAACAAGCATATACACATTAGAGGTCTAAATGGGAAATTTTATTTAAACCCACATAATCTTTCTCTACACCCAACTTAAACTTTAAACGTGAATTGTCTTTTTTACTCTATTGCATAATTACCATAAAGTACAAGATGAAGTTAACAATAAAACTAAAATTTATGAATAAACCCACACCCTATAATTAAACCCTACCATAACTAATTGTTTATCCTACATTCATTTCGGCAGCTCTTATAATAAAAACAAAGCTTTAAGAAAAATATCAAATCAGAAAATCTTTCTACATTACTGATCTATGTTGGGTTGGGTTTTCAAAAATCCATTTGGAAATTTGAAACTTTAGGAAAAAGTTCAAATAAAAATTCATTGAAGCAAATGATAGAAAACAAAAAAGAAAATTAAAAAAGCAGAAATCACACAGAATCGTAGATCTTCCAGCTCTCAAAATGACATTAAGTTGTAAGAATTCAAAATTTTCAAGGAGAACCTTTTGAAGTTTTGTTGTGCGTTTGATTTCTGAAATAATTTGGGGTTGCCTTGCTTGTAGATGCAGATATTGGGCATGAGGCAGTGCTACATAGGTTCTGCAAAATTGCAGGCAGAGATTTTGGCTACTGCATTGTAGATAAACGGGTGTCTAGCTAAAGTTACAAATTGAATTGGGTTTGTGAGAATAGTTTAGGTAATAAATTTGGGTTTAAAGAGATATTAGTAACTTAATTAAAAGTAATATGAGTGTAAAAAGTAAGTTGGGTATAGAAAGAGGTTGTATGAATTCAAATAAAATTTTTCAGTCTAAATACAATATCCACGTAAGTAAAATAATGAACCTCAAAAGTAACCCAAAAGCCCAACCAAAGTTTGAGCACACAACAGAGAAACTGATCTCCGACTCATCTTCCTCGGCGATTTCTATGACGATGCAGAGATCACGGGAGGAGAAGTTGAGAAAAGTCCTGGAATTGAATGCTGGGGTCCTAATACCCTAAGGGTGCGTTTGTTGCACCAGACTGTCTCGGACTGGACTAGCTTCAGGGACTAAGCTGTACTGGCTTAGACTAGACTAAGCTGGACTAGCTTAGTGAAGCGTTTGGTGTAGTGTCGGACTAATAAGCAGGATAATTAACAAACTCTAATGTTATATTATTTAATTCATAATTATTAATATTTTTTTATCCTATTTTTTTTATTCCTCTAATCTTTCCTTGCCGCCCAATTCTTTCCCTCTTTTTCTCCATCTTTTTCTCCCTTGTCCGTTCCAATCTTTTCTTCAATTTGGTATTTTATATGAAAATTGGTTGTGAAAAGCATCTAGTCCAATGGCTTTCGAATGTGAGTGGTCGAGGAGCAAGGCGAGGAGGAGAAAGGGGACTGTCTTAGCTAGTCCCATGGTTTTTGAGGGGTTTCACTAAGACCAGCTAGTCCCTGATTTAGTCTAGGCTAGTGAGACTTAGTCTCATTAAACTTAGTCCCTGTCAGGAACAAACATGGGACTGGACTAACCCTTAGTCCAGTCCAGTCTAGTACCTTTTAGTGAGGGCAAACAAACGCCCCCCAGATTTTAGATTGTAATTACGTAATTTAGATTTTAGATTATGAGTATGGATCATGACATCCCCTTTTCCATGAGAATTAAATGACATAAATTCATTGCTCATTGGGCTGGATCATGTCATCCCCTTTTCCATGAGAATTAAATGACATAAATTCATTGCTCATTGGGCAAACATGGCGTTGTCAATTTTTGGTATCATTGTTTAAACCCTAAACTTATTTAACTAGTCTAACCTCATTATTTGTTCATGGACAGGACCTACGAAGTGTCTTCTGGTAGATCCATATCATAAAAGCAGTCTTAACATGGATTTGATCAATTTTAAGAGGTTATCCATTTTTAGATTAAGTTTTGCTGCAATTGCAATCAACATACGGATGAGATGGATGTGATTTTTTTTTTTTTAAGGAAAACTAATGAAAATGGCTTGAAAACTTTGAGTTTTAATGATAAGGATAAAATAAAGGGTAAACTAAATGGTACCAAGATTGACTTTTTAGTGTAAAAATGTGGTTTTTCGTTAAAGTGAACAGTACTGAGGGTTTTTCGTTAAAATTCTATTTTTTAAAATCAAAGGATGTGATCCTTTTGGCTGATAAATATATATATCAAACTAGTGTAAGTGAAGAGGTTGAAGTTTCACCACAAAAACTAATTAGAGAGTAACTCAATTATTTATAAATAGGTCTGGCAATTTCTAATGCAACCCGTTAACCCGACACGAAACTTACATGTTTCGGGTCGGCATGTTAATGAATCAGGTCGTTATTGAGTAACCCAATGAGCACCTGTTAAGATAATGAATCAGTTCAGGTATACATACGGGTGACCCGTTACACGATAAGAACCATTAACCTGACACGAAACTAACATGTTTCGGGTCGGCATGTTAACAAATCAGGTCGTTATTAAGTAACCCAATGAGCACCTTTTAAGATAATGAATCAGTTCAAGTATACATGCAGGTGACCCATTACACGATAAGAAAATATTTATTTAATAAATTTTAAACTAATGAAAAAACATACTATAAAATATATTTATGTGGCAATATGATATGTGAAAATTTTAGAAAATATATTTTTCTTAAGGGGCATTTGATCTAGATGCTTGATTTTTTTTTAATTTCTTAGAGAATGTGACTCATCAACACGTTAGAGTTTGACTAATAGTCTACATATTTAGTTTAAGCCAGATAGTCAATTTAATAAGTTGTACACAAGATGTGGTCTCATTTATCGTGATATTTTATGTTCTCACAAAGAATTTGATACCAAATTATTATTTGCTCCAAGTCCAACATTTCGTGAAATGTATCGCTATATTCAAATTCGAGAAATTTCTTTCTTTTGGGAAAAAACAATAGAGGAATGCACATGGCATTGTGGAGAACAACTTTTGCCTTTTCCTTTGGCCCTGATCCAAAAAAACAAGCATCAGCACGCGGTTTTGATACCCTCTTACCACAGGTTTGTGCCCCAAACCTTTATTTTCTCGTCAACACTCTCAACAATTTTCCTAAACTGGTGCCACTGTCTTGAATCTCACTTTTTTACCATATCAGCTGACCATATATATATATATATATATATATATATATATATATATATATATATATATATAGCCTTTTACCCACAATTAAAATTCAAGAAAACCCCAAAATCTCATTTTCATACTCTAACAAAAAGAATCACAAAAAATAAGGGAAAAAAAAAATGAGTGCAGCCTGCAGAGCTTGGGTGGTGGCAGCAAGCATTGGAGCAGTGGAGGCACTGAAAGACCAAGGAATCTGCAGGTGGAATGGGGTTCTGAGATCGGTCCACCAGCATGCCAAGTACAACATCAGATCCTACTCCCAATCCAAAAACCTCTCCGACTCATCGTCTTCTGCAATTTCTATGTCGATGCAGAGATCACAGGAGGAGAAAGTGAAAAAAGTCATGGAGTTGGTTTGCTGGGGTCCCAATACTGTTAGAATTTAGCAGTTAATTAGGTATTTTTTTCGATTTAGGTTTATGGTTACGTATCTGTCATCCTTTTTTCATGAATTACATTGCTTAATTTCATGATTTACTTATTGAATCTTTTCTCTCTTATTTACCGTGTTTGTTAATGCAATTTTTTTTTATTTTGTTTTTAAATATTTGCGGAATTATTATTTTTTTTTTGAAAGAAAAAACAAAGTAACTTGGGCCTAAAGTTAACTTGCGGATTCGTCAGATACTTTAAATGCTGCCTCCCTAAGTACAGATATTTTGCGATATACTGATTTTTTAAAAAGGAAAACTAATGAAAATGACTTGAAAACTTTGTGTTTTAATGATAAAGACAAAATAAAGGGTAAAGTGAATAGTACTAGTGTTGACTTTTTAGTGTAAAAATATGGTTTTTCGTTAAAGTGAACAGTACCAGGAGCTTTTCGTTAAAGTTCCCTTTTTAAAATCTAATGTTAAATGATGTATGCCTTATATGTAATGACAATTTTGACCTCATAAGGTTAAAAAAAACATAAAAAGGAGGGTGATTGGAGATCAAATTTTCTTTACTTCTCCTAATATTTTGGGTTAGGAGCTTAGTTAGGAAGCTCATTGGAGATGCTCTTGGGGCATCTCCAATGAGAAAATGCAAATTTGAGATGCAAAAACTATATGATTAATTGCACAAACACCCCCTTGAGGTTTATCGAGTTTTTATAAAATCTCCTCACATTTGAGATATTACACAAACCTCCCTTCAGATTTTAATTCCCTTTCATATAACCCTCTTAGTCAAAATTTTGCTTATGATTTTACTAATTTATCCTTATTAATTACTTGAAACCAATAAAAAAAACTATATAATTATATAAAAAATTATATTCAGTAAACACTTCAAAATAAAAAATAAAAACAAGAAGAAGACCATCGGACGAACACTAATTAAGAAAAAAAATTAATTATTACTTTGAGAAAACTATTTTATTAAAATAGAGATGCTGATAATGCAAACAACAATTCAACTTAATTTGGAGGCGATAAATTATTTTTTTTCATTATTAGGGTTTAGAAAGAGGATTTGGGGATTGCCTAATCCCAATGGACCAAAAATTCCATTAAAATTGAGCCAAAAGAATTATATATTAAAAAAAAAACCAGCAAATTGAGTTATCCTTTAGGGCGGCAGAAGAAAACCATGGACTAGAAGTTCGGTGTCGAAAATTTATAACTGAGGAAGAAGAAAGCGATGGCCATCTTCTTCGAAAAATTTAATTATTACTTTGAAAATAATATTTTATTAAAAAATAGACGACGAACGATTCGATTGTGGTCCATTTCTATTGCACTGTGGGAATTGGATTTGGTTCGTTAGGGTTTTTTGTTTGGAAAAAATGAGAAGTTTGAAGTGATTTTAAGAGAGGTTACCTGTCACCGCGAACATTGTCGGTGCGAATTTGTCCACTCTTGTGAATTAAGCTACTTCACTAACCTTGTACAATGTTTTTTTTTTTTCACGCCGTCAACTCCAATGTGTCACCCACATATGAGGGACTAATTTTTTCTTAATTATTAATGCTAATCTCAATTTTGTTTGTGTAAAATTATACATATTTTACACATGGTCGAAGATGGAGAGATCGTTTTTGGTTTGTCCAGAGTTTGAATGGATGGTGGTGATGGAGAAAGGAGGAGATGGGGTGAGAGGGGAAGAAGAAGATGAACAACTTATTTTTTAACAAAATATTGTTGTTGAAGTAATAATTAAATTATTATTATTTTGGTCCACATGGTCTTCTTCTTGACCTTTTCTAAGTGTTAAATGATTTATAATTGTTTTATATAATTATAAAGTTTTTCTTTATTAGTTTCAAGTAATTAATTAGGGTAAATTAGTAAATTTATAAGCAAAATTTTGACTGAAGGGGTTATATGAAAAGAATTAAAACATGAGGGGGTGTTTGTGTAATGTCTCAAATATGAGGTGATTTTGTAAAAACTCAATAAACTTCAAGGGGTGTTAGCGTAATTAACCCAAAAACTATATTTACATCCCAATTTACATTTCCGCCAAATGTAAATGAAAGTTCTTCTCCACCAGGAGAGATTAAATTTAAGATCCCATTTCCTCTCAATCAATAAATATCATACTTGCTTAATTTCAAAGAGTTCAACTTTCGACCAAAAATAATAAATAATGTTCAACTTATTGTGGCGAATATTGCTACTTTTTGGGTCACTTTCTGAATTTTTATTTTTTTACTTTTTTATTTTTTGAACAACACTTTCTGATTTTAACATGCATTTTGTATGTCTCCAGATTTTACCACGAAATTTCCGTTTGATGTTTGGGTTGGAGATTATGATTAAATTATAAGTCAAGGTTAAAACCCTCAAAATGTACTAGAATATATGGGAAATGTGTTAACACTTGAATAATTGTCAATGTAATAGACAAAAAAGCACAAGAACTGTTATTGTGTTACGTGTTTATCTATCAACCGTTTACGGAAGTAGGTCTCACAACCCACAAACGGCTGACGGCTTCACACACATGCACACAAAGGAGTACTATTGATACCAGAAATGAGTGATGTTGCTATCATAAGCTTTGTTGGGCTGGGGGCTGTTTTCTCCAGAAACTCGGTGGAACCGCCCTTTGTATCTTCCATATATCCCAAATCCATGTCCCCTTAACCACCCTAATTAATTAGCCTTACAACTTGTGTAAATCCATCTACACATCTCTCTTTACACCGAACAAACGTACACTATCTCCCAACTAAAACACATACACCAGAAATTAAGCTAGCCTTGCGACTCAAACATACAAAAATAGAGACGAAAAAGATAATCATGAGCTTGGATAGTGGCAGCAAGCATTGGTGTAGTTGCCAGTTGAGGCACTCAAGGACCAAGGAGTGTAAACATTGGTTTAAATGTTCAAATGTAGAGGAACCAAGGATAAGTGTAAACTTTGGAATCTAATGCCACTTAATTCACATTTCACTAGAATTTATTTTCAGCTGCAAACGAAATCTAAGTAGACATGT
This sequence comes from Crataegus laevigata, assembly GCA_963580275.1. Classification (NCBI taxonomy): domain Eukaryota; kingdom Viridiplantae; phylum Streptophyta; class Magnoliopsida; order Rosales; family Rosaceae; genus Crataegus; species Crataegus laevigata. The sequence continues at coordinate 8,058,305 of OY756946.1, read as the reverse complement.
TAATAACAATTTCCTCTTGTATTGCTTGCTTTTTACTGAAAATTAACATGATATATCAACTTTTTATAGACTATGTTAAATAATGTGAAATTCAATAAATTATGAAATCATGTGGGACCCATATAAGATTCATTTTATGTAAGAGATGGTGAGTGTAATGGTTGGAAAATTAGTTAGCATGCGCATTATTGCTCTTTAGAAAAAAAAATTGATGCGTTTTATGATCGAATTTTCTTGAAAATTTTAGAAGAAATCATGACCATTGAGTTCTATTGAGTGATTGTATGCATCACTATTTAATGTTTCTTTTTCTTTTGGAACTAATTGTTTTCAAGTAAAACATTTTATTATTATCTATATATAAAGCCAATGGAAAGTGAATAGTAATTTTGATGTCACCAAACTTCAAAGACAAAAATGCCCCCAAGACAAAAAACTTCATATGTAGTATCCCACATTGGCAAGGTGAGGGTTGGTCCCTGCCCTTATATGTACATGTCCATCTCTTCCTAGTGAGACGCATTTTGGGTAGTGAGGTTCTCTTGCCCAAGAACAAATCCGTGAGGACGTGACCCAAAGCAGACAATATCTTACTACAGCAGAGGCAGGATGTGATAGTTTGGTATCAGAGCCAGACTTACCGTCTGTTCGGATGTGCCGACAAGGACATCGGTTGCCCTAAGAGGGATGGGTTGTAGTACCCCACATCGGCGGGGTGAGGGTTGGTTCTTGGCCTTATATGTACATGCCCATCTCTTCCTAGTGAGATGGATTTTGGGTAGTGTGGTTCTCTTGCCTAAGAACAAATCCGTGAGGGCATGTCCCAAAGTGGACAATATCTTGCTACGGTGGAAACGGGATGTGACATTAAAGGCATCCCAAAATAATGCATCAAATAAGGTAAGGGCATTTTCATCATTTTAATAGTATTTTTTTGTGGTTTTTTTTAATTAGTACATCACAATAGGCTAGCAATAATGTGATTCAATTTCTCTATTTTTAAACACGTTTAAAACATCTTAAGATGTGTGTAATGATGGTTATAAAAATGGTCATTCGCATGCGGATAATAATGTGATTAAATTAGTTGTCAAATGATTGTTTTTTTTTTATAATAAACGATATTATCTACAGTAAGGGGGATGGGGTGGGCTTAGCCTCACAATAGGCTAGCAATAATGTGATTCAATCAGTTGTTTATTAAATATTCTTTTCTCTATTTTAAATACGTTCAAAACATCTTAGGAGGTGTGTAATGCCGGTTATAAAAAAAAGTCTTTTGCACGCGAATAATAATGTGATTAAATTAGTTGTCAAATGATTTTTTTTTAACAAACAATATTTTCTACACTAAGGGGGAGGAGGTGGGCTTAGCCTCACAATGGGCTAGTAATGATGTAATTCAATCAATTATTTATTAAATATTATTTTCTCTATTTTTAAACACATTCAAAACATCTCAAGAGACATGTAATGCCGATTATTAAAAAAAAAGTCTTTCACACGCAGATAATAATGTGATTAAATTAGTTGTCAAATTTTTTTTTAACAACCGATATTATCTACACTAAGGGGGAGGGGGTGGGCTTAGCCACACAATGGGTTAGCAATAATGCGATTCAATCAATTGTTTATTAAATATTATTTTCTCTATTCTTAATGTAAATTCTATAGAGACCAATTTTATTATGTGAATTCAACTGCTTTAATTGGTTAATGAAGAGTTTCTTCTAGCATGATCTAAGATATTCATTTACTTCAAATATTTGACTTTCCTTTTGCTAATTTACGCATATAAATATATTTAAAACGTGTAAGTCGCGTGTAGCACACTGTGATTCAAAAAAATGCCTTCTACATGTGCATGAGCTCGTGCATAAATGCTAGTATATAATATCTATCTAGTGGCTACTTAGTATTAACTCTAGTAGTATTCTTCTACACTTATAAGTGAGAAATCTTATGGGAGTGAATAGTAACTTTAATGTCACCAAGCTTCAATGATAAAAATGCCCCCAAGACAAAAAAATTCAAAGACATCCCAAAATAATGCATCAAATAAGGCAAGGGCATTTTCATCATTTTAATAGTATTTTTTTAATAATTAATTTTTTTTGGTTTTTTTTAATTAGTACCTCACAATAGACTAGTAATAATGTGATTTAATTTCTCTATTTTTAAACCCGTTCAAAACATCTTAAGATGCGTGTAATAATGGTTATAAAAAAGGTCATTCGCATGTGGATAATAATGTGATTAAATTAGTTGTCAAATGATTGTTTTTTTTTAACAAACGATATTATCTACACTAAGGGGGATGTGATGGGATGGGATGGGCTTAACCTCACAATAGGCTAGCAATACTGTGATTTAATCAGTTATTTATTAAATATTATTTTCTCTATTTTAAATAAGTTCAAAACATCTTAAGAGGTGTATAATCCTGGTTATAAAAATAGTCTTTCACACGCAGATAATAATGTAATTAAATTAGTTGACAAATGATTTTTTTTAACAAACAATATTATCTATACTAAGGATGAGGGGGTGAGTTTGGCCTTGTGGATGCAAATTTTCTCCTCCTTGATCTTGGACAATATTGCACCTACAAAACCATTAATACCTTAGGTCAAGGCTAAGAGCCTCACGCGCCCACGATGAATTGGGGGGGGGGGGGGCTTTGGCCGAAGAACCTCCGATGCCAAAGTTAGAATTTAGAGAGAAAGAGTGTTTAGAGAATTTTGAGATTTTTGCCAAAGTGTTGGCCTTAGTGTTTTGTGAAAATGGGAACCAATATATAGGAGAGGAAGGGTGTGGCCGACCTTTAGGCCAAGGATGATTTATTTGGGGGGTTATGGAGATAATGGGCTAGTTATTTTGGGGAGTTATGGAAATAATTGGCTAGTTAATTAGCAAATAATAATATCCTAATTAACTAGCTATTGAATATCATAAAGGGAAAGAAAATGGTAGCAAAATAAAAGGCATGGCCAGCCCTAGAGGGTAACCGGCCTTTGGTATATTTTTTGGTTATAATTTGGTGATTTAAATTGATAATTAAGGGATTGATTAGGTAATTAATCCCTTAATTAATCAATTTTAGGAAATAAGAAAGGAATATATTATTTAGCTAATTTATTTGCTAAATAATGGAATATAAAACATATAGAATAATTTAGATTTTGGGAATTACCTTATAGAAAGGATTTGATGAAATAGGTTTTAAATTGTTACCTATTTTGGGCACTTTTGCCTTGGTTGAAAGATGATTGCCCACTGCTCGCGCGTAGGAATCCCGGTATACTTCAAGGGTATTTTAGTCCTTTTTTGTCCAAAAGTCCACGTGTCGCCTTGTGATTATTTTTGGCTCCACAAATGCCCCCACACCTGTTGGGCTGCTCGCAGGAAAGGGCAGCAGGTGTAGAAATCTTCTTGCTTTAGGAAACTTAAGACTGCTTCCTATTTTGATGTCGATTCTCTCTTTAATAGGAAATTAGATCCTTCTAGGAAAGGGAAATAAATTTCTCTCAAAGCCTATTTAAGTCCACCTTAAGTGGGTTATTAAATCAACCTTGGAGAGCGATTTATTCTACCCTACAAGAGAGAGAAAACTTAGAGGATATTTGTTGCCCCTCCTCTAGCAATCTTCTACATCTTCCCCGTGCAAAGGACCGTCTTTCGTTGCTTTCTTCGTCTTCTCCGTGCCGCACCGATATAAGAAAGAGAAATTAATTTTTCTTGTCTTCTTCTTGGATAGTGCTGTTGTGCGGCATGTCGGCTGGCATGGGCCAGGAGTCGGCTCGGCATGGGCCAATGAGATGTTGTGGCAGGGATCACTGCTTTAAGCTGCTCAACTTGGCTAGAGCCATGGGCAGCTTATGCGACTGGGGCCACAGATTGTGGTGCTGAGGTGCAGTGCTAAGCGAGTCACAAGTCTCATTTTCTTTGGGCTTCATGGGTTGCCGGAATGCTAGGCATACATACCTCTTTGCCTGCTGGAATGCAGGAGAGCTCCCCTGCTGAGTACCATGAATGTCGTTGGCTGCATAATCCTCTTCGTTGAGAGAAAGGTGGAAAGAAAAGATCTTCTCCGCCTGCTCAAGAGATACCGGTTAAGAAAAAACTGAAGACTTCTACCGCTGCTCATGAGGGTCTGCTTGTTACCAAGAGGTGTGTGATTGGCATGACTTCTTCAAATAGGAAAAGAGATGAGGCTGCTAGATCTGAGCCTATGGCGCCTGCCATGTCGAGAGTGGCTAATTCGATTGATGATAATATTGCTCAGTGTAGAGGTATTGTCATGCCCCAAATGTCGAAGTCTGTGCTAAGACGTCCGTAGGAAGCTAAGTCTGATTCTCATTTAGAGATGCTTACTATTATAAAGAGCGATAAGGTGGACTCTGCTTAAAGTGGAGTTAAAGCCCACTTACTCTGCTGCTGAGACTGACTCGCCTGCTGGGAAGAATGAGACTGTTCGCATGGGCAGCTGTGAGAAACCCACTATGCCTGCTTCTGGGGATGCTGCTGAGATCTGTGTCCTTTTGAAACCAATCTCGCTTGAAGACATGGACGCTTGTACCAAGTTTGTTGATGGCGTCAGAAAGGTTGTTTGCCTAAGTTTCTTTGCGAAGCATATGACCCAATATAGAAAGACTGCTCTGCTTGCCATGATGCAAATATAGCAAGGTTACCAAGGAGCTGGCGAAGACTATGGCAGCTGAAGCTTATTCCTTGGCCGAGGAGATCAAGAGGTTGGATTTTGAGCTTGTTGCTTTGAAGGGGTCTAATATTTCTGCCCCCACTTCTCTGCAGCTTGAGACTCGGATTCAAGATCTTGAGTTTGTAGTCTCTGAGCTTCGTTTTGCTGCTTATGCAAATGATGAAAAGTTGATTGCTGCTTATAATCAAATGATCCACTTTAAGAGAATCGTCGATAAGCTTGAACCCCAAGTGTTGGAATTTCAAGGTGTACTAAAGATCAACGAAAGTCTGAAGAATGAGGTGGATGAGCTGCAACACGTCTGTATTGGTCTGCTTGAGGAGAATGAGCAGCTGAAGGGTGAGAAGGATAAGCTCGAGGTTTCGAGACCTTCTTTATTTCTGTGGAAGACTTTCTCATTTTTACTTTTAAGGCTTCCCTTGGCGAAGTAGTTGGAAAAATTGGTGCCCAGGCTGGGGCAGCCGGAGGTGAAAGCGCTGGATGATGCTGCTGCTAAGAATGTCCAAGCTGCTGAAGCTGTGGCGACCGAGTAATCGTGGAACATCCAAGCTGCTGTGGTCTTCTAGGTAGCCTTTAGGATTTTCTTTGTTTTTCCTTGTAGCTCTTGTTTTGCTTGAACTCTTTCGGCCTTTGCTAATTGTTTATAAACATGATTCCTTCGCTTTTCTTCATCTTTGCTTCTTTTGTTCATACCCTAATCTTTAGACTTGATAGACCAGTGGCAGACATGCTACTTTTTTATAAGCAGACAAGCTCGCGTAGCCTATGCAACGGTAGGTGTTGGTGTAGAACTTTACAAAGTTGTTAGCCATAGGGTTGGCAGCCGGATGCCTTATTTACAGAAGCAGACAAGTCCGTGTAACCACTAGACTGTTAACCTTGTGCTTTCTCTAATTCCGTAGGTTGCGCAACAAGTATCACAACACTTTAGGACTTGGTGTAGGTTGTTCCGCGCTTGGCAGAGGTGAAGCTTATCGACTACGTAGCATGTCGGCAGTGGATAAAGCTTCGTATATGCACGCTAGCTTGTTTAACCTTTCACAAGAATGTGCAGTTGTATAAGTCTAGCGCGGCTTTACTGCTCGAAGGGCAAGCCGTAGGCAATCTTCTGGAAACCGTAGGCGACCTTAGTGCACTCGGTAGCAGCTTTAGGGTTCCAGGGCAGCCGTCTGTAGGGCGTACTGCGTAATGTGCCCCCTCCGTCTCTAGGGCCCGGTTCCCCGCGGATTAGGCCAAGAGACCCAAAATCCTTCAGTTAGCTAAGCCTTGAAAAAGACCATTGTGGCTACTTCTAGGAATCCCGGCGCAAACCATCGTGCTTCTCTAGTTATACTAGGGCAGCCCGGCTCATCCACGTCTGGATATTCGGAGTATGGAGTTTATCCTCCCGCTTTGGAGAGCAGACCCATGTGGGTGTCGGGGAATTGGTTTACCCTCTCGCACTGGAGAGCATGGTTGGTCCCTCGGGGGGTGTAATTCCTACGATGAGTCCCTAAGAATGGCGCAATCTTCTTTTTAAGTGCAGGTATGATCAGTTGTCGTAGGCATGTAGTTGAGCCAAGTTGCAAATTACTTCTGAATTCCTCATTGAAAAAACAAGTGAAACGAACGAATAACTTAGCTGTAAAAGACTACATAACAACTGGATAGTTCTCGACTTGTGAAGTGGTGCCCGTTAAGCTGCTTCGGTTTTCAGGCTTTGCGGGAGGTCTCACATGGTACTTCCTTAGACTGTAGGCATTCCATTGTTTTTCGATATTTTTGTCGTTTCATGGATGGCGTGGGTGTAACTGCTCTTGCCGCATTGTCTGCTGATTTTGTACGGACCTTTCCAGATGGGATCCATCTTTTTAGAGCCTTATCTGCGGGCAGTGATAAAGGCTTTTCTTGAGACCAGATCTTCGGGCTGGAACTGTCGGATCTTGGCCTTTTTGTTGTAGATGGAGAGGAGTTGCTGCTGGTAAGTTGTGATGCTAGTGATAGTCTACTCACACTTCTCCTCTGCCAGATCTAAGTTTGTGGCCATCTCCTTACTGTTTGGTTACTCATTTTTTGGTGGTGTGATATGCCCATAGACATCCGGGGAGTTCATCTAGCCATTTTCCTTTCTTGTTGGTGAGGGATTTCTTGAGCCAGTCGAGGATCGTCTTGTTGGGTGCGTCGTCGATATGCAAATGCTAAAAGTCTTCATCAAGTGGAGCAGGTGCGGCTATGGTGTACTAGGCTTGTTGGGCCGCTATTTTGTGTCGCCTAGGCTAGGCGTGAGTGCGCAGTAGGGAGCCATAAAGCTGGACCAAGTAACATATAGTAGGATATGGTGTTCAACCGCCGGTAGAATCTATTAAGGCAATGAGGAAAAAACTTGCTTCCGAGTGTGTCCTTCTAGTGTTCGTCTGCCGTTGGCTCGCTTTTTGGGCCGAATAGTGCGTCATAAGTATGACTGCTTACGTCTGAAGGTAAAACTTGAGCTTCCGAGTTGCAACAATTATTGCCAAACCTAGCTTTTGAATTTCTGGTAGCATCGAGGAGAGCTTTTGAACTGTGGAATACAGGTAGTCGAGCCCCCAGCTCTTCTCGTATGATGATAGAGCTTATCGCTACTTCTAAGACTACTAAGTAAATGTATAAGTCCTCCATTACTCCTAGCTTGGATAGTATGAGAGGTGATGTGAGATACTTCTTCAGGTTTTGGAAAGCTCTTTTGCACTCTTCAGTCCCTACGCTTGGCCCCCTGCTTGCTTTATTTGTTCAGCTACTTTCCGTCTTCTTTCTTTACCGCTACTTCTTTTTTAGGCTGCTCAGGTGCCTTGTTTGCTCGCCGAGCTTCATCCCAAAGTGCGTGTTTCTCTGCTAGAAATAAAGAGTCTGCTAGGGTTAGATCTTCTTTCATGATCAATTCTCCGAATAATGGGTGGTCTGCTGGAAGTCCTTTTTGGAAGGCTGCTCTAGCTATCAAGTCGTTGCATCCGACTATCCTTGCCTTCTTTGCTTTGAACCTCTTCACATAATCGCGAAGTGACTCATTTGGGTTCTTCTTGACGTTGAACAAATGGTCGGATTTCTTCTTGATCGAGCGATAGGGTGAATATTCTTTGATGAAAGCCAAAGAAAGTTCATCAAAATTTCGGATGGACTGTGGCGGCAGGGTGTAGAACCAATCTTGTGCTTCGCCTTGTAGAGTGGTGGCGAATATCTTACACATAAGATCATCGTTGTTTTGATAGAGGATCATTGCGCTTCGGTAGTGCTTCAAATGTCCCTCCGGGTCTTCTTCCCCTTTGAAAAATGTGAAATGTGGCATGCTGAACTCGCATGGGGGCTCTGCCTACTCGATCTCATCCATAAAGGGTGACTTGCTTATGTTGGTCATGTTTCGTCGTAGTGCCTCATCGGTGACCTCGTTGCGTTGAAAGTTACGCAATCGCTTGGTTAAGAGTCTTTCTATTTCCTCTTGAATTTGCCTTTGGGGTAGCGAAGCTCTTGGCTGCCCCCAGTCATGACCTGTTGGTCTAGGCTGCTCTTCCATGTATTTGGCTCTTCTATGCGGCGTATGCGGTTCTTGTGGTGTGTTCTTAGCAGGCGAGCGAGTTCTTCACAGGCTGTTGGTTGAACTTGAGCTGGATTGAGTGACTGTTTTTCTCCGTCCGTCGTGCTGCCTACTCCGATATGAGGTGTAGGATGTTATTTGCGGGTTTAGCCGTGAATGAACACTTCGCCTAGAAGGTTGCTCATGTTGACTATTGAAGTGCGACCCCAACCGTGAATGTATGTTCGTCCGTGGGCCTAGTCGAGAGTGCACGCTTCTCTGCGCACTAAGACGAGAGTATACGCTATCTCGAGGGCCCAATCGGGAATGTACATTGTCAGATTGCTTGGTTCGTGGATGGTCAAGTGGCTGTTTGCCAGAACGCTGCTAGAGAGTTTCTTCGCCTACTCTTGTCCTACTTCGGGACACCACACTTTGGGCACGTTGCATCTCGGTGCGCTGTAATAGTTGATTCACCAAGGTTGTCTGTTGTGCAAGGGCGCTCGTCAACTCTATGACTTGTCGAGACAAATGTTGTTCGCCATTTGGATCGGAAGAGCTTGGAAGGATTATGCTTCCTGGAGCAATGGAAGTGTGGTAAGCTCCTGGCGCGAGATTTGAATTGGGAAATGTCAAATCTGCGGAGTAAGGTGGTGGAAATGCCCCCGGCTTGATGGTTGGTCCGGATGGTTGAGATAGTCTTGGACCGATTTGTGCTACTTGGAATGCCATGGGAGCAAGCTGGGCCATGAGAGTGGGCTGCTCGTCGGGAGCAGGTTGGGCCTCGAGAGTGGGCTGCTCGGCAGGAGCAGGTTGGGCCCCGAGAGTGGGCTGCTCGGCAAGAGCAGGCTGGGCCGCAAGAGTGGGCTGCTCAACGGGAGCAGGCTGGGCCACAAGAGTGGGTTGCTCAACAGGAGCAGACTGGGTCAACGGGAGCAGACTGGGCCACAAGAGTGGGCAGGGCTGCGTGGGCAGGCAGGGCCACGAAAGTGGGCTGCTTGGCGGGAGCAGGCTGCTTAATGCGTGATGCATGTGAGTGCGAGGCTTGGGCTCGGGCCCGTGCAAGCTTGGATGACATGGCTTGGGCTATGATGGTGGTGCCATGGATCTTGCCGTGGGTGGTTGCCATGGTGGAATTTTGTAGTGGTGCCACTCCATCCATGACCACATCTAGCCTCATGGATCACCGCGATCCCATTTCTTGAATATGAGAATTTTCACTTGTGGAATTTTCTAAATTTCTAGCCATTATATTTCCCTTTCACGTTTTATCAAAGAATCTTTGCAAATAAAAAATTCTAGTAATAAGAACGTATGAATTTTCTTTCACATTTTATCAAAGAATCTTTGCAAATTAAAAAATTCTAATAATAAGAACGTATGAAAAATATTCAAATGGACTAGCAAATAGAGAAAACCTTTTTATGCGAGAGTCTTCTACGAGTATGGATCTTCAACTCTCAATGAAAGCACCAATTTGTGGATGCAAATTTTCTCCTCCTTGATCTTGGACAATATTGCACCTACAAAACCATTAACACCTTAGGTCAAGGCCAAGAGCCTCACGCGCCCACGATGAATTGGGGGGGGGGGGGGCTTTGGCCGAAGAACCTCCGATGCCAAAGTTAGAATTTAGAGAAAAAGAGTGTTTAGAGAATTTTGAGATTTTTGCCAAAGTGTTGGCCTTAGTGTTTTGTGAAAATGGGAACCAATATATAGGAGAGGAAGGGTGTGGCCGACCTTTAGGCCAAGGATGATTTATTTGGGGGGTTATGGAGATAATGGGCTAGTTATTTTGGGGAGTTATGGAAATAATTGGCTAGTTAATTAGCAAATAATAATATCCTAATTAACTAGCTATTGAATGTCATAAAGGGAAAGAAAATGGTAGCAAAATAAAAGGCATGGCCGGCCCTAGAGGGTAACCGGCCTTTGGTATATTTTTTGGTTATAATTTGGTGATTTAAATTGATAATTAAGGGATTGATTAGGTAATTAATCCCTTAATTAATCAATTTTAGGAAATAAGAAAGGAATATATTATTTAGCTAATTTATTTGCTAAATAATGGAATATAAAACATATAGAATAATTTAGATTTTGGGAATTACCTTATAGAAAGGATTTGATGAAATAGGTTTTAAATTGTTACCTATTTTGGGCACTTTTGACTTGGTTGAAAGATGATTGCCCACTGCTCGCGCGTAGGAATCCCGGTATACTTCAAGGGTATTTTAGTCCTCTTTTGTCCAAAAGTCCACGTGTCGCCTTGTGATTATTTTTGGCTCCACAAGCCTCACAATGGGCTAACAATGCTGTGATTCAATCGGTTATCTATTATATATTATTTTCTCTATTTTTAGTTACGTTCAAAACATCTCAAGAGGCGTGTAATGCCGATTATAAAAAAAAGTTTTTCGCACACGGATAATAATGTGATTAAATTAGTTGCCAAATAATTATTTTTTTGAATAACCGATATTATCTACACTAAGGGGAAATGAATGGGCTTAACTTCACAATAGGCTAACAATATTGTGATTCAATTAATTGTTTATTAAATATTATTTTCTCTATTCTTAATGTAAATTCTATAGAGACCGATTTTATTATATGAATTCAGCTGCTTTAATTGGTTTATGAGGGGTTTCTTCTAGCATGATCTAAGATTGTTCATTTACTTCAAATATTTGACTTTGTTTTTGTCAATTTACGTACATAAATACATTTAAAATGTTTAAGTCGCTCGTAGCACGCCGTGATTCAAAAAACATAAAGGCTAGTATATAATATCTATCTAGTGACTACTTAGTATTAAGTCTAGTGGTATTCTTCTGCATTTGTAAGTGAGTAATCTTATTAGGTTCAGTTCTCGCCAAATGCGAATTTGAACCACATTACTTCTAGCCCATTGTGAACCTTAGTCTACTTCTCACCCCTTTAATGTATATAATATCGTTTGTTTTAAAAATAAAAATAAAAATTCTATCTAGCGGGAAAAAAAAAATAACGTCACATATTATCTTCGTTTATTAAGGTGCCAAATGAAAACACTTTTAATCTTATTGTTAATTGTAAACTAAATTAAGTCATAATTAAGTTAAGGGTTACATAAGAGGCATCATGATGTAGGGGAAATTTGTTTCGTTACATGTCAATCAACTATACACTATTGGATGATAGGTTGACAAATCTAAATGTAACTGGATGCCAGTCACCCTTTTGGTTTAATGTTTTAATAAAAACCTTAGGATCTAGGATGAAAACCTTATAAAGCCAGAATTATCATCTCTGCATCCTTATGAATTTTATTGAAGAGAAATGGTTTTCGTATAATGTTGGTTATTTATGTCCTTAAAGATAAATCTATCGAAGAATGTTAGAGTTTGAATTATTGTATGTATTCTTCTGTCAAGGAGGCAATATAAAAGCAAATTACATAGTTGACTAGGGTTACTAGAAATTCCTAACAACAAGGAAATCTTTGACTCTAGATAACACTTTCCCTCAAATGGGTGCATACATATCTCTAAAACTCAACTTGTCAACTGAGTAATGAAAAACGTTTATGAACACCTCACGTGTTAACACATCTGTTAACTGTTCCTCTGATCTTACAAACGGAATATTGACAAGCTTGATGTCCAACATCTTCTTGATAAAGTGTCTATCCACTTCAACAAGTTTTGTACGATCATGTTGAACTAAATTATTGGCAATCTTCATAGCCGTTTGCCGCTTGATTATCAGAATAGAGTTATATTGGACTTTATTTTTTAAGGAAGACTAATGAAAAAAGATTTGAAAACTTTGTGTTTTAATGATAAGGATAAAATAAAAAATAAAGTAAATAGTACCAGGATTGACTTTTTAGTGTAAAAATGTGGTTTTTTGTTAAAGTGAACAGTACCGAGAGCTTTTCGTTAAATTTCTCTATTTATTAACTAATTTCTGTGATCACAATCTGAAGACACAAAAGCTTACCAATACCATGAGTCATCCCTCTTAACTTAGCTTCTGCAGAAGAAGACAGAGCAACCACATATCGCTTCTTGTGACGTCAAGTAACCAAATGTCTACCAACAAAAGTAAAATACCCGGACGTCGAACGCCTACCAATTATGTTACAAGCCAAATTGGCATCATTGTACTCGGACCTCCAAATGTCCATTATTCTGGAAAATTAAATTTCTTTCAGGTGAATATATCAGTAGCTCAAAGTCATCATCACAACTACCATATGATCCTCAGTAAAGCATGCATAAAGTAACTTACAACACTTACAACATATGCAGTGTCAAAATGAGTAAGAGACAATAAACAACCGACCAACCAACCTTAATATCTCTCTTTACCTATTGGAACTTGGTCTAGATATATAGCTAGATGATGATTTTGAATGACGGGAGTTCTGCAAATTTGCACGCTAATATACCAATTTCGGAGAGTAAGTCCAACGTATACTTACGTTGGGACAAACCCTTTGACCAGGCTAAGTGGGAGAGGTCTGGTGGATCACTGGATGTCAGTGAGGCGTGATGAGTGAGAATATGTGATAGGCTAAGAGTGAGAGCTTCCATGAAATTTTTACAAAGAAAAGGATCAAGATTCTGAAGAATGGAGGTGGGCAACGCAGCACAATGGGATCGCCTGGCAGGGTTTAAAGATACAAAAACGACATTGTTTATAGGTAATGTAAAAAACGACGTCGTTTATGGGTAATATAAAAAACAAAGTCGTTTATGGGTAATATTATATAAAAAGATGATGTCGATTTTAATATATGCTACTTCGATTCCATTCGTTTTTTTTTCCATAAACGACGTTGTTTTTTATATATGCTACTTCGATTTTTATAAAAGATGACGTCATTTGATAACGCCTTATAATACCTTTTTTTTTTCTTTTTTTTCCCCTGTGAAGAGCAAGGAAAAGGATAAACATCCTTATGTCCCATTCAGCCATAATTGGTTAGCCAACAACTTTATGCACACAAGAAACGTCATTATTCACCTAATCAATTCCTAACCTCCACACTAAATGCATTACTCACCGACAACCTTAGCCAACTAATCGTGTAAATGCAATAAACAAATCCACACCTAATTTCTCCCATTCTCAATTGCCCGACAAAAAAATAAATAAATAAAAAAACACACCTAATTTTCATTCCATCATTAAGTACCCATACCCACCTCAACTGAATTCATTAATAATTCCTATTACCTTTTCTCTTAAGGGATTGTTATTGTTTTACCACACTCAGGTGATAGTGATACACTTATTATCATATTTATCATCGTTATGTGAGTTTAAATTTTAAGACTCGTATAATAAATATACATAAATCTCAAGATTTAAATTTATCATACAGTGATAAATATGATGATAAGCATACCACCACTTGAGGATCGTGAACAAAAATGCAACCTACACTTGGGTTAATTCCTTCAAGTTTATAGTGTTGGAATTTTGGATTATTTTATTGTTTGAATTTGGGCTTAGCTCGTTAGTATTAAGGTTTCGTTTTCTTGCTTATTAGGGTTAGGTTAGGTTATCTCTCTATATATATGGTGCTTTGTAGCTCGTAGGTTAATAAGTTAGTCACGATGTAGTCTCTTAGGGTTTTGTAGCTATTTCGGCATTCTTAGTTGTTTAATAATATTTCTATTAGTTTTGTAATCTCGTTCGTTGCGCACTCTGATATTCAACTTGGTATCAGAGCAGATTTGATCCTTGGGGATTTAATCTACCCTTGATTCGTATCAGTTTGTTTGTCGTTGTTTAGATTGTCGTTGGTCTAGTTTGTTAAAAAAAAGGTTCAATCTGCCATCACCTCCGCTGCACCTACCCCATCTGGGTCTGCAGAACCATCCACCCACCATCTGCTTGAACCGCACTAGAACCTTGCATCCGCTGCCCCACCACCTCGGCTACTCGACCCGAGAATCATTAACTCGAATCGAGTTCGCCCTCGCCTTGTACTCTGTCGCAGTCTCGAACCCACCGGAACAACACGCACCAAAATGCATGCGCCATTGTGTGTTAAGTCTCCTGCCGACCCAAATCTTTTGTACTTGCAACAACGACCGCCACTGGCTTTGACGAACCACAAACTCGAATCCAGTTTGTCTCTGCCTTGGATCACCTACAGTCTAACACGCACCATCATCTCAGCTGTTACTATTTCGCGTTTGTTGTTCGGATATTGTGTTTGACACCGTTTCTCGTGACAAGCGGTGATATGCAACTCCTGTTTTTTGAAGACCAACCACGCCTGCACAAATTGGTTGTCGCACTCGTTGCTACAACCTGTACCGCCTGAATCGATTCGCACCGCCACTGCCTGACAACTTTTTGAAGCCTAGATCGAAACCCATTGCTACCTGGAATCCGTTAAACCCACCTGGAACCATTGTTGCCCAGACTTGTAACCTGATGTCGTCCCATAACCGCACCTAGACATGAACTTGCTTGCCCTACCCAGCCATCGCTGCACCCACCATATTTCACCACACTTTGTTCGTAGAGAGAAAGAAGAAAGCAAAGGAAAAAAAAAATTTGACCCGTGAAAAATTGCTAGTAGAAAAGAGTTGGTGGCCAGTATTTGTTGCTTTTTGTTGGGGCAAATGTGTTGTTGTTATTGTGTTTGTGTTTGGAACTTGTTGCTCACCATAACGACTGCTCGAGTGCTTAGATTTGTGATCATTCAAGTGACATTGTGTACGTGGTGAATTGGATGTTTGTATGTTCAAAAGTTTGCATTGGTATTAGAATTGCTTGCTCGCTTGGATTGTTCGTTTGCTCGCTTGATTGCCCGCTTGCCTTGTCTTGTCTGCCTATCGGAGCTTGTCTTGTCTTGTCCGCCTAACAGAGCTTGCCTTGTCGTGTTTGCCTAACGGAGCTTGTCTTGTCTGCCTATCGGAGCTTGTCTTGTCTTGTCCGCCTAACAGAGCTTGCCTTGTCGTGTTTGCCTAACGGAGCTTGTCTTGTCTTGTCCGCCTAACGGAGCTTGCATCCTCATCTGCTTGTTGGCAAACTCATGACGTGTACCACCATGAGTTTGACAAGGGTTGTTGAAATTTAGGATTATTTTATTGTTTGAATTGGGCTTAGTCTGTTAGTATTAGGGTTCTGTTTTCTTGCTTATTAACATTAGGTTATTTCTCTATATATATGGTGCTTTGTAGCTCGTAGGTTAATAAGTTAGTCACGATGTAGTCTCTTAAGGTTTTGTAGCCATTTCGGCATTCTCAGTTGTTTAATAATATTTCTATGAGTTTTATAATCTTGTTCGTTGAGCACGACAGAAGGACGAAGTAGACGATGAAAAGGTGTGGAGATGCAGGAGGTGTAGAGAAGTTTGTTGTTAAGGTCGGCTTGGGATTTGAAGGACAGGAGGGCAACAGCGTCGAAGGATGGAAGGAATAGGTTTGGAGGCGACGAAGACAATGGAAGGGAAATGCAGGGTTGACGGTTTGTAGGAATGGAAGAGAAGGGAAGTGTGGAAGATGAGAAAATAAAAAAAATTTAATAATAATATTATTATTATTTTATTTTTTATAAAGTCAGAAATTTAAAATAAAATATTTATTATTTATTATTTTATAATAAAATTAATAATATTTTAATAACATTGACTAGCCTATTTTTTGTTAGGGGTGGAGAAGCATTTGGCTTATTACTATTTATTGGGGTCTATCACTGTTCACTAAGTGGATTAAATAGGCTGGGTACTAGTGCTTTTTTTTTAAGGGCGGAGTTGCTCTTAGTTTGAGCACAAAACTTTACTATTTATTTGAAATTATTAATTTACTTTGCTTGCTAGTGGTAATAAGTAAATTACCAAAAAGTTTGATATAACTCTTTTTTTAATACATTCAATATTATTTACACTAAGTGATGAGAGAGTAGGTTAAACTTCACAATGGTTTAGCTATACTAATTTGGTTCGAATTTGCCTTTTGCGAGAATAGAACTTAAGACCTCTTACTCATAGGTAAAAAGAAATACCACGAAATCGTAATACTAAATGATTTGACATCACTGTATCTTCAAGTCACATAAACAAAACAAAAATTATTGCTTTGACCTTGAAGGTGATTGGCTAGCCACTTATAAGGCATAGTCTATCCTACTAATCTGAGAATTTAGGACGTACTTAATATATCCTTAGCCTGAGCTAATTGAATCTCTTACCCACTTATATTTCATAAATGTAATCATCAAAGTATCTAGTTTAGTTACAAACAAATGGTACAAAACATAAAAATTTCTTAGATTCTAGCTCAACTTAACAAGGATGAGGAATCTTTGACACATTATATATAGAAATTGATGCCCAGAAATAAACTCAAGGACACATTCCATCGTGACAGAAATGACAATGCATGTATTTATCAAAGAATAATGTTTGTGTCCATGCAGAGACTTATTTGTCCTTCACTTACAATTATCGGATATTTTTTATCCGAACATTATAATCAAAATCATTTATTCTCTTTATTATCATTTATAGATCATAAATGAAAAAAAGTATTCAATTTAGAGATATGCATAAAAAACAAATAGATTTCGTATTTGTTATTAAAATTGTTGATTGGTCTGCACGTATGAATGATTAATTAATTTCTAAATTAAATATTTTTTTATAAATAATCTTTAAATAATAATATAAAAAAAGAACGAACGATTTCTATTATAATACTGGATTCGTTATATGTAATTCGGAGACGAATAAGTCCCTACATAAAAGGACACAAACAATATCCTTTACGAAAAGCTCACTCACAAACTCAGTATCTTTCCCTCGTCGTCGTCACCGCGATCCAATTTATCCTTTTAAGCACGGCAGGCGCAACTTGCTAAGCCACCAAAAATATCATCGCGGACACACTATCCGACACGTATCTTCATTGCAAGAAAACGACGCCTAAGGTTGCGAATAAAAAAATTACACGCGGCGGGTGCAGGTGAATTCGCGGAGTTGAGTAGCAGGTGATCATTTCCTCCCTTCCGATTTATGTCTCACACCCTGGCAAACTTCCACTCCAAAAATCACAGTTGGACTGAGAAACAGAGAAGAGCTCCCGACGATTCTAGGTAGAGAAATTTCTAAACCGACACACGAAAACACGCGAATTCAATCACCGAGCTTCTGATTGCATGCCACGTGTCCGATTCCTGTGAAGAAAGCATGGCCGTCGTCGACAGCCATCACCACCATCGGCACAAGTCGCACACCGACACGAAGCTCTTCACCCTCTGCCCGTTCTGGCAGTCGGGGGGTCAAACGTCGTCGTCTTCCTCTTCCACGCAGAACCTCCACGGCGATGGATTCAAATCCAAGCCCAAAACGGTATCGTCCGTCGCGAGATCCCTTCTCCCTCCTCGTCGTCGACTCCGACTCGACCCCGCCAACAAACTCTACTTCCCTTGTACGTCGTCGTTTCTCATTTAAACGCCCTCGCTGCTTTTTCTAAAAGCACTTATTACTGTAGCTGACGGATTGTGTATTTGTGGGTTTAATTTTGTAGATGAACCTGGGAAACAGGTGAAAAGTGCGATCCGATTGAAGAACAGTAGCAGGTCACACGTAGCTTTTAAGGTATTTTCTAATTCCTGTGACATCAACCTTAAGAGTTATGTTGTTATAATTACTTGTATTTTAAGCAAAAATTTAGAATGCATTTATTTATTTATTTATTTGTTTTTTTTTTCTCTGTGATTATTTTTTATTTAGCTTCATTGACTCTTTAAATTGGTTTTGTTTTTTGCTGGTTTAGTTTCAAACTACTGCGCCGAAAAGTTGCTATATGCGTCCTCCGGGAGGAATACTTGCTCCGGGAGAAAGCTTAATTGCGACCGGTAATGCCCTTGCATTTGCTCTGTTGCTACAAATAACAAATCTTTATGATTTGGATGCTCCATTGGTGGATAATTTACTTACTTTTGATAAAAACTAGAATATGCCCGCACATTGTGTGCAAACGCTTTTTGTAGATGGCGCTTTATAACAGTAGCGGAAAGCATTCATGCCTATGCATCTTTGTGCGGATTTGATCCCCACCGACTTCCCTTCCCCCCAAACAATTAATTTCTAACCTACGAACACTATTGCTCAACCCCCCCCCCCCCACAAAAAAAAAAAAAAAAAAAAAAAACCACTTTATACATAATCATTGTTGTAAATTTTTTTATTGACTTTGGATTTGATGATGGACAGTGTTTAGGTTTGTGGAGCAACCAGAGAACAATGTGAAACATTTGGATCAGAAGACCAAGGTTAAGTTCAAGATTATGAGTCTCAAGGTGAATGCAGGGATCGACTACGTGCCTGAGCTGGTAATATAGTGCTCTTTCGCCGACTTAATGTTCATGGTCATAGCACATTTTGTATTTTATGCATACATTGCCAGGATATTTGAGTGCTTGTTTCCAGTTGTTCGTATTATGCTTATCTTACCTTATATTGAGCTTTTGTGGAATTTGAGATTTTGTTGCTCGCTTGCATTGTGTTTTTCGGTCGGAAATTAGTACTGTCAATTTTAGTGTTTTGTTGCTTTTACGATCTTACAATTGATGACAACCCTTCGGAGACATCCGATAGAATTGGATCATGCAATTGATGACCTTAGTTTTGTTAACTGACCTTTTCTTTTCATGCAGTTTGACGAACAAAAGGATCAAGTGGCAGTAGAGCGAATTTTGCGTGTTGTATTTGTGGATGCAGAGCACCCTAGTCCTGTAAGTTGAATGTGACTTACTTAATGGTACTTGTGTTTGCATCTCTTAGAAAATACCTTTCTTTCCAGTATTTGACGTTGTGGTTTATAGGCTCTGGAAAAACTGAACAGACAGTTGGCTGAAGCTGAGGCTGCACTTGAAGTGCGTAAGAAGCCGCCTCCAGTGGACTCAGGCCCTCGGGATGTTGGGGAGGGCCTTGTAATAGATGAATGGGTATGAGTTTTACCAAACATCTGATCCGTAGCACAATGGGCTAAATTTTTAGTCTTATGTGCGTATGCGTAACATTTTGGTTTGTTCTGTTTTTTCAGAAGGAGCGGAGGGAGAAATACTTGGCTCGGCAGCAGGTTGAAGCAGTAGATTCAGTGTAAACTGTGATTACCTTTTTCTGTAAGTGCTTTTGGATTGGAATGGAGGTTCTCATATTGTTAGGAAGTAGTTGGTACTCCGAACTAGTGTGGAAGTAGACGGCTCCGGGTTGAGCTGCCCTCTTGTAGATAATAAGTTTTTGTTTTAGGTTGAAAATAAGTGAATGACTCTATAGTAATCAGTGTGCTTGTATTTGTATATTTTCAATGTTGAGGTGCCCTAGTGTTCTTGGAAATTTGAAATTATCGTAATAAGAACTTTTGTTCTCTGACAAAGGTGATATTTTAAACTATCATAATCTACGTGGAGGAGGATTCGAGCTTCGGTGCTAGAGGGTGGGTATAATGTGCCAATTGGCCAATTTTGCATATGCGTAGAAAGAATAGTTATAAAAGTAAATTGTAGCTATGATTTTTTACCTTTAACTCAATTAGAGCAATAGTCCCTCAATTAAAAATTCATTACCATTGGTCTCTCAACTTATCAAAACGTGTAGCTATGGTCCTTTAACTAAAAATTCATTACCATTGGTCCCTCAACTTTAATTCAATTGGAGAAATAGTCTCTTAACTTTGGACTTGGATCCTCTCCGGATCCCCTCCATGGGGATCCTAGGGATCAAGGTACAAGGGCCGTTCATAAAAAATCGTGCGGTTATAATTAAATGTTTTTTATGCAAAACGAAACTGCTTTATTTTTAAAAATATAAAAATCATTTAATTTTAGCCGCACGATTTTTTATGAACGACCCTTGTAGCTTGATCCTTAGGATCCCCATGGAGGGGATCCGGAGAGGATCCAAGTCCCTTAACTTTAACCCAATTGTAGCAATGGTCCTTCCAATATAACTCATTTTGACAAAAAATTTGACATAGTTGACGAAAAGAACCATAATTATACACTTGAATGAGTTGAGAGATCCTAATTGTATAAATGGTCATTCCAACATAGCTTATTTTGACAAAATTGATGAAAATGACTATAGCTACACATTTTGATAAGTTGAGGGACCAATGGTAATGGATTTTTAGTTGAGGGACCACTGCTCCAATTTGATTAAAGTTGAGGACCATTTGTACAATTTACTCTATAGTTATAATCGTGAATGCAAATTTCTCTCCCATCTTCTAAATATCGAATCCCAGCAAGCAAGCAAGGAAAAACACAAACTGCAAAAAGAAAAATCAGTAGCCCTACTAGGAACACATCCTGTACATAATTGTCCTCCAATGCGGACCGGTCGGCTGTCCAGCCGGCAGAAACATATAACCGTCTCAATTGTCCGGCAGCTGAAAGTCCTGCAAACCAAAAATTTGATGGGAAGGGTTCTGAACAAAGAGGGCCATGCCACATTTGGCTGGATTGAAACCTTCCCACAGGGAAAAGTTGATGGTTCCAGAAATGTTCTTCTTTGCAGCAATGTCTTTGACAGTGCAGAGCTTTTCAAGTCGTCGGACGACGAAGTCATTGGACAGGACACGTCCTTGGTTCTCTCCCTTGGGGCAGTCGGTAATCAGCCCGTTCTCGTAAAGCGCCACCATAACATTGGCACCGTAGTTGTCCACCTTCGACCTCAATGATCCTGTTAGGGATACTTGCAAGGAGGCCGGTGATGGCCTTTGGAATGTTGCCTGTTCATCCACAACAAAACCAAGTTGTTAGTATTTATCCTTCATTATTTTGTGAACGGGTATTAGCCAAGTGACTAGCCACAACAGATAAAACTACTCTAACCAAAATCCTTCTAATGGTAACATATTTTAATGTCCAAATCTTTACAAAGATTTACAAATAATTAAGTGGCTTCTAGTTCAAATGCATAGTTCAACTTCAAAGTCTAACAACATAACATCTCAAATATAACGTTACATGAATTATGAACTAGTTTAAATTCAAAGTTTAACAACGTCAAATTTGAAACATAATGTTACATGTATCATTAAATACAGGCTTTGAATTACGAATGTTTAACATACTTTAGGCTTTAGCTTTCGACAAAAGTTGACACTTTGAAAGTTATCATCCACCATTTGTAAAAGCGTCAAAAGTTAACATTGCTTTTAGGTGTACCAGAAAGAACACATGTCATGTAATATTTTCTCTAAATTATTTCCACTTTGATACGAAATATTTTAGCAGCCTTGCTTTAAGGTTAAAATATGATTAAATAAAGATGAAGGTACCTTTGAGTATATCAATGATTAGGGCGACAATCATTGAATGTAAGTACTTGCAAAGATAATTGTTTTAAATAGCGTTTTGTGCATCGACTTGAAGAATATTCATCATTGCATATAAAGTTACCGGTTTATTTTTCTTTCTTAATATTACTTGTATAAAAAGTATTTATTTACAATTGGTAGGTGACTGCGTCTTTTTCTTTAAGAGTGTGCTATCCACGTTTTTTTTTTTTACTTCTCACACTCTTTGTTAATTTATGTCCGTTAAATTTTTTTCAATTCATTCGATCTGACGACCGAAATCCAAAAAAGTGTAGGAGAAGTAAAAAGAAATGTGTAGATATCATACCCCTTTCTTTAAACTAATGTATTTTGAATTCAAATTTTTTATGTTCTTGTAATTTAAATTAATATAAAATATCGCTTATAATAAAATATATCAAAATAATATTGAGGACAGATGAGAAATGCGAACCTGGAACACCGGTGCAGGATATCTAGGTGCATCCTTGATCGACGTTATCAAAGCACTCTCATCGTTGCCAACACATTGGGCCCTACCTTGAAGCACAATCTGTGGGGTGAACATGGTGTCCAGACCCAAGGCCTCAACATAGGCCTTCTGCCGTACAGTCCACTGGCTGGACCCATAAGGGTCCTTCCAGCCCATGTAGTCCCAGTAGTCCACGTGGAAGGCCAGCACCACCACAGGAGGCAGGTCCGTCCCGTCAAAATCCCCCCTTCCAAGCCTCGACACCAGCAGCTCCGCCATCGGCGAGGTGGTGCAGCCCTGCGACGAGAACAACTCCACGAGCACCGGTCCGCTCCGCTGCTGCTCCTCCGCCGAAACATGCGCGGTCGCCCCGGCCGCGTGCTTTTCGTGGGACGAGCCCGAACCCCACTTTGATCCAAAGCAGGAGAGGAGACCACGTGCCATAATGTTATCTATGTCGTGTCTCGTCTCCTAATTGGTGGTGGTGACGGAGGTGGTGGCAGCAACGACCCTGATGGATAAATCAGCTCAAGAAAAAGGGAGAGAACAAAAGAAATTAGTAAATGTAGATGTTTGGTGTGGGAATATAGAGAGAGAACGGAAGAAATTTTTTGGTATTGGGGGATGAAATGAGAGGGAGAGACGTGTAATAGTATGGGAATGAGAAGGGAGAGGAGTTGGGTGGATGGTTGGGAGGGAAAGGTGGCGAAGATATTCTATTTAATTTGTCATTGGAAGAACAGCATATCGGGGGATGAGCAACGGGAAAGAGGACGGGCGGTGTTGTGTGATATGGTTGGGGGGGGTGTTGAATGAAACGTTACGTCGACAAACTTTTATGTGATTTAAAATACTTGTCAGGTTGCATATCTGTTTACTTGTTAGTTGACGTGAAATTACAATAACGAGGCGGTGTTTAATTCTTCCCATGAAAATTATTTTGTTTGGGACAAAGGGTATGCGGTTGACGCGTTGTTTGTCAGGTTGGGTTGAATGTCGAGAAAACAAACAGTTCCACCAGCGACATATGAGGAGGGAGGAGGAAGAGATTTGAGCTTGTGAGATGGAAATCTTGACTATAAACAAATTAGGAAAGCTGTCGTTTTAGCGTGAGGTTTAGATGGAAGTTGCACAACCTTCTGGCTACGTGTTTTCCTTTTGTTACCTTTTTAACGGGTTTTAATTAATAAATGCATGATCTAATCCAGCTGGTGTTTGGAAATATGTAACAAATTATTAAGACCATGTCGATCTCCGTGTAATGTAATGATTGGTCACCAAGTCGTTTTAGTGTTAGTCTAACAACATCTCTAACGAGAAAGGTTGAATTCTGGAACTAAAAAAGTTTTAGCTTCCACTTTATATCTTAATTTTGATAACAAAAATGGGTATGTAAAGTGTGTTTTTGCTACATTGAGGGGACCTAAGTAGGGGTTCTCTCGCTACAAAATGTAAAACAGTGTATAGCTTAACATCTCAAATCATATGTTGTATTTACACTATTTTCTCTAACCATTGGTGAACTACAATCAGAAAGACTGATAAAAATTCAGAACTAGAGATGCTTCAAGCAGATAAGGTGAGTGAAAGTATAGGTTAGAAGGCATTTTTAATAGTGTTTCGAGTACCGAATACTCTATATTTTTTAATCATAAATTTTTTGATCAAAACACAAAAACTAAAATCTAACCTAACGGTTAAAAAATCTAAAATATTATATACTACGAAGCTTCATAAAAGTTTGCAGGTTAAAACCTAGAAATCGGTTTAGGTTGCAACAAAAAGAAAAAATAACACTCGGTGAGCAACGGTATTTGAAAATATAACAAATTTAGATTTGTTTGAGATCTTTTAGTGGACAGGTGGTTAAAGAAATATAAAAATATGATGTAGATGCAGGGGATCGAACCATGTACCTCTACCATTTGAGCTACATCCCGACATTAAGCATTCAAAAACTCTGTTATTGTTGTGGCCTATATTTTCTAGAGAGGTGCGGCAAAGAGAAGAAGAGAGATTGGAGAATAGTCTTGAGGAATTGTGTTATTATTCCCCAGTCCTTGTACCTTTATTTATAGTATTAGGAGGAGAGAAACTTGCTCTCCAAGTAATACAAAGTCTATTAGGAAAGATCTTCTAAATCCCAAAGGATTCCTACTTTATCTCTACTTAGGATTTACACAATCACATATTGATAAGAACATATGTCACAACACTCCCCCCTGAGTGTGCAAATACTCAAGTAGATGGCGCATCAGATCTTCAAGCAAATGTAGAAGCAGTTGATGAAGTTGTCTCGTCTATTCGGCACAAGTAGCGAATGCAAGTCTCAAAATGAATGGAAGAATGCATGGGTGGTAAAACTCACATAACCTCGCTATGGAAAAACCCAAGGTGGGAGAAAAACCCATAGGTTAAGGAGAAAAGTGAGAAGTTGCATTAAGTCAAAACTATACGTTTTCTAGACTCAAGTAGAAGAGCTATCAAGGGTATGATCAGCCCAGGATGGGTGCCTCGTTAAAACCTAGTTAGGTAGCAAAAACCCAGTGGGAAAAATGCTCCTAATCGTAGGGAAAAAGAGTACATTAAGATCAAGTGAGTATACTTCTAGATACTCCCCCTGAGTTTGACAAAACTTCCAAATGAAACTACAAGCATTACAAATGAGAAAGTTACGCATACCAATTCATCGAACAAGCTTCTGGAAGGGTAGACTTCGGCAGTGACTCTGTGTAGATGTCGGCAAGGTTGTCTGGGATTGGACTGCTTGACTTCAATCTTCTGATGCTCATGCTGATGTAGACACAATATGCTTGGTGTTGACTTGTTGGATGTATCATGATCTGGTTGATACATACAGCGTTATCTTCATGGATCGTTGTTGGGACTCAATGATGGATGAAAATCGCAAGGATTTTGAATATGCTCAACAAGAGTTCTCGACTACATCTCTCACGTGATGAGACATAGTGAGTCTTGGAACGATTCAAAGGTTTCGCAACAAAAGGTCTGTCTGGTTAACCTCCAAGATATTGCGGTGTTCCTTAATGGTAAAGACATAACCATGCGGGAACGTACCTTGTTTGGTCAGACAAACGGTCTGATTCAGCGAATCCCACAAGGTAGGCATCATTCCGAAGATCAAAGGGGTGTGATCTATTCTGAGATGCATAGGGATAGATAAGCCCAAATCCGTAGTAACGGAAAAACGTCTTTATCACCAAATTTGGTGGTAGCGTGTTAGGCGCAGTGCTGCTTTATGCCAAAAGATTATCAGCACATAAGATGTCTGACCTAGTGCATTTGAGCTAAGTACAACAAACGCCAATGGTACTTAGATATGGCGGCCTCACGTTCCAATATAGAACCTTATGCTCCATACCCTCCGTGAAGGTCTCATTTGCATCTAGCATACAAATGATCAGGGTATACTTAGACATAACACCTTCTGAGTCTAGTTTGAGTGGTGGACCAGAATACTATCAAAACTAGCTCGAAACTTCAGGTCGAGGAAATGTCAAGTTCTCCCAAGATCATTCATCTTATAGTCTGACTTACGAGTTTAATTTGCTCAACTCTAGCAATTTCAGATTTTGTACACGTAAGGGCATATATCCCTAACTGATCAAATATTCACTTAGACGGGTATACCACATCCGCCCGGATAGTTCTGCATCCGTAAAGTGAAGACCTCATCAGAATCGAGAGGGTGTTCTTGTGGTCTAGAACTATTTGAATCAGTACATGTAAGTCCTTTGGAAACTCCATGTAGGTTCATATCACAATCCCAGAGATACTACAACCACGTTTGTAATGCTGCAATCAATCACATGGCGTATGAGAGAAACCTTGCGCCAAGGCGTCATATTGCACAATTTCATTCATCTCATTCGTCATAGATTGATTCTTTTAGTTGACCAATCAGTTCTACGTCGACATTAATCAACGGAATGCGGTTCGCTATCGTCGCTTTTCATTTATGTCGGTACCATATAAATGAAACATCATCTATGATAATCTCATTCCAATTCCATATCTCATCTAAACTAGTATACAGGACCAAGAACTTCAGGTCTCGGGAGTAATCCGAATTTAATCTCATGAGATGAAAAGGTTTGAGACAGCGATCGAGGGGCGGATTCGTTCGTGCCACGTTCCTCTACTTTTGGGGAGGTGAATCCTCGAACCGAGTGATCTACCATGCTTCTGGCATAAGATAGATTGATTGGCTAGCCGCCAATGTACGAGGGTCGGCCACAATTATGGCGTTCCTACTGTCAGGACAAAGGTCCGAAGTACATTTGGTACATATCTTTGCAGGCACATTTGCAGCTGGTACATGTGATCTCGTCACTTTTACTAGATCAGAGGAAGTGTCTAGTTAAACTCTGATGATCTAGATTGGGATCGATATGAGACATAGTGGGGACGTCCACGATAATTCGTGTCGTTCTTTACGAACGGTGACGTTCATATCTTCCCCTAACGACGGGAAGACTGTCTCATAAAAGTGACAATCCGAAAAATGAGCAGTAAAGAGATCGCCTGGCAAAGGTTATTAGTAACGAATATTAGAAGGAGAATCATAACCGACATAGATGTCCATCCTTCCTTGAGGACCCCTTTGTTCTTGTGTATGTAAGGGCGGCGCAAATGGCACATAGACAGCACAACCAAAGACGCGCAGATGCGATATGTCGGGTTCGTATCTGGTAACCAACTGACACGCTCTTTATAAGGTTGGGTCGTGACGGGCCTCAAGCGGACCAACATGGTTGCTTGCAATATTGGATGGCCCCAAGCAGAGGTCGGGAACTTTGGTACGTATGACCAGTCGACCACACAATCATTTGAAGGCGTTTAATGAATGCTTCTGCTGGGTCGTTCTGGGTATGAACATGGGACTGGATGTTCAACTTCAAAAACCCAACCGACATGCAATATCCATTGAGATTTAAAGTGTTCGATTAAAATTTCGATGTAAATTCTCCAACTTATCTAATCAAATAAATTTGATCGGATAATCAGGGTGGTGAGCCCTGAGCTTGTTAATCTGAGCTACCAGTGTGGAGAATGCAGCTTGTGGACAACAGTCACACGTGTGACCAACGTGTAGAAGCATCAACCCATATTATATAGTATATAAATGGTCCGTAAGGTGGTTGAATCAGTCCACAAATGTCCCTTTTGAATCCTTTGTAAAAAGATGGAGGGTGCTAAGGTATAATACGTGTCCAGGTATGATTTCTTTACTTCTGGTAAAAGGATGCCCTAAACGGCGCATCACAAATCATCCTAGATATCCCAAACGTACATCCATAACGAAAATTCCTTAGGGATCGCGGGCTTCTGGCCGGCCACATAGTGGCTTGAATGGGTGTAATCCACTCGTTAAGCGTTCCATCTTCTCTAGAATATGCATTTAACTATATTCGTAGGAAATGCAAAATGGTGATATGCCAAGGAATTTTACTCCATTTTTCTACATTGGTTTCAGTATGGTAATAATACTCTCGAATATCCTTAAAGCTCAAAAAGGCGTTCTGCCGGAACGAAGTGAGTATAAGGCTTCCCTTTATGGTAAAATTAATACCATTGGACAATATAGGGCAGTGCCATGCCCCACAATCAGGTTGGATAAGCCTGAAAATATTGTCAGGGGATGATTAGGTATGAAGTTAGCATAGAACCAGACAACTAACTTCCCCACAAAACATACCTAAGCATGAGTTAATTGTAGTCACATGTGGTAATCTTCGTTAATTAACTCTTTTATTCGAGAATAATAGTGACATC
The DNA here is from genome assembly GCA_963580275.1 of Crataegus laevigata. Classification (NCBI taxonomy): domain Eukaryota; kingdom Viridiplantae; phylum Streptophyta; class Magnoliopsida; order Rosales; family Rosaceae; genus Crataegus; species Crataegus laevigata. The sequence continues at coordinate 8,030,475 of OY756946.1, read as the reverse complement.
CAAACACCAATCTTAAATCCGAGAACAAAATAAATTATTCATAAAATAAACCAAAAAGACAAGGGGGTTTGACCAATAGGCCTTCCATGTCAAATTTCGCTCTTCCAAATGTGTTAGGTGGAGCAAAATTGGTCTCACAAATTGACTATGGGAATGGTACTCCTCAACAACATTGGTAGAAGCACTGAAAGGTGCATACCCAATGATCTATTCTGTCAAAACGGAGTTAGATTCGGCAGGGTTGAGGTTCAGGAATACTATCCCTTATTCTTGAAGTTTTAGGTGCTAGGGATCATGCTTCGGGCATGATACTACCTTTTGGCAGGCCTGATTCTACCATATGTTTGGAAAAAAAACATTCAAAAATTGGATTGTGAGAGAGGGACGGACCCAAATTTGGGTTCGATAGGCCTCTGCCGAAGCAGAGCATTAGTGTTCGGTGCATCCCTGCAGAAGCAAGGTATCACCATTTTCTCACAGGTGTGGTAGTAATCAAATCCGAGATTTTGGTAAACTTCTGTTTTCTATACTGCTACTTCAGGAGCAAATTAGATATAGAAGGACGAGAAAAATTTTCTTCCAGTCAAAATTCAATCGGATATAAACTTCAGAATTGTACCTATTCATGGACGTAAAGGTTTCGATCATGTTTTGCTTTAGGCAAAAAAGTTATTTTTGCATGATTGGAACTGTCCATAGCGAGTCAAAGAGCCATGAAGTCCTCATTAGTGAGGTACTTCCACTTGATATGCTTCAGGCATAAGTCTTCGAATGAAGAACTGGCTACAATGATTTCTCCACTAATCATAGTCAAGCGGGGTGTCACGTCTTGTATCCACATAAAGTAGTTTCTTATTCGAAACTTCCAAATTAGTGAAATCGAACTTGTTACGGTTCGACAATACGTTGAATGGAGGAAACAAGAATGTGGTTGGTGTTTTAGGAAATAAAATTTCCATAAACATCAAAGTTAGAACATTTAGGTTCTAAGATATGGTTTGGTTTAAACGGATTTAAGCATGGAGAACTTCGGGTCTCAACATGAGTGTTGCGTGTTAAGAAACTTCAGGTTTCTATGGCACTTTTCCAAAACTTCGGGTTCAGAAGTATGAACTTTAAGTTCATAAGACCTGCAATCAAACGCAATATATATGCAAACAAATATACAACAAGTATATGTAAAAATATAACTTTAGGTTTACAATTATAATTGAATTAATTTATTTGATTATTTGGATTTCAGGCCAAATTAAAGTGTGGGGAAAAAAATACTAAAACCCTATTAGGCCTAAAAATAATTAGGCAAATAACATTTGGGGCCCAAAAAAGGGAGAAAGAAAGAAAAAAAATTAACTCGGGCTGCTGCAGGCAAGCCCAGAAGGAAAACAAATATATATGTAAATATTTTTTTGTTTTGTTTTTTTTTTAATGGCACGGGCTGCAGGCCCAAAAAAACAAAAAAAATATTTTTTTTTTCTTTGTTCTCAGGCTGGGCCGCAATAGGCGAGCCCAGAAAATTGTTTTTTTTTTTTTGTCTTTTTTCTTTACGGGTCGAGGGGATAGAAGCCCAAAGGGCTCAGGTCTGAGGAAAAACATCCCAGCTGGGGCAGGGTGTGTGCACCGGGGAAGAACACCGGGAACGCGGCGCCGTGTCAAACGGCTTTGCCAAGGTCGGAGTAAACCCGTGGGTTGACAAAAACTCAAATAGGAACGGAGATTTGAAAAAATCTCGATATTTGTTGTGAAAACCCAAGAATTTCGAATCGGGTTTATAGAAAAATCCCGATGAATCGCAGTCCAATTCCGGTGTGGGACGACTTCTGGTCATCGTCGACGTGAACAAAACGTTCATAGGATGGCTGCAGGCCGTCTCGTGGTCGATATGGACAAGGGTATCGTCGATGGTGCCGTGGGTTTTCTGGGAAGGAGAGAGCTTCAAGCTCTCGGGTTTGTGTCAATGGAGGGTTGCAGGCCCTCTTGGCTTTTGGGTTCTTATGCAGGCTTCAGGCCTGGTGGCGTGCGGTAGGGGTGGGTTCGGTTTAATTCGGTTCGGTTTTTTGCCAAAACCGAAACCGAACCGAAATTTCGGTTCGGTTCGGTTCGGTCCATTTTTTTTTCTGTTTTTTTCGGTTCGGTTTTTTTTCGGTTCGGTTTTTTCCGGTTTGGTTTCGGTTCGGTTTCGGTTTTTTTCTTTTCACATCACGGTTGGGTTTTAAAAAAAAACACAAGTATACACAAGGTCAATCCTTATTTGGTTCTTGAGAAATTGGGTTTAAAAAATAAAGATATTTTAAATTCTCTTTTTCTTGGTATTTTTTTTTTCACATCAAGCAAACAAACAAAGTATACACATGGTTAATCCTTGTTTGATTACTATGTGATTATTACTCCAAATCACTCAAAATTTCAGTTCAAACAATAAAAACACAAACAAAAAAGAACATAATTGATCAAGAGACAAATGGAAAGCAATTGGTTTAGTGATGAAACAAACAAACCATAAAAAAATTAGAAGTAAAATTGGAGTGTGAGAAAAATGAGAAAAGGGTAGTAAGTTTTTGGCAACACATTGGCTTACAAATTGGGTTTAAAAAATGGTACCCAAAACAAATGATTAAACAAAAAAAATTGGGTTTAAAAATATTACAAATTGGGTTTAAACAATAATACCCAAAACAAATAATTAAATAAATAAAATTAAAAAATATTAATTTAATTAATTCGGTTCGGTTCGGTTTGGTTCGGTTTCTAGACCTTCGAAACCGAACCGAACCAAAAGAATTCGGTTCGGTTCGGTTTTTTCAATTCGGTTCGGTTTTTTCATTCGGTTCGGTTTTTTCGGTTTCGGTTCGGTTTGGTTTTCGGTTTTTTTCGGTTTTCGGTTTTTTGAACCCACCCCTAGCGTGCGGCCTGGTAGTATGCCAAGGCACAAGTTCGAATAGAACCCTAATTCCCCAAATCCAATTTTTTTTTCAAATTCAATTATAGACAAATAATTTCATATATATTTCAATGAATCACAGATTTACATTGATGCATATGCAAAAGAATATTTTCAATGCATGTACATATGTAAGATTCAATTCATGGCAAATATCAAATTCACATAATTTCAGCAATTATGGTTATGAGGCATACACAATTTATGTAGAATCTAAAATACGTTAAACATAAAGTTGGGTCATGCATCATGGTGAATGTTCATGCTATCAGGGCTGCAAAATATCGAGTTAAATGCCGTTGTTTTGAAGAACCTGATTGCGTGATGATATAAATGAACTGGTTTGATGCAGAAAATTTCGGCTTTCATCTTCAAGCTTGTATCACGTTCAACATAAGAAAATAAATTGAATCAATAGAAGTATATGAATTCAATAAAAATCTAAATTTAATAAATTAAAAGTAATTGAAACGCAATACTCCCCTGATTTAAGACGAATAAATTCTCTTTAAATTCTTCTAAGCACAGCGTGAAGAGCGTGCGGATAACGTGTTGTGACCTATATTTTCTAGAGAGGTGCGGCAAAGAGGAGAAGAGAGATTGGAGAATAGTCTTGAGGAATTGTGTTATTATTCCCCAGTCCTTGTGCCTTTATTTATAGTAATTAGGAGGAGAGAAACTTGCTCTCCAAGTAATACAAAGTCTATAAGGAAAGATCTTCTAAATCCCAAAGGATTCCTACTTTATCTCTGCTTAGGATTTACACAATCACATATTGATAAGAACATATGTCACAACAGTCATATACTTGTTATTTTAAAACTTCCAAATCAGAGCCAAATTCAACGGGATTAGACCTTAAATAAATACATAATAATTTTTTGACAAAAAACAAATACATAATAAATTGGCCCATGGATATAGGTGGACCAAATAAAATTGAGCAAGGGCCTAATCCAACAACTTCTGAGATCCAAAATGGTCCATGACTTAAGACAGGGCCTTGATTTTGAAGATGAAAGGCCGAGCTAGTTCTCATTTTCTAGCCCTAGTTAGGTGAACATTAACATATATAAAGGAAACTAGTATTTATTACGATTGAAAAAAACAAGAACACCGAAAACTAACGAAGTTTCATATGACTTATATTATGTGGTTTTACTTCTAGTCACATCAAGATTTCTTGTGATAAAACTCTTTCACCTGCCATTTTGATGTTGCAGCTCTACCAATTGGTTTGGACAAGTGGGTTTTCCCCAGCCAAAAGAGAATCAAATGAGTGGGATGTTCAATAATTTACGTTTCATTACTTATATTTATTCTGTCAAAGCACAAGAAATATGTAAAACTCTTCCATTCCATTGTGTGCGTTGTGGTTCACTATATATGATGATTGGTGACAAGATAAATGTAGTAGATAATTCTTTAAGAACGAACTAACCTAAATTCGTAGGTCATCGTGCGGTATGATTTATATGACGTCGGAAAAAAAATTCACAAAAAGATTTGGACTTCAAACCATTTTTCATCTTTTTATACTGACCAGAAATTGAAAAATAAACAGTTTAGAAATTAGCTTGCACAAAGAAATGCACCATCCAACTGCAACCACTTGTTCTTTCCAGTTTCTTCAAATCTCTGGAATGCTTGAATGTTGGCCCCTCAATGCATATCATATTGTTCCAAACAATGGCCGTAACTGGACAAAACATAACCATGCAATCATATATAGCAGGTGGATACATGTCCAAAACCCAATTATCAAGCCACCTGTCCCAAATTTGATCGTGACCAACAACTGATTGAAATTTTTTCTACCTCCCAAACACTTAACAGGAGATTTTTCTATCTAACCGGCTATTCTCTCTACATATTTCTCATATCACATGAAAAGACAAAACAGAATTGTAGTTATTCATTTGGCACATTGCACAGCACATGCTGGTGTGCTGGCCACAAAGGAAAAATATCCAGATATTACGTGGCTGAGTGAGTAGCACCAGCTATATATCCCCTTGGTTCCGAGCTCGATATAAGCTGCTTTTCTATCCACAACTACTTAGTCCAACAAATTTGCTTCACAACTCTTTTCTAACAAAGTTTTTGCTTGTAAATTTCCGGTCTCCACCTTGTTAATAACCATGCTGGAGGGTCAAGCAGTCATTGTTGAGACTGACATGCTTCAAACCATGTAGCAGAAGGCACTTGACTTAACTTCCAAAGCCCTTGATTTATTTGATGTCACCGAAGCCATGAGATAGGCCACTTCATTAAAAAGGTAATCACTTAGGAGTTAGGACCGCTTGATATTATATTTATTTCAGTTTTTAGATTTTAGATTTTTTTTAAAAAAAATTGAAATTTGAAAACAAAAATCAAGACAATATTTGAAAACTTAGAAAAGTAGCTTTCAGTGGTTTTCAAAATAAGGGTGAGGTCTTCATATTACATGATTATCAAAGGTGAAAACTAAAAACGAAATGATTATCAAAAGGTCACTTATTAGATGTTCATATTACATTCGTTCACTTCAAAATTTATTTAACTGAGTGCTGGCTTGCTTAATTATCAACAATATGACACGAACTATATTGACACTTTTTATAAACTAATAATTTTTTTTTGTTTCTGCAGGAGTTTGACAGGACATATGGACCTAGATGGCAGTGCATTGTAGGAACAGATTTTGGTTCATTTGTTACACATTTCCACAGCTGTTTTATCTATTTTTGCGTGGGCAGCCTTGCAGTTTTGCTATTCAGGGGAGCTGCAGGTCCAGAAGCTGAGGCAAAGCAGCCGTGTGCAGCGGCCTTGGAGGCAATACAAGCATGAAGTTCTTATTATCTTCATCACTTTGTGCTTTAAGTCTGTACCCTGCCTTTGTAGTAGTGTAGGCTAGGTATTAGCTTCAACGATACAGCTAGCTGTTTATATACATTTTAGTCATGTTTCAAAGGACTGCTATGCATTCGTTTAATGGTTGCTGATCAGCTTGGCAATGCTAGAGTTAGGGCTTATCCCTGGCTATGTAATTTTTTGTTTGGTTATGTTACAACCATTTGGGTGTTTATTCTTACCCAAAGCGATCTGTGATATACATTAGCCAGTTAAATTAAAGCATTTAAGTTCCAAGAAAAGGAAATGGAATTACATTATTCATCTGAAATGATAGCATATAAAGAAGTAACACATTGGAATAATTCCCTGGCAACAACCAGTAACATGTACCAAGCAACTAATTTGATTATTTGCAATTACTACAAAATAAATCGACACAGGAATAACAAATGATAATTTGTAGTAAATTAAACCAAGTTCATTTGATTTGCTTATCAGTTTATCTTTGTAAGTAGTAAGTCCTGCAAATCTTTAGGCCTTGTTTGGTGTACAAAATTGGATTGGACAGCTCAAGTGATTCAGTTTACGTTGGAAGGAAAAAGTTAGTAGTGTTGTAATTCATATTGAAGGTGGATGGCCATCACTCTACAACTCATCCCACTACCAATACAACTTATCCCTCTAAACTTTGTCTAACACTCAAGCTTTGCCTATAAAACAAAGGAGCAAATGAAGAAAAATAGAAGACATGTAGAAGAAAGAAAAGAGGATGGAAAAGAAAAGAGAAGAGAGGAAATTATGGAGGAATGGAAAGAGAGGAAGAAGAGATAAGAGAATAGGAGGAAGAAGAGATAAGAGAATAGAGATAATCTTTGTACTCCTATTATTCTAGATTATAAATAAAAGCACCACTGTTGTCCCGAAGACGTACTCTAGTCACATTGACTATAGAGGAACCTCGTAAATATTGTGTCTTGTTTCATTTATTCCACTGCAAACATACCACCGATTTTACAACATGTTATCAGTACGAGAAGCTCTCATGTCAGTGAAAAGCACAACACCACAACTCCAGTGAAACACTACCTACCTCTCACCTTTGTTAGCTAGAATCTCACATATAAGAAAATTTTTTCATTTCATCTATAAATCTCTGTACTACTGATTTTCTTAAAACAACTATATATCTTGTTTCATTTATTCCATTGCACACATATAAAATAATGATTAGTCACAACACTACAAGAAAATAGGATATAACAGTACTACCAGCACAACGTGCATTTTTCCTTGTTGTCGAAAACATGCTTTGACAACGTATCCAGAATATGGTAATTTTAATTTATATATCCATAATTTTGTTACCTTCATTGTTTTCTAGCATTGTTGTTTGACTTCAAGTGGTCTGCTCGAAATAGTCCCCTGGATTTTGATATTGATATTGTTGTGGTTAGCTTCCTTTTTTAAAGTTCATTTGATGAGAGCTTACATTATCATGATTAGATTTACTCCTTTAGGTTATTTTCGATTTTTTAAGATATATAATTAGATAACAATTTCTTGTTTTGGAGAAGACTAATCTTTTTGGAGTTTTGACCGCATAGCTTTAGAAACAATGAATGATTTCTTACATTGAGATTAGTTTCATGAAACTGGTTTTTTGCATTACTCATATATTTAGAATCACGGAGTGACTGTGGAAGCACGGGTTGGATGACTGTTGGTTCATATGTGAATAGTGGTTTGTCTAAATGATTAATATTTTGCCCGTTGATCATGCACGTGGAGTAAATATTATTGGTACGACGACACTATAGATGAATGGTATTTTGTCAGTTTAATGTTGAACTTGCATGCAGAATGATCATTGGCATCACTACGACAATGTAGATGAATAGTACTTTGTCGAATTACTGTTCGAATTTATGTCTTGGATCAATAGTGGCCACTGTACAGATGCAGAAGATGAAGCTTCTGCAATGGTGATATCAGAGAAGCACAGCATGTAAAGAGAGATAGAGAGGAAGAGAAAGCTTTGGAGAGAAGAAAACTATCAATGAATAATATCTCAATTGTATTGAAAATGAATGAATGAATCTACAGTAACAGTACAAGTCTTTATATAGTTTTCCTTACACACTAAGTATTCTCTACTAACTGTTTTTAACAGCCTAACAACCTATTGCTTAGCTTCTTGACACTTGTCATCATCTAGAGCCTTCATATCCTTACATTCCCCCGCAATCATATGCGTGGATGAGCCAAGCATAAGATTGGAACAATGATGATGAAACAAGGAATTGGACAATCCCTTGGTTAAGATGTCTGCAAACTGATCAGTGGAAGAAACATGATGAACATGAAGGTCTCCTCGGATAACCCGTTCCCTGACAAAATGATAGTCAATCTCAATATGCTTCACCCTGGAATGAAACACGGGATTAGAGGAAAGAGCAATAGCCGATATATTATCACAATAGAGCACTGGAGCAACACCAAGAGGAATATGCAAATCACAGAGCAGCTGCCTAATCCATGCCAATTCAGCTGCTGCAATGGCAAGAGCTCGATATTCTGCCTTTGTGGACGAACGAGAAACAGTATGTTGTTTCTTAGAGGCCCAAGAGATGGGACTAGAACCAAAATAAACAAGATACCCCGATGTAGACCTCCTATCATTTGGATCTCCAGCCCAGTCAGCATCACTGTAAGCTTGCAAGTGCAGGGTGCCAGGTTGAAAATGCAGACCATAATGCAAAGTCCCACTAAGATACCTTAAGATCCGTTTGACAGCCACAACATGAGAATCCATTGGACTATGCATAAACTGACAACATTGATTGACTGAGAAAGCAATGTCTGGCCTAGTGAATGTTAAGTATTGCAAAGCACCCACTATACTGCGATATTGGTCAGGGCTATGATAAGGAGTACCTTCAGATTTAAGCAACCTATGAGAAGGTAAACAAGGTGTGGCACAGGGTTTGGAATCCTGTAAATCAACTTTGTGAAGAAGATCTCGGATATACTTGGTCTGAGAAACAAAAAGACCAGTAGACAAATAAGTGATTTCCAAGCCCAGAAAATAGTGTAACTTCCCCAGATCCTTCATATCAAATGCCTGTGTCAAGTCTTTAATAACAGCATCAATTAACTCAGAAGAACTCCCAGTGAGAATGATATCATCCACATGTAATAAAAGAACCACAGTGCCAAGAGAGGAATGTTGAACAAACAAAGAAGGATCGGCAAGAGAAGACTTAAAACCCAAACCAGGCAAATAGCTAGTAAATTTGTCATTCCAAGCTCGAGGAGCTTGCTTCAAGCCATACAAGGACTTGTTGAGCTTACAAACATAATGAGAAGGATGAACAGCACTGTGAAACCCCTGTGGCTGAGACATATAAACCTCTTCATGAAGGTCACCATGCAAAAACGCATTTTTAACATCCAACTGCCTTAAGGACCAGTTAAACTGTGCAGCCAAGGCTAGGATTAACCGGACTGTAGTAGGCTTGACAACAGGACTGAAGGTCTCATTATAATCAATACCTTCTTCTTGATTGTAGCCTTTAGCTACTAAACGAGCCTTATATCTGGCGATAGAACCATCGGGATGCCTCTTGAGTCTATAAACCCACTTGCAACCCACTAAATTCTTTTCTGGAGGCAGGGGAACCAAGGTCCAAGTATTTTGAGCATGCAAAGCATTCATTTCTTCTTCCATAGCAAGAGACCATTCAGGAACCTTAACAGCTGCTTTAAAAGTTATAGGTTCGGTAAGATCAATAGGAGACTGAACACTGACAGAGAAAGCCTTCTTCTTACTTATCCCACTTTTGGATCTAGTTTGCATAGGATGGAGATTCACAGTAGGAAGAGGAATGACAACTTGCAGATTTTCAGGTTGAAAATCTGGATCACTAGGGACAACAGACTGTGTAGATGTATCAGTAGGAGATAATGGGATAGAAATAGATTCTGGAGCACTAGAAATAAGGGTATTGGAAATTTCTGAGGCAATAAGGGGTACAATAGATGATAACGCTGGTGCCCGAGAAGGGAAAGGAGAAGATGAAATAGGAAGTGATGCGACTGTGAGAGTCTGTGAAGTGACCAATGGTAGAGTGTTTAATACAGATGATGATGATGAAGGTGTGGGTGATGAAGAGACACCAACAGATTTAATGAGAGAAGAATAAGGAAAATTCTCCTCATCAAACAAGACATGCCTGGAAACAAGGATTTTACCAGAAACTGGATTAAGACATAAGTAACCCTTATATTGACCAGCATACCCAATAAAAACACATTGTGCAGTTTTTGGTTGTAACTTGGAAGAGTTGTAGGGTCTTAACAAAGGAAAACAGGCACAACCAAACACTCTAAGATGAGAAAGAGAAGGGATAGTGCCAAACAAACAAGAAAAAGGAGAGGACATTTTTAAAGTTTGACAAGGCATCCTATTGATCAAATACACAGAAATGGCACAAGCATGAAACCAAAACTTGGAAGGTAATGCAGCTGTGTGTAAAAGAGTAATGGCTGTCTCAAGAATGTGTCTGTGCTTTCGTTCAGCAAGACCATTCTGCTCTGGAGTATAGGGACAGGATTTTTGATGGATGACACCTTTATCAAGTAAGAACTGTGTAAATTTGTGACTTGTATACTCACCACCACCATCACTTTGAAACACTTTAAGAGTAGCAGAGAATTGAGTAACTAAGAAGGTATAAAAATGAACAAAGACACTGTAAACTTCACTTTTATTTACTAATGGGAAAATCCAGGTAAACCTGGTACATTCATCAACAAAGCTTACATAGTATTTGTAACCTTCAACTGAGACAGTAGAAGAAGGCCCCCAAACATCACTATGTATCACTTCTAAGGGTTTGAGAACTTTATTTGCAGGAAAGACAAAGGGCAGTTTGGTTAACTTGCCAGCAAGACAATATGTACAAACAGAAGACACAGGATCAACAGATGTAGGGATGTTAGAGTGACTTAACATTGTAGAAACAACAATGTTGGATGGATGCCCTAATCGTTTGTGCCACAAATTTATTTTGACTTGTTGTCCCAAATAGCAGGCTTGTTGCTGGAATGATGCAGTGTACTTTTGTGCTTGAGAAAAAAGATGGTGGGGAACATGGAAGGGTATGGGATAAAGACCATCTCTACACAGTCCCTGGAGGAGGATTGTCCCTGTGACCTTGTCCTGAATCCAAAAACAGAATTCATCACAAATGAATCTGCAGTTGTTGTCTTTACACAATCTATATATAGATAATAGATGTTGAGACAAATGAGGTACATGCAATATCTTCTTCAACTCAAATGCATAACGAGGAGTGTGCAAAGTATTGGAACCAATATGAGAGATTTTCAAACCTGTACCACTAGCTGTGGTGATTGTGTCATTGCCAGGAAATGGATCTGCCAGATTGATATTAGCAAGATCTGAGGTCATGTGGGAGGTAGCACCAGTGTCAGCCACCCAAAAGGACTCTTGAGGTGCAGAAGGTTGATAAGTAGTATGCATGGCAGTGAGATTAGAGGAAGGTGGCCGCCCTTGATAAGAGAAATTAGCCCGGTGATAACACTGAATGGCAGTATGACCAAACTTCCAACAAATCTGGCATTGAACTCTGGAAGATGAAGAACCAGAGCTAGAATGTCGTTGAAAACAATCCGAAGCCAGATGACCCTTCTTGTTACAAATTTGACAGACAGGAATATCAAAGCCATGCTCAGGACAGGAAGACACATGAGGCTTGGGAGAGCCTAGAATTCCAGGACCATTATTAGGAGCACCAGTAAATCTGACATGAGATGGAAAATTGTTGCGTCCTCGTCCCCGTCCTCGAAAACCAGATGTATGAAAGCCACCATTGTAATGAGAAAAACTAGAAGAACCAGTAAAACCTCCATTGTGATTTGAGAAATTGCCAGAGTGAGAACCATTAGAAGAGCCAGAAGGAAAAGGCTGAGGCGAAGAATAGCCTCCAGAAGAACCTCCAGAAACATGACCGCCAAGCATTAGTGCTTTCCCTTTCCCAGTATTGGTTTGAGCAACCATTGCAGTAGCAAAACTCTCAGAAATTGTACTATTCTCAATGGTAGCTTCTTCTGCCAATAATTGTGCTCTGAAATCTTTTAAGGAGATAACATTATCTCTGCCCCGAATAACCGTTCGAAAAGTATTATATTCAGCTGGTAAACCTTTGAGGGCTAAAATTACTACATCATCATCTTCAAAAGTAACACCCGCAGCTGATAAATGATCTCGAGCATCTTTAATACGTTGAAGATATTGAGACACCGAATCAGCACCTTTCTTAATATTTTGCAACTCAGTTTTCATCTGGAAAATACTCGCCTTGGTGACAGTAGAAAATCTGTCCTTCAGGTTGATCCACATATCAGAAGAAGTCACACAACCAATGATACAAGACATAGCAGTAGGAGACAGTGTAGCAATAATAAGTTGCATGAGGGCGCGATCATGCATCTTCCAGATTTGAAAATCATCAGTTTCAACACCTTCAAGATCAGGATCTGTCTCAAAACGAAGAGGACAACGCCGAGAGCCATCCACAAAACCAAGAATGCCATGACTTTCAAGTAACAAGTGTAATTGATAGTGCCAAACAAGATAGTTTGTATCATCTAACTTTACAGTAACAGATGTATGCACATTCGGAATGAGATTCGTAATCGGAGATTGCACAATTTGCAACTGAACAGACGTCACCATATTGTGATCACAATGTTTAAAGAATTGAGAAGTAGTGTAAGAATTGAGATGTACACAACCGGGAAGAGACAGAAGCAGAGATCAGAATCAAGAAGAAAGAGCAAAGAATTGAGAAGTTTCAGTCAGACATTTCATCAAACACATGGCGAGCAGACGGCAGAAATAAGCATATATACCAATTCCACAAAGAAGATAAACTGGCAGTACCAAAATCAGAAAGGAAAACAGATACCGTGTAACAGAAATAGGGCGCGGAAGCAGAAAAAAGGAATCCTCAACTAGCGATGATACCATGTACAGATGCAGAAGATGAAGCTTCTGCAATGGTGATATCAGAGAAGCACAGCATGTAAAGAGAGATAGAGAGGAAGAGAAAGCTTTGGAGAGAAGAAAACTATCAATGAATAATATCTCAATTGTATTGAAAATGAATGAATGAATCTACAGTAACAGTACAAGTCTTTATATAGTTTTCCTTACACACTAAGTATTCTCTACTAACTGTTTTTAACAGCCTAACAACCTATTGCTTAGCTTCTTGACACTTGTCATCATCTAGAGCCTTCATATCCTTACAGCCACCAAAAATTAATTTCAACTTCGGCTTAGTTTACTCTCATAAGGGTCTTGATTGTCTTAACAATTTTTCCTCTGAATTTCTGCTCTTCTTTTATCTAAAGACAAATCATCTTCATTTTCAGAATCTAACTAACTATTTGGGGTAGCTGATGAACTAAATCTATAAGTTCTGAAGCTGACTTTCCTTTTGAGGAAGATGATTTTGACTATCCTTGGAGGGAAGTGGAAGGGGAAATCTCTGAGAGTAACTATGTTGGAGGATTCATTATTGATTGAATTTGTCCAACCACTTGACTAAAATGACCCTAAAACCCTCTACATCACGACTGACATTATATCCCTTATTTCAAAGATCCATGACACCTTGTATTTATCCATGAAGTGTAAAAGAAAAGGGCATCTTTCACTGCATTTGTCTTTCTTGTAGTGAGACTGGAATGGGAGTCCATGTCCACAAGTTATTATGATTTCAGGTGGAAAAAATAATAATTGGGAAATTTTATTTAAACTTATGTAACCTATTTCTACACCCAACTTAGTCTTTGCACTTATTTGATTTTTAACTAAACTATTAATATCTCTTTCCCAATTTAATACCTAAAATACTCCAATAAACTCAATTCAATATGTGGATTTATTTTTACACCCATTTGATTTTTATCTCTATCTTTACGCTGTCTAAAAATGGACACTGAGAATTTAGGTGTGAATTTAGCCATGACTAATAATAAGACTGACATTTGTATAGATGTTTACAATATTTTGAAATCTTCTCCAAGCATGATTCTTAGGCAAATCTTGCATAGACATCAAACTCTCATAATTGACCCCTTCAATGGCTTCCGTAAAAGCATTCTTCTTAACATCATTATATACTTCATCTCCTTGCTTGATTTATAGGTGAATATAGGTTATGCATTGTGTCTTAAAAGCGAATCATCTGATTAGATTCCATGGTAATCTGAAGAGTATATGTTGAATCTGATATTATTCTCATAGGAAGCCCTTGCTTAATGTCTCATGGTACTCTTGGAAGGATTTGTTTACCCTGTGCAATTTATAAAGGTAAGAAATGTTACGTTTTTGGGCGGAGGCCTAATTGGCATGGTACTGAAGAACAAACTAGGATATAAATTGCATGAGGAAATACGATAAAAGCTCTGGGGAGAAGTTGCGTAAGTATTTCAATCGTGTGCAGTTGTAAATTGAAATAAATCAATCTGCTTATCTAAAACCTATTTGCTCACGAAGTTAGTCAAGTATTTGTTAATGAAGATGTTATCATCTCATAATATATGTGGATGCAAATTTCTTCCTCCTTGTTCTTGGACAAAATTGCACCTATAAAACAAATAACACCTTAGGACAAGGCCAAGAGCCTCACGCACACATGATGATTTTTTTTTGGGGGGGGGCTTTGGCCGAAGAACCTCCGATGCCAAAGTTAGAATTTTGAGAGAAAAGTGCTTGGAGAATTTTAGAGAACTTAGCAAGAGAATTGGAAGTGTGTTTTAAAGAGAATGATGAGGTTTATATAGAGGAGTGGTCGGCCTCCTTGGGTGAGGGAGGACCGGCCACTTGGCACCTTTTGTGACTAAGTTTACAATTTGTATTCAATTGGGAATAATTGCCTAACTGGTTGGCTAATCAATATAATAAAAAGGGAAGATTTGGAAGTTACCTTGTGGAGAGGATTTGATGAGGATGGATGAAATAGGTTTTGAATTATTACCTATTTTGGGCACTTTTGACTTGGTTGAGGGATGATTGCCCGCTGCTTTCAAATAGGAATCTCGGTAAGCCTCAAGGGTAATTTTGTCCTCTTTGACCCAAAAATCCATGTGTCGCATTGTGATTATTTTTTGCTCCACAAATACCCCATATGTGTTGGGCTGTTTGCAGGAAAGGGCAACAGGTGTAGAGATTCTCTTGCTTTTGGAAACTTAGGACTGCTTCCTATTTGATGTAGATTCCCTCTTTAATAGGAAATTAGATCCTTCTAGGAAAGGGAAATAAATTTCTCTCAAAGCCTATTTAAGTCCACCTTAAGTAGGTTATTAAATCAACTTTGAAGAGTGATTTATTCAACCCTACAACAGAGAGAAAGAGAGAGAGAGCTTAAAGGATATTTGTTCCCCTTCCTCTAGCAATCTTCTACATCTTGTCCGTGCAAAGGATCGTCTTTCGTTGCTTTCTTCATCTTCTCCGTGCCTCACCGATGTAAGAAACATTTAATTTTTCTTGTCTTCTTTTTGGATAGTGTTGTCGCTGGGTAGCCATCGGGGTGGTGTGGCACGTTGACTGAAAGAGGCCAGGAGTCAGTTTGGCATGGGTCGAGGAGGTGTTGTGGCAGGGACCACTGATTTAGGCTGTTCAGCTTGGCTAGAGCCAAAGGCAGCTTGTGCGGTTGGGGCCTCGGATTGTGGCGCTGGGGCACACTGGTAAGTGAGCCGCATGACTTATGTCCTTTGGGCTCTTGGACCTCACACGAGCCAGGCCGGCGATTGGGAGAAATGGGGAAGTTGCGGACCTCATGGGTTGCTGAAATACTGGGCATGCAGGTCTCCTACCTACTAGTCCGAGAGAAAAAATGAGTTCTTCTGCTGAGTACTATGAATAGCGTTGGCTGCTTAGTCCTCATCGCCAGGAAAAAGATGGGCTGCTCCCGAGAGAGAAGATGAATATAATCAAGGTGGATGCGTTGGCTCGTACAATCGTTGTTGTGAATCCCGCTGCAAATGAATGTGGGAAAAGAGATTTTCCCCGCCTACTCAAGAGATGTTGGCTGAGAAAAAACCAAAGACTTATTCCGCTACTCGTGAGGGTTTGTCGGTTATCCTAGGTTTGTGATTGACTTGAATTTTTCCAAGGGGATGAAAGATGAGGCTGCTAGATATAAACCAGTGACGTCTGCCATGATAAAGATGGCTAGTTTGATTGTTGATAGGGTTACTCAGCGTTGAGGTCATGTCATGCCATGCCGAAGTCTGTACCAAGACGTCCGTTAAGAGCTAAGTCTAGTTCACCTTTGGAAAGGCATGCTATTATAAAGAGTGATAAAGTGGAATTTGTTGCTGAAATGGCACCAAGGCCCACTCCTCTTGCTGCTGAGACTGAATCGCCTACTGGGAAGGAGACGACTGCTCGCATAGGTAGATGTGAGAAATCCACTAAGCCTGCTTTTGGGGAGGCTGTTGAGATCTGTGCACTTTTGAAACCAGATCTGTTTAAAGATATAGACGCTTGTATCAAGTTTGTTGATGGCATTAAAGGGATTGTTTGCCCAAGTTCCTTTGCAAAGCATACGATCGAATATAGGAAGACTGCCCTATTTGTCATGATGCAGAAGACGACTATTCTGGCATCCGAGTCTATGCTCCTTAACCAAATGGATACCAAGGTTGCCAAGGAGGTGGCAAGGGCTGTGGCAGCCGAAGCTTATTCTTATGCCAAGAAGATCAAGAGGTTGGAATATGAGCTAGTCGTTTTGAAGGGATCTAATATTTTTGCCCTTATTTTTTTGTAGCTTGAGACCACTCGCCAAGACATTGTTGACTTGAAGACTAAGCTTGACGCGATCCAAGTTAAGTATGAAAATACAGAGAAGAAGATCATGTGTTAATACCTCAGATTCAAGATCTTAAGTGTGCCGTTTCTGAGCTTCGTTACACTACTTATGCAAAGGATGAAGAGTTGATTGCTACTTATAACTAAGTGATCCACTTCAAGAAGGTTGTTGATAGGCTTGAACCCCAAGTGTTGGAACTCCAATGTGCACTAAAGATCAATGAAAGTTTGAAGAAAAAAGTGGATAAGCTGCAACACGTCCGTGTTGGTCTGCTCGAGGAGATCGAGAAGCTGAAAGGTGAGAAAGTTGGGCTCGAGGCTCCATTTGTTCAGAGTGAAGCCGATTTCTACAAGCTAAGTTATGTAGGTCATCTATTTGGTAGGCCGTCTGACTTTAAGTTTGTTGGGAGAGACTGTGAAACCTTCTTTATTTCTCCGAAAGACTTGCTTGCCTTTACTTTTGAGGCCTCCATTGGTGAAGTAGCCGAAGATGTTGAAGCCTAGGCTGGAGCAACCGAGGGTGAAGCGCTGTATGGTGCCACTGCTGAGAATGTCATTGCTGCTAAATGTATGGCAACCGAGTAGTCGTGGAGTGTCCAAGCTGCTAAAGAATAGTTTTCTAGGTAGTCTTTAGGATTTTCTTTGTTTCCCTCGTTGCTTTTTGATTTGCTTGTAATCTTTCGGTCTTTGCTAGATGTTTATCAATTTTGTTAAAAAAATTAATAAACTTGCTTCCTTCGTTTTTCTCCATTGTTGCTTCTTTTGTTCATGCCTTATCCTTTAGACTTTATAGGCTAGTGGGGGCGTGTTATTTTCTATAAGTAGACAAGTTTGCGTAGCCTATATAGCCGTAGGTGTTGGTGTATAACTTTACAAGGTTGTTAGCCATAAGTTTGGCAACCGGATACCTTACTTACAAAAGTAAACAAGTCCGCGTAACCACTAAGCTGTTAATCTTGGCTTCCTCCAAATCTGTTAATCTTGGCTTCACTAAGCTGTAAATCATTTTGCACTTGGTAGAGGTGAAGCTTATCGATTATGTAGCATGTCGGCAGTGGATAAGGCTTCATATATGCACACTATCTTGTTTAACCTTTCACAAGAATATGCGATTGTATAAGTCTAGCATGGCTTTACGCTTAAAGGGCAAGCCATAAGCAGTCATCTGGAAACCATAGGCAACCTTAGTGCACTCGGTAATAGCTTTAGGGTTCCAAGGCAGCCGTCTCTAGGGCGTACTGTGTAATGTGCCCTCTCCGTTTCTAGAGCCCGATTCCTTGTGGATTAGGCCAAGAACCCCAAAATTCTTCAGTTAGCTAGACCTTGAAAAAGACCATTGTGGCTACTTCTAGGAATCCCGGCGCAAGCCATCGTGCTTTTAGTTATACTAGGGCAGCCCAGTCCATCCACGTCTGGATATTCGGAGTGCAAAGTTTATCCTCCTGCTTTGGAAAACGGACATGTGTGGGTGTCGGGGAATTGGTTTACCTTCTCACACTGGAGAGCATGGTTGGTCCCTCGGGGGGTGCAATTCTTGCGATGAATCCCCAAGAAGAGCGCAGTTTTCTTTTGAAGCGCAGGGATAATCAGTTGTTGTAAGCATGTAGTTGAGCCAATTTGTAAATTACTTCTGAATTTCTCATTGAAAAACGAGTGAAACGAATGAATAACTTAGTTGTAAAAGTCTGCATAATAACTGGATAGTCATTGGCTTGCGAGGTGGTGCCCATCAAGCTGCTTGAATCTTTGGGTCTTGATATAGTGGAAGGTCACACATGATACTTCCTCAGGTTGTAGGCACTCCATTGTTTCTCGATCTCTTTGTCATTCATAGTGGTGAAGGTGTAATTACCATTGCCGCATACTTTGCTGATCTTGTACGAACCTTTTCGGATGAAATCCATCTTTTTGGAACTTTCTTTGCAGGCAATGATGAAGACTTTTCTTAGGACTAGATCTCCAGGTTGAAACTGCCAGATCTTGGGCTTTTTATTATATCTGGAAATTAGATGTTGTCGGTTGATCCAGGTGATGGTCTGTTCGCGCTTCTCCTCTGGCAGATCTAAGCTTGTGGCCATCTCCTTATTGTTATGCTCCATGCTTAGCAGTAGAGTGCTGATGCTTGGCACGATAATGTTGGGAGGAATGATTGCTTCTGAACCAAATGCCAAAGAGAAATGAGTCTCGTTAGTTGCTTATCTTTTGGTGGTGCGATACGCCCAAAAACATCCGGGGAGTTCGTCTGGCCATTTTTCCTTCTTTTCAATGAGGGGTCTCTTTAGGCAGTCGAGGATCGTCTTGTTAGATGTTTCGTCTTGCCTATTGCCTTGAGGATGTCTCGACGTGGACATGTGCTGCTTAATGCCATACTTTTAGAAGAACTTCATCAAATCTTTGCCTATGAATTGCAAGCCGTTGTCGGTGACGATGAACTAAGGGATGCCAAATCGGCAAATGATGTTCCTCTATATGAAGCGTTTTATGTCCGTCTGAGTCGTGGTGTCATGAACTCTGCTTCTACCCATTGGTGAAATAGTCTTTTGCCACAATCATCATACCTCTGCCCCCAGTAGCGGGCGGCATAGGTCTCACTTGGTCGATTACCCACTGCATGAACGGCCAATGACTCGTCTGCGGGTGTAGTTCGCTAACAGGTAGTGCTGGTACCGGTTGTAGTGTTGGCAGCGGTCGTACTTTTGTACTAACTTTTTAACATCTTGGTGCATGGTAGACCAGTAGTAGCATGCGTTAAAAGCCTTCTGTGCTAAGGATCGGCCTTCGGAGTGATTTCCACAAACACCTTCATGGATTGAGCTTAGAACCTTCAAGTTATCGGGAGGCGCTAGGCAGTAGAGATGTGGTCTAGTATAGGATCTTTGAATGAGAATGTTGTTCCACATGTAGTAGCATGCTGCCTTTATTTGGATCTTTCTAGACTCCAATCTTTCTGTAGGGAGTTTGCCGTTAACCAAGTTAATAGAACTTTGCTAGTTATGAGTTATACTAACTTGTGACACCTTGGCTGCAGGCTCCGCCTCTATGCCTGACTTGTCTAGATACTCCACCGGAATAAAGCATTTGAGTTGGTGGTCGAAGGCAGAGCCTAAGTCGGCTAACGCGCCCGAGTAAGACTTGTCTGCCCACGAAACTTGAGTGAGAGTGTAAGTCTGAAATGCCTCAAGTTGTTTGCGTACCTTCTCTAGGTATTACGTCATCCTTGGATGTTTTGCTATATACTCCCCAGTAGTCTGGCCGGTGATTAGCCGGGAATCGGAATAAATTGCGAGCTTTTTCACCACCAAGTCTTTTGCCATTTAAAGACCTGCTAGTAAGGCCTCGTGCTCTGCTTCGTTGTTGGATGTTGTGAAGCCTAGAGTGATCGCCTGCTCGGGCATTGAACCGTCTGGGGTGACAAGGACCACGTCTACTCCCGAACCTTTTGTAGTTGGATGCGTCGTCGACATGCAAATGCCAAAAGTATACATCGAGTGGAGCAGGTGTGGCTAGAGGGTGCTCGGCTACCCCCAGGGCATCGTTAAGTTGCTCTGTTGTGCCTAGGCTAGGCGTGAAGGTGCACTAGGGAGCCGTGGAGCTGGGCCATATTACACGTAGTAGGAAATGCTCAACTGCTGGTTTTAGGCCACTCTAGAGTTGAATTATGGAGCAAGGGTTGGCTGGGGCCATGTGACACGTAGCAGGAGGTGGTGTTGCTCCTATGTAGAATCTTTTGGGGCGACGAGGACAAAACTTGCTTCCGAGTGTGTCTTTCTAGTGTTCGTCTGCCCTTGGAACACCTTTTGGGCCGAGTTGTTTCGATTCTTCAGAAAACTTTGCATCTACTAGTGGCTACGCCTTTATCGTCGCACATCTGGATTGGGCAGAATAGTGCGTCATGACTATGACTAAAACTTGAGCTTCCGAGTTGCAACAATTATCACCAAAGTTCACTTTCGAATTTCTAGCAATATCAAATAGAGCTTTTGAATAGTGAAATAGAGGTAATCGGACCCCTAGCTTTTCTCGTATGATAGTAGAGCTTATTGCTACTTCTAAGACTACCAAGTAAATGTATAAGTCATCCGCTGCTTCTGGCTTAGATAGTAAATGAGGTATGTGAGATACTTCTTCAGGTCTTGGAAAGCTCTTTCACACTCTTCATCCCATTTGTCTTGTTATGCCCTCTTGATGGCCATGAAAAATGACTTGCATTGATTAGTGGATCGTGAAAGAAAGCGGTTGAGGGCGGCTGCTAATTCGGTCAAGCTTTGGATCTCCTTTAAGGTAGTGGGAAATTTCATTTCTAGGATCGCTTGGATTTGCTTCGATTCCTCGTTGGGTTACTAGGTACCCTAAGAATCTGCCTAAAGATACTCCGAATGTGCATTTAGTGGGGTTGAGATCGAGAACTTAGAGTAATTATTGGTCGTCGGGCCTCTTTTAGTAAGGGATCGGTCTCCACGCTTAACCTCATGCCTGCTTTTGTTGTTCTGCTACTTTCCATTCTCCTTTTCTGCTGCCACTTTCTTCTGAGGCTGCTCGGGCACATTGTTTGCTTGCCGAGCCTCATCCCAAAGCCCGTGCTTCTCTGCTAAAGCGAAGGAGAATGTTAGAGTTAGATCCACTTTCATGACCAACTCTCCGAACAACGGGTGGTCTGTCGGGAGTCTTTT
Organism: Crataegus laevigata; assembly: GCA_963580275.1. Classification (NCBI taxonomy): domain Eukaryota; kingdom Viridiplantae; phylum Streptophyta; class Magnoliopsida; order Rosales; family Rosaceae; genus Crataegus; species Crataegus laevigata. The sequence goes on along the minus strand of OY756946.1, from coordinate 8,009,120 downwards.
TTGGAAGGTTACTATTGCTATCGAGTCGTTGCATCCGACTATCTTTGCCTTCTCTGCTTTGAACCTCCTCACGTAATCGCGGAGCGACTCATTTAGGTTCTTCTTCACATTGAACAAGTGATCGGACTTCTTCTTGATCGAGCGATAAGATAAATATTCTTTGGCAAAAACTAAAGAAAGTTCGTCGAAACTCCAGATGGATTGTGGCGGCAGGGTATGGAACTAATCTTGTGCCTTACCTTTCAAAGTGATGGTGAATATCTTGCACATAAGAGCATCATTGTTCCAGTAAATGACCATTGTGCTTCGGTAGCGTTTCAAGTGTCTATCTGGACCTCTATCTCCTTTGAATGATGTGAAGCATGGCATGCTGAACTTGCTTATGTTAGTCATGTCCCATCGTAGTGCCACGTCAATGACCTTGTTGCTTTGGAAATCTCGCAACTGCTCATTTAAGAGTTTTTCTACTTCTTCTTGAATTTGCCTTTTTTTGGGGTAGCGAAGCCCTCGACTGCCCCCAGTCTTAACCTGCTGGTATACGCTGCTCTTCTATGTGCTCAGCTCGACTATGTCGCGGTAGTGGTGCATGTGTTGTGGTTTGTTCCTAGCAGGCGAGATGATTATTTACAAGCTAACGGTTGAACTTAAGCCGGATTAAGTGACTGTTTCTCTTCGTCCGTCATGCTGCCTACTCCGATGTGATATGGAGGATGCCCTTTACAGGCTTGGCCGCGAATGAATGCTTTACCTGGAAGGTTTCTCATGTTAATTATCAATGTGGCCTCAACCATGAGTGTATGCTTATCAGTGGGCTTAATCGAGAGTGCACGCTCCTCTACGCACTAAGACGGGAGTATACGCTATCTCGGGGGCTCAATCGGGAATGTACACTGCCTAAACGCTCGGTTTATGGCTGGTCGAGTGGCTGTTTACTAAGACGCTGCTGAAGAGGTTCGTCTACCCTTGTCCTACTTCGGGACACTTCGTCTAAGACACGTTGCATCTCGGTGCATTGCAAGAACTGATTCACCAAAGTTGTCTGCTATGCAAGGGCGCTTGTCAATTGTATGACTTGTCGAGACAAGTGTTGTTTTCCATTTAGATTGGAAGAGCTTGGAAAAAATGTGCCTCATTGAGCAATGGACGTGTGGTAGACTCCAGGAGCAAGATTTGAATTGGAAAATGTCATATTCGCAGAGAAATGTGGTGAAAATGCCCCCGAATAGATCATAGGTCCTAAAACTTGGAGTTGGGATGGTTGTTCTACTCTCAAGCCGACTTGGGCTGTTTGGGAAACCACGGGAGCAGGCTGGGCCATGAGAGTGGGATGCTTGGCTTGGCAACGCATTAGGCTCACATTGGGCTTGGAGTAATATGGCTTGGGTCGTGGCTTTGGTGCCATGGACCTCGCCGCGGGTGGTTGCCGTGGTAGCCACCGCGGTGGTCATAGTGGTGGTGCCACTCCACCTATGATCACATTTAACCTCGTGGATCGCCGCGGTCCCATTTCTTGAATATTGAAATTTTCACTTGTCAAATTTTCTAAATTTCTAGCCATTGTATTTTTCTTTTACGTTTTATCAAAGAGTCTTTGCAAATAAAAAATTCTAATAATAAGAACGTACGAAAAATATACAAATGGACAAGAAAATAGAAAGAAAAAAAAAACCTTTTATGCAAGAGTCTTATACAAGTGTGTGACTCTTCTCCCAATGAAAGCACCAATTTATGGATGTAAATTTCGTTCTCCGTGTTCTTGGACAAAATTACACCTGCTAAACAAATAACACATTAGGTCAAGGCCAAGAGCCTCACGCGCCCATGATGATTTATTTTGGGGCGAGGCCTTGGCCGAAGAACTTCTGATGCCAATGTTAGAATTTTGAGGGAAAATTGTTTGGAGAATTTTAGAGAACTTAGCAAGAGAATTGGAAGTACGTTTTGAAGAGAATGATGGGGTTTATATAGGGGAGTGGCCGACCTCCTTGGGTGAAGGAGGATCGGCCACTTGGCTCCTTTTTTGGGCTAAGTTCATGATTTGTATTCAATTGGGAATAATTGAATAATTACCTAATTAATTAGCCAACTAATAGAATAATTGCCTAATTGATTGGCTAATCAATATAATAAAAATGGAAGATTTAGGAGTTACCTTGTGGAGATGATTTGATGATGATGGATGAGGGATAATTGCCCGCTACTCGCGCGTAAGAATCTCGGTATGCCTCAAGGGTAATTTTGTCCTCTTTTACCCAAAAATTCACGTGTCGCCTTGTGATTACTTTTGGCTCCATAATATCCTTACTTATGGAAACATTATTATTATTATCAAGTAAAAGATACTATACAAGTCAATAAAGATAAATTAAAAAATTATGTAATGATATGAAAATAACTATACAAGTCAATAAAGATAAATTAAAAAAGGACTAAAATTATGTAATGATACTATACAAGTCAATAAAGATAAATTAAAAAAGAAGTGTTGAAAACATTGGAAATTTTGATAATGTTGGCATTGTTATGAATGCCCACACACAGATTCTTCAATGCCCACAAATGTAATGTAGACTTTGGAAACCAAAGGATTGTATTTTCAAAGTTGGGTGTTGTAAATTTCAAACTGTAAGAATCTATTTGTATGGAGCCGCTCTATAAATAGAGCGCTCCGACTGCAGTTAAAAGATACAGAGAGAACACAGAAAGTTCAGAGAAGAGGAAGAGAGAAAAGAGAGGAAGAGAAGAGAAGATAATAGAGAGAGTTATTTTGTATTCCTATTATTCTAAATTATAATGAAAGCATCACTGCTGCCCCGAGGACGTACTCTAGTCACACTGACTGTAGAGGAACCTCGTAAACTTTGTGTCTTGTTTATTTATTCCACTGCACACACCGTCAATTTTACAACACGTTATCAGCACGAGAAGCTCTCATGTCTGTGGAAAGCACAACGCCATAAATCAGGTGAAGCACTATCTACCTCTCACCTCTGTCAGCTAAAATCTCACAGAATAAAAGGTATGTCTATTTTTCATCTTTCCCAACGCGCCAGAAGCGCCCCACCAAATTCCAGTGAGAATTGAAATTTACAACGACCTATAGTCGTCACGAGATAAGAAAACTCATACTTGACAACTGGTTTCCAGAGATCCAGAAGAATCTCATCAGACTTGGAAACCTAGATCGCGTCGTTTTCGACGGATCTCGAGAACTCCCATTAATACTCGGTTGTCTGAGATGGTGATGGCAGGACTGACTCCATATAGGGTTCCCACTCTTATACCTCCATCAACCCCGCTGTCATCTATGTTCCTATAGGGAGGTTCTTGCTTCATGATGCCATGTTCCCTGGGTCATGCAAGAACAACGCCAGTCTTTGGTAGCTTTTTGGATTGAATTTAATTTGGGCAACCTCCACAACAACTCAGCCGGCCCTGAGTTTCGAGACTGGCAGAGACAGAGAAGGAAAAATGATGGTGTGTCAGACACCATGTGGAAACTAAGAAAAAGTAAAAAAAAATAAACAAACAAAAGAGTAAAGACTTTTTGGATGGTGCCGTACCATTTGAAAAGAAAGAAGAAAAAATATATATATATTTATGTGAATGATGTTGGTTTAAAACACTTTCACGAGTCATATTTACTTTAAAGCAATTTATTTATCATGGACGGTTTTACCGCCTATTGCTTTAAATTTTGATTTCTGTGAATAGTGCTGAATTAAAGCCCTTATCACAAGCTCTATTTACTTAAATGCAATTTATTTCCTATGGTTGGAATTACCGCCTATTGCTTTAATTTATTTATTGTACTTATCTTTTATTACGATGAGTATATATAGGACCCGAAGTTCCTTGATCATATTAGAACCTGAAGTTTCTTGATCCTCATCATATAAAAATGATTGGACCAGAAGTTCCATCATACAAATATAAAAATGATTGGACCTGAAGTTCCATCATACAAAAAGATCGGGCATGAAGTCCCTTGATCCTCAAGATCAGGACATGAAGTTCCTTGATGAGAACAGCAAGTTTGAAGTGCCACAGTGCCTCAACTTAATTGCAATAAAAGCCATTAGAGTCTCAATCTACAGACTATTAAATGAAGACCAGAAGTTCCTTATGTCTATATTCAAAATGGTTTAGCAGAAGTATTTATGAAGTGGATGAAATTAATTACCTGCGCTTTGCTCATAAAAATTTAATTCCCAGTTTTTACATGAGTACATGCTTTTTGCATGATGCAGTATTAGTTGGGTTGAAATTTGTTACCAACCATCAATACTTCACAGTACAACTCGAGTTTGGGAACCAGCCAAACATTATACATTTACGAGTTTTTGGTTGTGTTATCTTTGTGCCTATTGCACTGCCACAACTTACTAAAACAAGGCATTATCGCGAATTGGGCATAGATGTTGAACACCGTCTATCATTCAACATTTGGAACCCGTGACTAGGGATATACTTACCGCGTGGTTTGCGGACTATGATTTTGGTAAGACAGTTTTCCCGCCATTAGGGGGAGAAAATATCATTCCAGAAGAATGATAAGAAGAAAAAACCGTTCCAGAAGAACGAAGAGAATTTGTCTTATTTTGATTCATGAAGCGATCAATTGAGAATAATTGAATGATGCATCGATATGCAAATCAAGTGCCAGATGCATTTAATGATGCAACGAAAGTAATGAAATCACATATACTTGCTGCAAATGTGCCTACAAGAATTGATGTCCCTGTTGGACAATATAATGAAGCAGCAAATGATTTATCTGTTGCATGCCTGAAGCATGGCAGATAATGTGGTAGTAAATGATTTATTTGTTACACGCCTGAAGCGTGGCAAACCTTTAGATTCAGAAGGTTCATTCATTTAAAAGAATAAGAATATGGCACTACTGAACTATTGCATTCCCAAAGCATAACTGTTAACATGCCGAAAGCATGACAGTCGCCGTATGGATACATGTCCCAGAAAGGACAATCCGCGGACATGGGAATTTTGATGTCTCATGCATGAAGCATGATAGACATATAGGTTCCAATGACTCAACTCCTGGAAGTGGAGATTAAGATCCCAGCTCTATAACGCTCAAGAAGAGGTTATGATCCGCATTCTCTAAATTATGACTATCTTGTAAGAGATAGTGTAATGCCCTTGAAGAGGCAATGGATATCCAAAGAAATGAAAAGTTTTTATGCATGCGCATGCACATGAGAATATGGGATCACGGATTGATGAAAACCAATGATAATTTTGGTCTTACAAGTAACTACTAAATTTCATCAATGAGTTGTGTTAATATTGAGTCCTGTTCTTTTCCACCAGCAAAATTTATTGGCAAAAATGGATAAAGGCAATTCCATTACAATTTTGTAAGAATGTGGAGAAATGGACCTATATACTTTAATATAATACAAATAGCCAAAGGATGTTGAACCAAAGAGGTTACATATGGGCATTTGTAATACAGTGAAATACACTCACATGATATGACACAAGGTTACTAATTAAAACCTGAAATTATACTCATGTAAACGAGTTCATATGAATGGAGAATTATATATGAAGGATTGTGAGTCGCTCACATTATATCTCCATAAGTAAATCCCTCAAGTATACATGGAAGCAAATTGCTCTGTATAAATTCCAAAGGAAAATGTGTCATGAAGTGTAGAAAATCCCTGAAGGATTCAGATTGCTTGAAGTAAATCCTGGAAGGATAAAGTATAAATTATGTACTCAATACCAATGGATGGTATAAATTGCCTGAGTGAGTACTATCATTATGATATTGTTGCAACATATTAAAATCTCTTGCAAGAGTTGATTAGAACTCCTGAAGAGTCAATGACATTAAATTATAACTCCCGAAGAGTCAAGAAAGATTATAAAGTGTTGAGAGAGATATTGTCTCGAACTGCAGATCAAACAATACGCCAACACGAATCTTATCCATGATGTTCATGATATTAAAGACTCATATGGATTGAAGATTACGAGGGTAAAGATAAATTGATATTTGGTCCAGAAGTACCACATCTTAGTGAAGTATATGCTTTATTGTATTTGGTACAATACATTGAATGAAATAAAGCTTATCCATTATCTTCGAGAAATTACAGACATGAGTAAAAACAAACAAATAGAAGGGAACCTTCACAAAGGTTGCTCATGTGAAACATCAATACTCGGAGGTACCCCAGAAGGGGGAGGCACCGTCGGTTGATTATTTGGAGGCTCAATACTTGGTGGAACTCCAGACGGCTGAGACAATGGGTATCTTTGGAATAAAGACTCGAACCTCTGATTGTGATTTTGAGTCCGACCTTCGAATTCCAGCAGCTAGTCGAGCTTTCTTTTCATGCTCGTCGAATAATTATTTGTAAGCATTTGTAACACTCTATTCTCGTGCTTGAGCCCTCTAATCTCTTGTTTAAGACTTGCCACCTCAGCCATCAATGATTCAACTTGGCGAGTTCGAGCAAGTAGGCGTTGGCTCATATTAGAAACAGAGCCCGCACACTGAATACTGAGAGCCAAAGAGTCTTGAACAGCCGCCTCATCTGACCGGTTTGAAAGGATTTTGTTATCCTTGGGAGTTAGAAGATTCCTAGCTACCACTGTAGCAGTCAAGTCATTCTTCATCACAGAATCCTTAACCGTAAGAGGACCATTAGAAGATGAGAAAGACGGGCGCCATATATTATCTTGACACGGCTCATCGGTATCTTTCCCGAGACTCAAATCTAAACAAAGGTTAGATGGGCAAGACATTTCAGAAATGATGAAAAGAAAAGAAGGTCAAATAAAATCTCAGAAGTGCAAGAAGGGGAAATTTCTGCAGGCAACAATTTTCTGAGTGTTTCTGAACAAATTGATATCTCTATAAAAGAAGAGGCAACAGGGTCACATATTCAAAAATCGAAGAGACGTCGATTTTCGAATTTCAAAAGCTGGATTTCCCTGCATGACGTCTGCCAACATTTCTCAGACGCAATCTCAGCTCTTGGATATCACGTGCAACTTTATCAAAGATCTCTGATAAAGTTGAAAACGCGTGAATCTTACTGTTCTTATTACACCGCAGTTGCTGACAAGAGTAAAGGCACAGCACCACTACCTACTATTGAGAAATCCCTATATATGTTTACCTTCAGTCTCCATGGCAAGGAATACCTGCAAAATAAATAACTCTTCCTCCTCTCTGAGAATGCATCTTCAACAAAGCATCTTGAAATACTCAGTTTTCTTCTTCTCCGAGAATACCTCTTCAAACATGTCACACCAGAGCAAGAATATCTCATATCATTAGGGTCGAAAGCAAGGATATCTCATATCATGCTTTTTCCCTACCCTTTTCTTTGTCCTTGTTCTTACTTGTAGGACAAGGAGAAAGAGAGCAATCAGTTGCCACTTGGAGTCAAGCTTCCGACCTGGAACTGAATGTCTGGAACACTTCACTGGTTGCTTACCTAGCATCTCTGTCTAGTACTCATTTTCAATTGTTGATATGATGATAGCTGCTAAGCATGATGAGTCGCTGAGAAGTGATGTTCTGAAGGACTATCCAAATGCAAGGTTTGCATTCTACTCCTGCATCAGAGGGAAAATAGTGCAAAAGAAGATGCCAAACCTGCATGGGGAAAAACTAGGGAAAATACCACTTTTGAAAAGGGAGTAAGTAAGGCAAATGAAAATGATACATTGAAGCATGTAGAGACAAGCAAAGCAAAACACATGCCAATTCATCCACGACAAAGCTGAAGACCACTTGCTGCATGAAGCTCCTCATGGTCCAATTTCATTCAAGATCAAGCCTCGACAGCCCTTGAAGAAATCACAAGTCCGATTCAAGATCAAGTGTCCACCACCCTTGAATCAAATTCCGCCCCAGATAAAATGAGTAAATTCAGACCTTTTGAGGAAATTTAGCAGAAGGTCCTCCAACCCAGTTCAAGAACAAGCTTGTGGAAAGTTAACTACTAGTAAAGCACCTCTGTTGGCAACTCTTCTCGCTAAGAGACCGAAGCAGAATGATCAACGATCAGCCTAAATGATTTGAAATCAGGGGGAGATACTCACAAGGAGGAGCATTCAAAAATAGATCAAGATTTTAATGAGGTAACTGATATTGATATGTGGGCATCCAAGGGGGAGTGTTGAAAACATTAGAAATTTTGACAATGTTGGCATTGTTATGAATGCCCACACACAGATTCTTCAATGCCCACAAATGTGATGTAGACTTTGAAAACCAAAGGATTGTATTTTCAAAGTTGGGTGTTGTAAATTTCAAACTGTAAGAATCTATTTGTATGGAGCCGCTCTATAAATAGAGCGCTCCAACTGCAGTTAAAAGATACAGAGAGAACACAGAAAGTTCAGAGAAGAGGAAGAGAGAAAAGAGAGGAAGAGGAGAGGAGATAATAGAGAGTTATTTTGTACTCCTATTATTCTAAATTATAATGAAAGCATCACTGCTGCCCTGATGACGTACTCCAGTCACACTGACTGTAGAGGAACCTCGTAAACTTTGTGTCTTGTTTATTTATTTCACTGCACACACCGTCAATTTTACAACAAGAAGGACTAAAATTATGTAATGATGTGAAAATAACTATACAAGTCAATAAAGATAAATTAAAATGTGGTAAATATATATGGTCATTATGCAAATAAATGTATTAACCAGCTAAAAATCTCTAAAGAAGAGAAAATAGATCTAATTACAATTCTACAATTAGAATCCCACTCCATAGTCAAATCCTTCAAGCAACTTTGAATCCCCAAACATAAATATAGGAAGCAGAGATAGTTGTTGTAAACAAATTTTGTTTTAAACAAACAGGAAGAACAAGAAAATTTACTGATAGAATTAATTAGTAAAATTGAAGATCCAGAATTAAAATCTCAGTACTTCAAAAAATTAAAGAAATTAGTAAGTATTATAACTCTAATGTATTTTAACAATTTGAATCATTTATCTTTTAGAACATCATTCATAGATAATCCTTGCAAAAAATTAGACAAATCCAAAATCATTAAGACATTCATTTGTAGTGAAAAAAACGGACGAATACGGTTCTACAAAGAAACTCTAAACTTCTAATCTAACGGTCATATGGTTTAAAATTTTAAGTGATTTTTGGTAAACATGATCTTTGAGAGAATGCTTAAAAAATAAATGGTTCAGCTCGTTAAAATACATTACGAAGTGAGCTCTACGAAAACGAGTGTAAAAAAAAAGTGGTGTCACATACTCGTTCCCTATCATATACACATCGTGGAACCCTACCCAAAATGATAACGTCCAAATTAATAGGTTTGTGGAAAAGGCATCCACAACGTTCTTAAGTCGTTGTACGTGGATGTTTTCGACAACCTTTTCTGAACGTTGCCAAAAATAAACTTTAACAACGTTCCTCGATATGTACCACAACGTCTGGTCAATGTTGTTAGAAGTTCCAAACTGTTCACAACATCAAGATATATAACATCCTGATGCGCGTTGTCGAAGGTCTTTCACAACGTTCATTGCCTGTTGTCAAATTATGTTTTTCTTGTAGTGTGAAGGAAACTTATCGCTTATGATCCTACTCTCCCTCGTGATGACTGATCCATCTCTACCTTTAACTTCATAATTTGAAAGTTGGCGTCCGTTTCTTCTTACATGCATTGAATCCAGTGAGAAATTCAATTGAAACCAAGCCTTTACACGTATGCAAAAATGAAGGGCTATAGTAGTGTTTAAGCGAGAGGCAGCACTAGTTAAATATAAGTGTGCATGCTAGAGGGTAACTAAAACTAATGATGCCTGCACCTGGTCTACAGTAATAGCTAGAGACTGAAGAATGTTGTTTTATATGGTTTGGTTGAAGGAAATATATATGCTAATAGAGATTTTAATAATTCTACTTAATTATTACTGCCCCTTACATTCTCATAATTCTACTTGCTTAATTATTACCCAAGACACCATTAATATCATTGCCTCCCTTTGTTCTATTTATACAAAATTGAGACATTATAACATAATTAACCACACTTCACAATGCACACAGCCTTTGACTGATGTCTATATATAATCAATCAAAAAAATCATCTTGATCATTTGGCTTTGGAGACGTCAACAAGGCCGTATACAATCTGAGCCTGTCCTCTCCCAGTGAAGAACACCTTGACACAGGTCTCCTAGGCCTTATAAAGGACAACGAAGTCAGCGTTAAACGGTGCTTGTACCTCCTCCAAGCCAACTGAATCGCCACAGCAGCCCAAGTCCTCCAACCAGGCGAGTAGTACCTTGCACTTCTCTTAACCTTTTCGTTCACGAATGTGTAACGGAAATGTTGTGTCACGTATTTCACATCCTCAGCTTCAAGGCTAAATGCCTCTGTGGTTTCAAGAGTGACTAATGTGGAGGAAGATGGTGGTAGTCTTTCTATAAAGGGCCTTCTGAGACACCATGACAAAAGCTCATCGCCGCTGAAGTTGCCAGGGCCTAACATGCAGCAACTTTTCACACCATCTCTGAGAACTTGGCTGCTTTGAAGGTGACCCCTTACTACAAACAGCATTCTTTGAACTGGATCTCCTTCTCTAGTTATCTGTATGAAGCTCATAAAGGTTAACGCTAAAATTTGAATTGCGTAAAGAAAAGGCAGGACTAAACATTTTATTCTATGTACTAATGCTACCACATTTTACTTTGAAAGTTATTATTCAATGAGTGTGAAATAGAGTTAAACTAGAATTGAACGCCTCTTGCTAGAATCAAACGTCTCTTGTTGTGAGTGTGGCCTAAGTTGCACATAAAACTAGTATGGTCACAGTTCTCTTTAACAAACAATTATCTTCTATGAGATTTGAATTTAGAACCTCCAATCTAACAAAATGAAGAATGAGTTTTGCTAGATAAATTGTCATATGCCACAGGCACGATTATATTAAAGAATAGTCATATTGGTAACTCACAGTTTCTCCTTTTGGGAATATAAGAGACTTCACGCGGTCACAAATATTCTCAAGAACCAGATCATCCATATGTTGGAACAATGGCACCTGAAACAAGTTTCAAAAACTATGGAATTATCTCTATATATTCTATTGATATTTAAAATAAATAAATAAATAAATAAAAACTACTATGCATTCACCCATGTAGTAGAGTTTGTACATAGAGGTCCCCAACTTTAGTGATATAGAGACTGGGGCTAACCATTATTTGACTAAAGTCAATCTGGATTAGCAGTGTGTACAGAAACGTACCTGTCTCACTAAGTCCAAGCAGAGATGGTATTTGATGTCCCTCCTAAGGCCCTCAGGGAGATTTCTGATCATCTCACATTCATCTACGCCACGCATGGCGGCCCATCTCTGACGCTCGTAGTTTCGCACCCGCTGTCTAAACCCCTGAGGCAACTGCCTCTTCCTCATCCACCACTCTATGTTTCTCATCTTCAATTGCATTGCTTGTTTCTTGGATGTTGTGGCATGCAAAAACACCTGTGCGTACACATTATGTTATCAAAGTATGAATAAAGACTCTTGACAAGACGATATCATGTCTAAATGTGCAGTCCTAGTTCATAGTTCGACAACGATAAATCCTAAAAATCTTGCAAAGTTCTATACCTTTATGTTTCCTATCAACATGGTGACCAAAAGCAGCCCACTGGTTAGAACAATGATGTTGAAAACAACCTCTAACCACTCAGTTGAGCTTTCCAAGTTTCCAAAGGTGCTGCACATAATTAAATATAATTCAGCCAATTAACACTTAACACAAAGTTTAATAAAGCTAAAAAAAACCAATAAAAACAATTAAGAAAGGTTGGGAACTAAGGAGGTGAATATGAATAGTGCCTGAGAGTCATTAGGCCCCAAAAGATGGGGAAAAGGATCTTCTCCAATCGGCTATCATTTGTGACAAGCTGAACAGTCCATGAATAAGCTCCATAATTGTAATGATCGGCATTATCTAAGCACGTCGACCGTGCTTTTCTGTTCTCTGCCCAGGCTAGTCTCGCGGCATCTCTTAGAGTGTTTGTCGCTCCATAGTAAATAGAGTCCTCGCAAGCTAATATTCTGAGGCCACAACCACTTGTTTCTCTGCATTGCTCTTTCAAGCATTTCTCTGCCCTTTGGATTCCTAACAAGTACCAACATGCTCCTGCAGCCTGCAAATTAACATCAGATTATAGAAATAGAGAAAGATAATTAAACATGTTTAAGTCAAGTGTGTCCCATGTCGCGGCTTTAGGCTTTTCCTACGCAGCTTAGGTGGAAGGCAAAGAAGGCCTCCTTTCGGGGAGGGCCCGAGCCATCAATGAGATACCACCCTAAAATTAATTAAGTCTTTAAACTATAAACCCTAAACAAAGGTACTTAATTTGGATGACTATAGAAACAAATTATGTTTAGGGTTTTGAAGAGGATGTCTCTGGAAACAGTATTAGCTCAGAAAATATTATTAAAGAACCATCAACTTTCTTAATCTAAATTTGAAGTGAATTTCTCTCATGTTTATAATTTTATTCGTTACTTTTGTTTGATTATACAATATGATGATCAGAAATCAAATGTGTTTAAGATGAGAGCAAATGTGTTTGATTATTATTTTGCTGCTAGCTGTAAAAATCGGATATAAAATGTGAAGTATGAGTGGGTGACACAATGCTTAAAAAGAGAGGTGTGATATCCACACACCCCAATTTACTTCTCCCACACCTTTTTAATTTTCGGCCGATGGATCGGATGAATTGAAGAATATCACTAGACAGAAATTATCAAGTGGTGTGTAAAAAAAAAAATAGAGTGTGTGGATAGCATATCCCTAAAAAAAAGTCCCAACTTTTTGCCCTCATTCTTGACATTGTGAACGATTTCCAATCACATGCATCACGATTGGACAAATTCTTCTTGTTTTCAATTCATGATTAATCATGGGGTGTGCTATCCACACACCCCAAATTACTTCTCACACACCCTTATTAACTTCTATCCATTGATCTTTCTTCAATTCATCCGATCCGACGGCTGAAAATTAGAAGGGTGTGTGAGAAGTAAAAAGGGGTGTGTGGATATCACACCCCTTAATCATTCATTCCTTGGGTCCTCTTGATCTTATCTTTCTCTTTATTGTCGGGTTGAAGTGGACTACTTTTCACCCATCGAAAACCCTAGATGTATGAACTACATGCATGGATCGAAAATCCAAAACCTTTTTACATAAAAAGCGAATGTTATAGACCTTTTATTATGTTTTGTCAGATATATATTGTGGGCTCAATATTATTTTTTGTTAAAAAAAAAAATCCCTTCTTCAAACTGCCACCTCATATTAGCAAATTACTCATATTACAATACCTATATTTATTTATTATTATTATAACTTATGTTCATGAAATATCAACTATATCACCTATTATTTTTGTAAGATGTTATGCAACTGTCACACTCAAATTAATTTCCAGAATTGCAAACTCTCCTTTATTTTAGTATGTTATATTGATAAGCTGTCAATATTAAAACCTCTAAGCATTAGTTTACCTAATGAAAAATCTAACAATATAACATATCAAATCATATGAATAAATTACCATCTTAAATTATTTTTAAAAAAAAAGAAATTAATTAGTTAAACTCCCTATATATATAAAACAAACTATCGAGTGTGAGAGACTGGGATTTATGGAAGATGAATACTTACATGGGCAGCGACAAAATATGCAATCAAGTTGAGGGCTATCCCCCACCAAACAGTTCCAAAAATGTAGCCAGAGAGATTTTGCATCCGACGCAGGAGGCAGACAGAGTGATAGATCTTTGGGAGATATTGGACGAAAAACATCAAGAACACTGTCATCACTACGGTCACCGATCCTCTTTCCAATAGCGAAGGAATTACCACCCACAATATTATCTGAAATACAAATTAGCTAAAACACTTCGTTTCAAGGGGTACTTTGATTCAGGTCAAAAAAATTGAGCTGTTGCTGAATTTAGTCTAGTTCCTTAATTTTAATTTTAATTAAATATTTTAATTTATGCATATTACCGCAAACTTTTAATTTGAATATATAAATATAAAAATGTAAACAATTTTATGTAAAATAGTTAAAATAAAATTGATATGTCATCATATATGTTACCTATACCAACATATTGATAAAATACATTTAGGTTTATATAGTATCTACAATGTCGACTAGTTAACACATGTCATAGAGGTAGAAAAAATGCATGAGATATGAATTAGGAGCAGAAAAAAGGAGAAATAATATTTAATTCTTATATTTAATCTTACAATTGGGTAAAAGATAAACTTATAAATAAGGGATGACATTTATCACAATTTAATAAAAAGATAATAAATAAAAAAAGGTGATGTGGATAACCAATGAATGAACCTAACCCAACAAAGTGGATCAAACTCAATAATAACTCACAAATTGAACTTATATCAAGTTTACTCTTGTTTACAAAAAAAAAAAAGGTCGCTTTTTTGCAAGAGCAGCATGGCAAATTTGGTCTACATAAAATGTTTTATCAGTATTGGAAAATGAACATATTCGTGTTGATTTGTTCCAAGATAAATAATTTTTAATACGAGTCACATTCTACACTAAAAATGAGGTGGGTGGGAGAGTCAGTGGCTTAACCACTAAGGAAATTCACTACTTGTTTTAAAAAATAAATTATTAATTAAAATAAATTAATTAATAATTAAAAAAATAAATTAATGATTAAATGCCATAATCATACCTTAAAAAAATAAAAACAAATAAAGAAAAACAAGGACCCTATATTTCTTAAGCAAACCAAATGCTTTAGCCAAGAATTTTTCCATCATACCCTCATTCATTTTTTTACTGCGTATTACTCACAAGAAAACTAAGAGGGTGTATAGAGCACCACATATTAGGATTTAAATAAAAAGATATTGGGGCTCAAAATTATAGTGAGAAAAACAAATTGTTTTATGTTTCACGTTGTCTCTACTCTATACCCTTTTGAGTGTTGCTATTCACACTTTTTTTACCTTCCACACACTTCTTGTTAATTTTTTTATTTAATTATCTTTAATTCATTCGATCCAATGTTCGAAGATTGAGAGGTGTACACAGAAGGTAAAAATAAGTGTGTGGTTTTTTTCTAGATACGTAGAGATTACATAGCTCACATGTTACAACCTCTCCTCTCTGCAAAATACGTATGCAGTGTGCTGTATGCAAAAAGACAGCAAACCTTAAACAAACGGACCGCATATCTTTGATAATGACAAGTATAGAGAGAACCCACGACAATTATCACAATAAAGACAGTAAACGGAAAAAAATAAATAAAGACAGCAAACGGAAAAAAAATAAAAATAAGGACATAGTGATGATGATTAATAAACATAATGATGATGATTAATAAACATAGTGACGATGATTAATAAAAGATTACTTTAAATACTCCACCGCAAAATTAATACTAATATTTTTTCTTTTTTTTTTGAACTAAGGGGATTAGAAGTGAGCTAAGCCTCATAATAGGCAAGCAATAACATAGTTCAAATTCACTTTTGGCGAGAATCAAATGTAAGATCTCTCAAAGTGAAGAACATCAGAACGTAGTACTAAGTGGCAATATTAATGATATTTAGACATGCTAAATTCTCGCAACTTCACTTAAGCTCACACACGCATTGTCATGGAGATAAATTTTACCGTATGTGGGACCATCAATATTATTCATACATGCGAAAGTAACTATGTTAGTTTTGTGTGTTGTAATAGCATCAACTAAAATTAATTAGTGAATTCTGACCTGTGGTATGGGGATAATAACAAAGAGGTCAAACAAAAACCCCTTCTTCGACTTCAAGTACTTGAGAGCCACAGACCTTGGACTAGTGTCGCGCAGCCCATTGGCTCCTCCACCGTCCCCACCGATCATGGCCGTGAAGGAGTAGCGTTTGGCCATCTTCAGCTGCAACCACATGTTCCACAAGTGCAACACGTCCGTCATGCAACGGAGCACCGTCACCGTGATGGCGAACCACCCGTCCACAAACAGACACATACAGCTCTGGCTAATGGATAAGGCGTAGAAGAAGAGAGGGTCTATGATGAGCCCCGTTGCACACACAAGGAGGAAAACCCTGTTCCATTCTTGAACCCATTTCGCTCTCGGGTCGAGAACTTGGCCGAGTGACCAACCGGGCCTCCTCCTCCGCCGCGACGAACACATGTTGTACAAGCAGTTCTCAAAATTTCCTCCATGAGATGTACTACTTTCATCACTCTCTTCGTGATCTTCTTGTACCTCGTGGTCTTCGTGATCTTCAGTTTCGGATTCATCGTCGGAGATGTAGTTATGCATGCGTGAAGAAGTCTGAGAAATTTCTTGCTCACTAGGCATGGTTATGAGTAATGGGATGGGAGGAATTAAGGTATGAGTTCTGATGAGCAGCTTTGAAATGATATATGTGTTCGCGTAAAGGACAACAATAATTGGAGAGATGGGAAGGAACCAATGAATTGAGCAGGGGGGAAGAGGGTGATGACAAATTTGAATGTGAACTTACCAAATTGCCATCCGGTTAAATCCGCTCTGTAATTTATGGTTACTGAGTTGTACACGGTGAAGTATACTTGTTTAACAGCACACCAATTACCCCAAACCATACATGCATCAAGTCGGACCCGACACTGTCATTGATGTTGCTTTACAAAATTCGAGTTGAGCCAAAATTTCAAGAATTCCAACCATCCAAATGGGGATATTTGCTCAATTTCTTGAAGACCTACAAACACAAGTTGCAGACATCACAATTATATTCTCACTAAATATGGAAAAAGGCTAGGTGCTTATACCTTTGTTTGTATCTTCTTTGTTTCGATAATTAGGTGAATTAGTGATTGTATTTGTTAATTTTATTTCCAATTTCAATTGAGTAAACCTGACTCATTCATTTTCTTTCATAAATTAGTGTAATTCATGGGGTTTTTTTTTTCAATAGATAAAAACAAACTTTAATATGAGCTAAAACTTAGTTGTAATTTAGGGATTGTATTTATTTTTTTTTCCTGCAAGTTTCGGTTTTGTTTTGATCAGTTGAGTGAATCAATTTATTTTCTCTCGTTTGTTTTCTGTTTTGGTCGTGGGGGTATATATGTCTCACACACAACTCGTTGGAAAGAGATGAACATTTTGATCTGGCCCTCATATGTTTTCAAACACAGCATGTGATAAATGCATGCAGTGGTCCACAATTCTATGCGTATGTCATGTTTCAATTCAGTTGTGTGGGGATCATATAATTGGTTCCATGCAAAGGAGAGAGAAGTATTTTGGTTTTTTTTTACTACAACGAAAAAACAAAATTCTTCCAATAATTTTTTAGATCTAATTAATCAACCTGGCAGTTGTCTGTGGTTATAATCTTCCAAAATTCCAGAGGTGAAGTGAAGTGAAGATTGTTTAGCATATGTTCACAAATCCTATGCTGTGATGGGGTTACCTACTAAGCTTGGTTAGACTGCACCCCCAAGCTGTCTCGAAAGCTAAAAGAAAGACATATATATATATATATATATATATATATATATATATAGAGCCACTCATCTCTTGTCATAGATCACCTGTGCATCTTTGGTTCTCCATCGGAAATTTATTTTCATTTATTGCGAGGATGCGAAGAATGTACGTCCTACATCGGAAATTTATCAAGATAAATGGTTAGTACTCCTACAATTGGTTATATAATAAAACATCGACTTTCTTTATTTATATATGTTGAAACGAATAATTTTCAAACTGTGGATTTCATTTTCAAACTGTGGATTTTATATATCCTTTAACAAGAGGATCCAGTTTTTCTAAAAAATGGGAACACCCTTCTAACCATTGGATTTGACTTTAATAAAATTGTGTTTTTGAGTTTGTGTGGCCTGTGTTTTAATCTCAATCACACAATTTCATTAAAGCCAATCCAACGGTCAAGAGAGTGTTCTCATTTTTTTTAAGAATGGAGATCCCTCTCGTTAAAGAGCATATATATATATATATATATATATATATATATATATATATATATATATATATACAGGCAGCTTAAGGGGAATAATTCCCATTTTTTTCAAAAAAATGGAAACACACTCCCCACCGTTAGATTGGTTTTAATGGAATTGTGTGGTTGAGATGAAAACACAGACCACACAATCTCAACCACACAATTTCATTAAAGTTAAATTTAACAATGAGGAGCGCGTTCCTATTTTTTTCAAAAAATTGAAATCCCTTACCTTAAGCAATTCATATATGTATGTATGGGTGCATATGCAACTTGTAATTGCCCTAAAACATATGTACGGCTTCTGTTTGGCGTAACTGCGTGAGAGTGATCTTGGGTAGCTCCCATCCCCATATATTCCTTTTACCGGCTCAAAATATTCCAGTATTTGGGAAAATAACCAGAAATTAAAATCACGACGTCGTAAATCCGTAACACTGTAAGTCTGTAACACCGTAAAGGGTAGTTTGGGGAATGAACAAAAAGTGCTGTAGACATAGAGCTAATTAAGCTAGGTAAAGGGGTGGGGAAACAAAAGAAGGGGTGGGGGCAAAGAGTAGTATTGCGGGGGAAACGAAAGGAAAGGGACTGGTGGGAGGGACGTGGCAGCAGCCACACATAAGTTCGAAGAAGCCAGGTTCCATGCAGCTTCGTCTCCTTGTTTGTTTCCTCATAAATTATATTTTATCGTTATCTGTCAAAGTATATGTGAAGATCGTTGCTTGGACAGCAACCTACTTGGACAATGGTTACATTTCGAAATTCTGAACCACATATCTAATAATCTAACTAAGAACGTAACTCAAAACAAACTCTCTTTTTTCATCTGGCTGTATGTATCTCTGAATAATCTGTCCATTTGGATTACACTGATCTCCTCGGCCGGCACTATATACTTTTGTCTGTGTGCATGATGATAACTGAGAATTAGGAAACGCAGTCCTGGCCTCTGCATGCATGGAATAGTTTTTTTTTTTTTTTTTTTTTTTGTGGTCGAAAGCAAGGAATACTTAATTGTCATGTGACTAGTAAAGAGTACTACTAATTACTAAAGTTCTCTCTTGTAATGCCACTTAGTATTATGTCTAGTAGTATTTCTATTCACTTGTATGTGAGCGGTTTTAGGTTTAGGTTTGATTCTTGTGAACGACGAATTCATACCATTTATGGCTAGTCCATTGTGCGGTTTAGTCCACTTCTCACCCCTTAGTGTAAGTAAAATAGAATGTATTAAAAAAAAAGTTCCAATGCCTTAATAATAACCACAAATTAAGCCGACATAAGTGCTAATATTGGGGGTAATTACTTTTACAAATACTATGTAAACATATGTAAATTCCTGCAATCTACTCTATTCAAAGTTTTGTCAATTTAAGTCACTTGACTTGCTTGTGATACATTTTGAAAGGCTGATTAACCTTTTAATTGAGTTTAGAATGTGATTATTTTTTCTGATGTGCTCTCACTTCTGATAGAAAGTAGAAAAATTGAATCTTTCATTTCAATAATCTCAGAGTCATACAACAAATGAGTGCTAACTTAGCACTCTAACTTATCAACATCTAGCAACAGCTGGTCACAAAGCTAACTACTAACAATACTAACTAGCTAACAATAGTAATCTAATGTAGGTGATGTTCATGATTAGTTTGTGAACCTACAGTACTTCTATCACACCTCCTCAAGCTGAAAGGAGTAGCATGCACTGAAAGCTTGCTTCGAAGAAGATGAAACATGTGCACAGGTAAAGACTTAGTAAAAATATCAGCAATCTGCAGTATGGTAGGAACATATTAAACCCTAATGTGACCAAGAAGAACCTTCTCACAAATAAAGTGGTAATCGATTTCTACTTGTTTTGTTCTAGCATGGAATACAAGATTTGAGGCTAGTGCAATGGCACTTTTATTGTCACAAAACACAATCGGAGTTCGGAGAAGAGGAAAATGAAGATCTCTAAGGATTTTACAAATCCAAGTAATTTAAGAGGTGATATTAGCTAGAGAGTGATACTCTACTTTAGTAGAGGATCTAGCCACTGTACTTTACTTCTTAGCACTCCATGAAATCAAGTTTTGACCCAGAAAAACACAATAGCCACTTGTAGAACTACAGTCAAGAAAAACACAATAGCCACTTGTAGAACTACAGTCAACTGGGCAGCCAGCTCAATCTGCATCACTCCAAGCAATAAGAACCTGAGTACCCTTAGTAAACCATAGGCCGGAATCCACAATTCCCTTTAGATATCTCAAAATACGTTTAACAGCAGTAAAATGAATATCTCTAGGTGCATGCATATATTGGCAAACTAAGTTTACAGCAAAGGCAAGATCTAGCCGTGTCCAAGTGAGGTACTACAGAGCATCAACGATAGACCTGTATTGGGAAGGATCAAATAAAAGAGTCCTTGAATGATCCAATTTTGTTGAACCAACAGGAGTATCACAAGGTTTAGCACCCAACATATTAGTTTTCTGCAAAAAGATCCAAAGCGTACTTAGATTGCACCATAAACAAACCTTTAGCTGATCTATGGACTTCAATACCCAGGAAAAAAATGAATATCACCTAAATCTTTGACTGGAAACAGATTACCAAGTTGTTGAATTATTTGTTGACAAAGAGAAGTAGAATGGCTGGTGATGATAATATCATCCACCTAAACTAAGAGAAATGTAATAGAATAGCTAGTTTTGATGAACAAACTAATATCAGACTGAGATGCAGAGAATCCTAGAGCTAAAATGGCTTTATAGAGTTCGTCATACCATGCTCTAGGAGCCTGTTTAAGGCCATATAAAGATCTTCGTAGTTTACAAACAAAGTGAGGTCTTGAACTGTCAACAAGTCAGGAGGCTGTTGCATATATACATCTTCCTTGAGATGCCCGTGTAAAAAAGCATTACTCACATCAAGTTGATGAATAAACCAATCATAATGAACTGCCAAAGAAAGTAAAATCCTAATAGTTGTTGGTTTGGCAACCGGAGAAAAAGTTTTAGAAAAATCCACCCCTTCTTGTTGATGAAAACCATTTGCAACGAGATAAGCTTTGTATCTCTCTACAGTACCATCAGGTCTATGTTTAAGTCGGAACACCTATTTACAACCTTCCAAATTGTATTGAGGACTGGGTGGAACCAACTCCCAAGTTTTAGTATTCTGTAAAGCCTGAAATTCTACATTCATCGCCTTAACCCAATGCTTGTTTTTGGAATCTTGAAGACAAGTGGATGGTGTCGAAGGGAGAGTAGTAAGTGAATCAGTAGAAACTGGTAAAGGATGTTTGGTAGCTGTAAAGACTTTTGGTTTTAAAATGCCAGCTTTTGACCGAGTAACCATGGGATGTAAGTTGGGATGTTGGGCAGAGGCATTTGTTTCTGTGGAAGAGATTGGTAAAAAAGATGGAGGAGAGGGGTGAGGATGGTATATAGACGATGTATAAGAAGCAGTAGCTAGAGGTAAAGGATGGGAAATAGGAATTGTAAGAGAAAATAAGTGTGAAGATGAAGGTGAAGAAATGGGTGAAGAGGCAGCTGTAGTGGTTGGGATTGTTTAATAGGGGAAGATAGATTCATCAAAGGTGACATGCCTAGAAATATAAAGTCTATTGGTAGAATGATCTAGACATCGATAACCACTATTGTTTAAACTGTATCCCATGAAAACACAAAGTTTACTCTTCATATCCAGCTTATCTTGGACATAAGGTTTTAACCATGGATAACATGCACATCTAAAAACCTTGAGAGTATGATATTTGGGATGAGCTTTAAACAGTTGCTGCCAAGGAGAATATGAGAAGACTGATATGGAAGCCTATTAATAAGATAGACTGCAGTCTGAAAAGCTTCAACCCAAAAACGATGTGGTACTGAGGCTTGAGATAAAAGAGTTCTGCCTATTTCTACTATGTGACGGGATTTTCTTTCAGCATAACCATTTTGTTCAGAGGTATGGGGACAACTCAACTGATGAATAATTTCATGGGCATTTAGAAAAGATTGAAAACTTTTACTCAAAAACTCACCCTCTGAATATGATCTAAAGCACTTTATTTTGGAATCAAACAAGTTCTCAACCTTAGTAGTAAATAGTTGAAAAACTGAACATACATCAGACTTGTGATATAGAGGATAAAACCAACAATACTTAGAGAAATCATCCACAAATATCACATAACCAGTACAAGACACTGTGGGGGATGGACCCCATACATCAGAGTGGATCAGTTGAAGTGGCCTAGTGGATGCACAACGAAGAGTAGTAAATGGTAAATGAGAAGCTTGCAAGCAAAATAACTTGAAAGTTTACTAACAGGACCAACAATTGGCAGTTTATTCTTATGCACAATACTAGTGATAACATCACTAGAGGGGTGACCTAAACGTTTATGCCAAAAATTAACATCAGCCTTAGCAATCATGGGGGCTGTAAGAGAAATGGTGATGCCCGAAACACCATTAGATGTCGTCTAATAGAAATGATAGAGGCCACCTTCACTGGGGCCCTGAAAAAACATCCTCCCAGTTCTTAGGTCCTTTATATAGAATCCAAAAGGATCAAATGTCAGTGAATAGGCGTTATCAGTAACGAACTTGTAAACAAATAATAAGTTATGTGAAGCCTTGGGAACCAGTAACACATCATTCAACCGAAAAGTAGCATTAGATGTACATAATAATGCAGAACCAATGTGAGAAATAAACAGACCTTTGCCATCATCAATAAAGAGCTGCTCAGTGCCAGAATAAGGTATAGCTGAGTTCAATGAAGCAGGATCAGGTGTGACATGATGTGAATCACCACTATCTGTGAGCCAAAAGCTTGGTGTAGAGGATGTCATAGCAGACATTATCGTAAGAGGTGCAACAGAAAAATTCATGCCATTAGCCATACCAGAAGACATTGCCGAATAAGGTGCAGCAGAAAAATTCATGCCATTAGCCATACCAGAGGCAAACTGAGAGAGATGACGGCAGGTAGAAGCAAAGTGTCCAAATTGTAAACACAATTGACACTGTTTTGGCCGACCAAAGACAAAAAAAGATTGACCAAAATGTTGAAAACCAGAATTCTAACCATAATTCACATGAGCAGTACCAAGCACACCACCATAGTTATTATTGTTACGATTGGGACCAAATCAACGCCTAGCTGACTGATTAAAGCGATTTCGATTAGGAAATCGATTACGAGAATTACCTTTGAAAGAATTCACACTTGATAGAGCTTGTTGAGCAATGTAAGCATGAAAGGGCTCAGAGGCAGAAGAATAAGAAGCTCGTAATTTGCGTTTTTGAAGCTAAATCTCTTTACTCAATAGCAGGCCGTGAAGCTCATCAACATGCATAGGTTTAGGTCTGGTCTCAATGGAGTCAATAAATGACTAATACTCATCAGGTAAACCAGAAAGTATGTAGGCTATTAGATTTGAGTCAGAGATTGGTTCATCAGATGCGGCAAGTTTATCAGAGATCACCTTGATGGAGTTAAGATAGTCAGTCATAAAAGAATCACTTTTCTGAATTTTCTGGAGCTTAGAGCGAAGGCGCGCAAAGCACTAGCGAATCGACGCTCGAGAGATTGCCAAAGAGATCGAGAATCCTCCATACCAATGGTCAAAGGTAACAGATCTTCAAAAATAGTAGAATTAATCCAAATCATCAAGATTTGATCTCGCTCACACCAGATTCCATAAGCAGTGTTACGAACTCGAGATCCAACTAAATCAAGAATAAATTGAGGAAGATGTGAATCTTCGCCAATTACAAGCCCTAAAAGCTTGAATCTCTTCACAACAGGAAGAAATAGACTACTTCAGGTGATGAAATTGTGACGGTTAAGTTTCGTCGGTACCATGCCTGCTATATTCTGAACAGTAATTGATCCGAGAGAAATAATCAAAGGATTAGGGACCTCATTAAGATGAGTATTACCAGAAGATTGTCCCGGAGAAGAAGAATTAGGAGAATTCAGAGTCATCGTCATGAGAAGAATCAAACGAATTGCAGCAGAAATCGAAGAATTTGAGAAGCAGAGATCTGTTTGGGAGACAAGAAAGTGTGAGAAAATGCAAGAAAGTTGAGAAATGGGAAGTGTAGAATAGACGCGTCGTTAGACACCAGCAAAGGATACCATGATAGAAATTAGAAAAACTGAATCTTTCATTTCAATAATCTCATAGTCATACAACAAAAGAGTATTTATACATACAACAAATGAGTGCTGACTCAGCACTCTAACTTATTAACAACTAGCAACAGATGGTCACAAAACTAACTACTAACAATACTAAGATGTGGTTTGGTACTGAGGTGATTCTGAAAAAAAACTGACAACTTTTTTGTATTTGGTAAACATTCAGCCTTAGTTTTTTTTTGGCACAATTTTGGGTGAAAAAAGCCAAAAACAGGAAGCTGTAAAACCCGGCTTTTTTTCACATCTGTTTTACATAAAAGTTTACCAAACACTATAATACTGCTTTTTTTTTCCAAAAACAATTTTACAAAAAAGTTTACCAAACACTTTGCTGCTTATTTTCACAGTATAGCAGAAACAGTTTTTTTTCAAAGCACAGCAATACCAAACTAGCCCTAACTAGCTAACAGTAGTAATCTGATGTCGGTGATGTTCATGATTAGTTTGTGAACCTGCAGTACTTCTATCAACTTCTACATCTAGATTCAGTTCTCTACCCCGCAGTTCAGATTGAACGGAATGAGAGCTCTTCAATGTTAGAATAAAGCCCCATTTTTCCAGCCAATGAATTAAGAGCAACTCCACTGGGGGAGTTTGCTCGGGGGACTGGCGAGAAACAAGGGCCCGAGGCCCTGTGAAATTGCTCCAGCGTGAAAGGCCCCCGTGTGAAAGTGGAGGCCCGAGCAAAAGGCCTGTCAAAAATTGACTGCCCGACCCACTAGGTGGAGGTGACAAAGCATGACGTCAGGCTGGCGTCTAGGGAATTTTAAATTTTTTTCTGTCAAGCGCGTGTGACACACCCCGACCCAGAATGTCCACTAGGACGCCGAATCGAGTTGTGCTGGCCGACACCTGGAAGGTGACGAAGCCATAAAGTATGGTGATGTGGGAAATGTGAGTAAATTTAAACCTAACGTGCCTAATTACCAGAGTGCACTGGTGAACGGGAGCGAACCCATCTCACACGTGATGGCAGAGCATAAGTAAGTACGGTAAAGTGGGTAAGAATTATACCCTCAGAGATAGCCACCAATCCACAGTTTTGCCAAGAATCCTCGTCGATAAGAACTTCGGCAACTAAAACCTGGAGGGGCGCAAAACAAAGTTGAGTGGGTCAGCAAAACAAATCTTTTCAAAATCCTTTCTTTTCTCAAAACTTCTAATCCCTCGCTGTAAAACCTGTATAATTTCCCAGAAAATAGTATGTACATATATATATCTCAAAACATTCTCCACAGCATACGATATCAAACGTTTTTCAAAATATGCCATGCAATGCATCTCTGTGTCCATCTGAATCTCAATAACATCTCAATTCAATGCATATCGATAATCATATAACAATCATGTATCAACTCAACCCTCGACTGCATATATAGCTCATAATCAACTCAATCTCATCAATATATATTATGCACATACATCAATAACCTCGAGGTCTATATCACATCTCTATATCAATATAAGTATGCTCTATAGTGCTACAATCACGTGAAGACTGTGCGAATAAACGCGGGTCACCTACGAGTCGTATCCACCTATAGTGGCCTATACGACAGGACTGTGCACCTAACTTGGATCCAAGGCGAGCATGCGGTGCGGGAGGTGAACAACACGTGAAAGACTGTGCCCTTACTCTCTGGGCGGGAGCACTATCATTATGTGCAGGTTTATGAGCTAACAATTCATCATATCTCATCATTTCACATCACTATTATTCTGTTATTTCTCATCAACGCATGCCCTTACCTGGCACTTACCTGTGCGTCCTCAACACCAACATATGCATGAAATGAATGTATGAATATTCGTGCATCAATTCTAAGTTATATGCATGGCGATAAAAACGTACTTTTCATTTAAAAGCTAATTCTGGGAAAATCATTATATATATATATATATATATATATATATATATATATATTGGTTTTACAAAAATACTGCCCACTCACCTAGAGTCCACGCCAACTCCCTAGCACAACCATTGAGCCATCAAAATGATCGGCGCCTAGAACAATTATTAAATTAAATCTTAGAATTTGAATCGATAAAATATACAATTTACGTATAACGCTTTCCTACAAAATTAGATTCGGGAGATCCATATTTCAGATTTCTGATCCGCCACTTCTATAGATACACATTATGTCTCTAGGACATTATCCTAAAGTTTCATCACGATCCAACGGTTGGATCTCCGCCAATTGCCAAAACCAAGTGGCGATTAACATTTTATTTTTCTAACTTACAAACCCAATTCAGGAAGATCCCTACATCAGATTCCCAATCCGTAAGTTCCTACATTCTTCAAATATTACGTATCACAACATATCAAAGTTTGGTGACGATCCAACGGTTGGATCATCGATTCATATAATCGCCTATTAACGTATCATAACTAGATTAGGCTCTAACGTTCAATTTACGTCATTCAATTATCAAAACTAAACTCAAGGCATTTAATATCACTTAAAAACAGCGTTTGTGGCCCTCAGGCCACGCACCGCCGCGGGTGGCGGGTGGCGGTTGGCCGCCCCGGCTCGCCGGAAAATTCAATTTTCTCTAAAAATTCTCAAAATTTGCAGAATTAAAGATCTCAATGAGTAGAGAAACTTTCATACCTTCGAGAAAGTCCAATTTGGACTGGAAAGCCTTCAATTTCGTCAAACCCGCCAAGAACCCTATAAATGGGTGTGCTCAATTCGTCCTCAAATCAACTCCGCCGTCCCAACCAATGCTTGGGCTTTGTTATAGGCCTCAAGAGGATGCCATGGGTGGTGGCAATTGAAAGAAATTGCTTCGGGATTGGGTGATTCGAAGCCAAGGCCACCGCACCCTTTTCTTGCAGTTTTCTCCATTTTCAAAATCAAATCTCTCCAAATTAGAGATAAAATGGATAGAGGAAGAGTCTTAGAGTGTTTCCCATGAGGTTTCTTGAAGCAATTCGCCGGAAAAATGGGTGAAAATCGTCGAAATTGGGTATGGGTGCCGACCGGGTCAAAAACGGGTCAAGGGGATCCGACCGATCCCCCGCGCCACTCTCTCCCTCCTTTCCTCATTTCCCTGTTCCGATTGGTCAGTCTCTCTCTCTCTCTCCTCCCAATTCGGCCAGCTCTCTCTCCTTTCTCTCCCGGAGCTCCTACTCTCTTCCTCTGGTTGGGTAGCTTGCCCAATCTCTTCTTTTTCTTTTTCTTCCACCAGTCACGCACACACACACATGCAATCTCTTTTCTCCTCATCCCAGCCATTCATTTATTTCTTTATTAAATCTGGGCCGTCCATTTTCATAAAAGAAATTCCAAAATTTACTAAAATTATAATTACTAAAATGTCCAAACTTCAAACATCAATATCTTCTTCGATATAACTCCAAATCACGAACCGATTGCGCCCACGCGTCCGTAGTGATGAGTATTACGAGGATATCCCAAGAAATAAATTCTTAGGTGACACGACACCGTAAATAACCTCAGTCAAAACACGTGCCTCGAAGGGCAATTTCGTAAAATCACTTAATAAAGTTAATAAAAATAAATATTTTCTGGGACGGGCTGTCACAGCGTGCACCACACTCGCGCGTGGGGGCGCGTCGCCCGACAAGTTTTCAGAAAAAACAGCTTTTTCAGAAAAAACAGAATCTTTTCAGAAAAATTGTTACCGTTGGGAAGCCACGTGGCTTCCCACGGTCCGTTCGATCCCAACGGCTTTTTAATTTTGACCGTCCGATTTTCAATGGTAATAAAAATAAAAAAGTCTTATTTAATATCAACCATTGGATCTCAGATCAACGGTTGATATTATTCTGTAAAAATTTGAAAAAAATCGTAAAAAATTGTAAAAAATCGGTAAAAAATTGTAAAAAATCTGTAAATTTTTTTTTTAATTTTTTTACTTTTCTATAAATACCTTGTCATTAACATCTACCTTACACCACAATTCCATATTTTCTCAACTATTTCTCCTCACATTCAAAAGCATTTCTCTCAAAGTTTGAAGCCAATTTTTTTTTCAAACAAAATGAGTACTGGTGCAGGTACGAATTGGACGCTTCTTGAAGATGTTGCGTTGTGTGCTAGCTGGGTTAAAATTACTCATGATTCACTTTCGGGTAATGAGATGTAGTTGCGAGAAATGTGGAGTCTTATTCATACCAATTATATTGAGAAAATGGGTGGGCAAAGAACCAAAGATTCACTGTCCAGTCGTTGGAAATTACTTAATATATCGTTTAGTTTGTGGAGAGACGCATTGACACAAGCTAGTTCTAATCTCCGAAGTGGGGAAAGTTTAGCGGATCAGGTAACAATATATTACTTATTTGTTTGTATTATTTAATTGTTAGCTACTTTCATTATAATTATTTGTTAGCTAGTTTCATTATAATTATTTGTTATCTATTTTCATATTATTTATTTGTTTGTATTAATTATTGTTACATATTTTCATTATAATTATTATGTTGTATTCATTATTTGTTAGCTAGTTTCATTATAATTATTTGTTATCTATTTTCATATTATTCATTTGTTTGTATTAATTATTGTTACATATTTTCATTATAATTATTATGTTGTATTCATTATTTGTTAGCTAGTTTCATTATAATTATTTGTTAGCTAGTTTCATTATAATTATAAATAAACACACCACATGAAATCAAATAAACACCCCAAATAAAAACAAACACTAATGAACTTAAGTATCTTCAACACCCCTCAATTTCCACTGGTGTTCTATCAAGTCAATTTGGCGAGCATTGTGCATATATGGCCTTTGCATTGCAGTATATCGTTGAATGACTCCATCATTGAAACGTCCATCCCTTTGTATTGGGTCGTGTTGCACGGGTTCTTCGGTGGCATCATGAGCACAATATATTCGTGTTTTGGAATTGTTCATCGTGTCTGGCTCATATTCATCAACAACATCATAATCGTACTCATCTTCCACAATCATGTTGTGAAGAATGATGCACGTCATCATGATAGATCGAAGCGACTCCACATCAAACATTCTGGCAGCACCTCTAACAATAGCCCAGCGAGCTTGGAGTATACCAAAACAACGCTCCATATCCTTCCTGCATCCTTCTTGACAGCTTGCAAAGTATTTTTCCTTTGCACTTTGTGGACGTGGCACTGTTTTGACAAAGCATTCCTACCTTGGGTAAATGCCGTCTGCTAGGTAGTATGGCCCGTCGTACTTACGTTCGTTGACCCAGTATGTGACTTTTGGTGCCTTTCCTTGCAGGACTTCATCGAACACTGGGGATTGGGCAAGGACATTAAGATCATTTTGAGCTCCCGGAACCCCGAAAAAGGCGTGCCAAATCCAAGTATCAAAAGATGCCACCACCTCCAAAATGATACTTTTCGATCCTTTTCTATCCCCATAAGCGCCTTGACATGCACTTGGACAGTTTTTCCAAGTCCAGTGCATACAATCAATGCTTCCAATCATCCCTGGAAAACCTCGCATCTCGCCATTCTTCAAAAACCTTTCCAAGTCCATATGAGTAGGCCTCCGGAGGTACTCATTGGTGTAGATAGATTCGATTGCTGAGCAAAACCTCATCAGGGACTCAAGAATGGTTGATTTTCCCATCCTCATTATCTTGTCCACTTGGTCTGCAGTTGCTCCATATGCAAGCATCCGCAAAGCAGTAGTAATTTTTTCCTCAGGCAGGAGACCTATAGCACCAAATGCATCCGGCTTTTGCACAAAGTAAGAATCATGGTTGCAAACAGCGCCTATGATTCTGTTGAACAAATGTCGTTCCATTCTAAAACGACGTCGGAAGTACGTATCAGGGAATGCACTGTTCCGGACAAAATAATCGTCCAAGAGCTCCTGACCTCGTCGTTGCCTATTTCTATCTATGTTTCCAGCACGGTTGGGCCTGTAGATCTGAGCCACACCTTGGACGACTCGACGGGAATGTGAGGCTCGTGCCATTAATCATCTCTCCGTCTACGCTCATCATCCTCTTCCATCTCATTTTGGGCCCAATCCCCGGCATTGAACATTCTTTCTGATTGGTTAAACAATTCTTCCTCTTCTTGATCGATTTCCCAAATCATCTTTGCAGAAGAAGAAGACATTGGTGAAAAATGAAGCAGAAACTATGAATAATGAAAGGTGAAGAATGAAGCAGAAACTATGAATAATGATAGAGAGCTTGAGAAAATTGGTGTGAGTTTTCTGAGGATGAAGGGTTTCATTATATGGAGGATTTGGGCAAGGATTAGGTTGTAAATAATGACACGTGGCATGCCGTCATTCGTTAAAAATATGGTGGAAATCTATCCTCAAAAATTGTAATCGGATTGTGACACGTGGCACGACTTGATTGGTTACAAATCTTATCGGAAATCCCTCACCAATAATTGCCTTTTTAGATAATGACACGTGGCATGCCGTCATTCGTTAAAAATTTGGTGGAAATCTATCCTCAAATATTGTAATCGGATTGTGACACGTGGCACGACGTGATTGGTTACAAATTTTATCGGAAATCTAAAATTACAAATAAAATTATTTTGAATTTTTTTATAAATAAAAAAATCCAAATATTTTATTGCTATTGGCTTTTCGTATAATGACACGTTGCGCAACGAGAATGATTAAAAATATTATCTGAAATTACAAATAAAATTATTATGTATTATTTTATAAATAAAAAAATACTAATATTTTATTGCCAATTGTCAGGGCTATTCAAGTGCAGAGGTGGAGATGCAAAAAGACTATTGCCAGGGGAATACACTGTTCATTAAGGCAATTACTGTTCACTAGGTGGATTGAATAGTGTATTGCCCTGGGGAGGGCTTCTACACTGGAGTTGCTCTAAACTCTGTTTGCCCAGCAATTTCCTGAATATTCTCCAAGTGGTGACGATAGTCTCTCTTCACGCCTGCTGTCTTGCCAGTGACTTGGCCCAACCCAGAGCCGGAGGCCCCGACCCAAGATACAAAACCAAAATTAGGCCACCATTGTTCTTCTCCGTTTCCACTGTCATCGCCCTTTCAAAATTCCCCGCCACCGTTCCGTTTCCCGGCTGCCAAGCTTCGCCGAATCAGCTTCTACATTCGCACTCACAGTGTTCTTCGCAACAGTATAACGCAGGTAATCATCTCTCGCCCTGTCGACTGTTTGTTTCCCCAGAAAACGCAGGAAAAAGAAGAGAACTCGGTACTTGACTACCGAATCCGTTGAATCGCTTACTATACTACTTTTTTTGCTTCCAACTTTGTTTTCACAGAATTCTTCAGCAACTAGAGATTTGAACTTTCACTCTGATTATTTGTTCTTCCTTTTCCGTATTTACTCTGTTTGATTATGTTCTTGTGCTGTTAAAACCCTGCGTTTTTAGGGTTTTTGAATTTCGGTTTTCAGCATTCGACTTGAGATTTTTTATTTTTTTGATACCGAAAGTTGCATGTTAGGGTTTTTCATTTACTGCAACCTTTTAGCAAATTCGTTTCTTGAAACTGGAATATCTGAATATTTTTCCTTTCAATTATTTGGGTTTTGAGTTAAAATAATGTGGTGGAAATGCCGGTGTTCGTAAAATAAAATTGTAGTCGAAATCGGGGCGTTTTAAGATCATAACTGTTCTGTGGTTTCGACATGTTGTAGGCTTAAAGAGTATCGACTATCGGCATGGGTGACTTGTCAAGGTAACTTTCAGTGCAATATGTTTCTAGATTTTCTGGGCAAATGTTAGTTTCTATTTTTAGCTTCAGTGAAATAATTTTCAGGGAGGATTTTAGTGATACGCTTCGAATACTTGTTGCTACGGATTGCCATCTGGGTTAAATGGAGAAGGATGAAATACGGCGGCATGATTCATTCCAGGCATTTGATGAGATATGCTCAATAGCGGAACAAAAAAATGTAATGGCTAGTTTTTTCTTCTAGCTATATTTCTAGTCTCACACCATGGAATACCAGTTTGCTAGTGTGGTTTGATTCCCTTTCTTTATTTCTTTTCAATTTGTGTCATTTGGAGAAATAGCATATTGCAAAGCTCCATTCAATTGAAACTGTTTCCTTATACTTTCTGTGAACTACCACATTTTGACATTTATCTACTATCAGGTGGATTTTTTGCTTCTTGGCGGTTATCTGTTCCATGAGAATAAGCCTTCAAGATCAACACTAGTTAAGGCCATTGAGATTCTCCGTCGTCATTGCCTCAATGATCAGCCAGTGCAGTTCCAAGTTGTTCGCGACCAGACTGAATTTTCCAAATACGTACGTTATGAATCAACTGCACGTTTGTTGTTTCCTTGGAAATTTTGCTGCAATGATATGTCTAAGTTGACCTTTGGTTCATATGCCACTATTAAGATTTAGTACTACAAACATCTATCTTTTCACTCTGATCTGTTTTTGCATTCAATTTCGCATCAGAAACCTTGCCTTTCTGTAAAAATTTATGGATATATGGTAAGTATGTAGGCCCTTGGGTTAATAATAACATGCATGTTCTAACAGATTTGGTCATGTAAATTATGAAGATCCTCACTTCAATGTTGGATTGCCAGTATTTAGTATTCATGGAAATCATGACGACCCTGCTGGATTGGTATGGATTCTATCTGGTGAAGTTGTGTGTGTAACTGTGTATTTGCCCTTTCGTTTCTGTTTTTAACATTATCAATGTTTCTCGTCAGAAATCACTTTTAGCACCATGGTTTGAGAGTTTTTTACACAAGTTTGTTATTGTATATAGCTTACTGGTCAAGTTCGTGGTTGTAATAAGAGGGTTCAAGTTTCCACAGGATTCAACTTACGAGCCTCATCAGCCTTCTATCTCACAAGAAAGAAACTTATAACTTGTTAGGCTTGTCTAATTCAGACATACCCTTTGCTCCAGTGATGTGTTTTCTAAGTGTAGATTTACAGTTAGTAAAGGATTTGGATGGTCTTGTCAAAATATCAAGAAAAATTTGTTCATATTTTGGAATACGCTGCATTTTGATGTGACGGGTTCTGTTATTCTATATCCAATTACTGTAAGAGAGGGGGAGAGAGAGAGAGAGTGGGTGTTTAAAAGATGGAGAGGGAGGGTACCAATAGGCTAATGGTTATCTCTATATTGAAGAATAGGGTTATTTTTTAATAAAAATTATGTACCCGAGATGATATTTATTGATTTTCTGAAATGTGTTTGCTACAGCTGTTTTAAGTGCCATATATTAGTACTTCTTAACATTGTGGTTACTGACAGGATAATCTTTCTGCTGTCGATATTCTCTCATCATGCAACCTTGTACACTATTTTGGGAAAATGGGTCTTGGGGGTTCTGGTGTTGGTCAGATCACTGTGTATCCTATTCTCATGAGGAAGGTTAGTAAATGGATTTAATAAATAGTAGGATTGAGAGGATCTAATGTCTTCTTTTGGTGAATGGAATCTTTTGTCTTTATGTTGCATGGCTCATAACTCCTGAATTGCAGGGTGCAACATCAGTGGCTCTTTGTGGTCTTGGAAATATTAGAGATGAACGGCTCAATAGAATGTTTCAGGTATTTTATGTTGAGAATTCACTTTCGACTGTTTATTTGCAGGCTTCCAAATACATATGTGTTGGACATATTATTCATATTTCAGACACCACATGCTGTACAATGGACGAGACCTGAATCTCAAGAAGGGTTGGAAGTGTCAAACTGGTTCAACATTCTAGTGCTTCATCAGAACAGGTTTGGTGTGTGTGTGTGTGAGATTGGATTGATCATGATTGAGGACTCCTGACTTAATATCAGAATTTCATTCGGTTGTGGTTTAACATTAAGTTGTCAATGTTCCTAGTTATGAAGTTATATATTTTTTTCTGCCGAGTGAAGACAAACCCAAAAAATGCCATAAATGAGCACTTTTTACCACGCTTCCTAGACTTCGTAGTGTGGGGGCATGGACATGAATGCCTCGTGGATCCTCAGGTGCCAATGAATACTGCTTTATCAATCTATGCAGTTTGCACATGTGCATGCTTGTCGTACAAGTTTGAGTGTGTACGTGCGTGATTGTGTTTGTCTCTGGGTGCTTAGTTTTGGTCTTGTTTAGGAGGGTGGCTTACAGGACTTTACATGGATTTTGTTTTTGACAGGAAGTTCCAGGGATGGGATTTCACATTACACAACCTGGTTCTTCAGTTGCAAAATCACTGATCGATGGAGAATCAAAGCCCAAGCATGTGCTCCTTTTAGAAATTAAGGTTGCACATAATTCAATGTTAGATGTATTTTTTCCAGAAAGCAGCATCTTTTTTATGCTTTCTATTCCCACGCTGAGTTGGATACTGATAGACTCTTATGCAGGGGAATCAATACCGTCCAACCAAGATTCCTTTGACGTCAGTGAGGCTGTTTGAGTACACAGAGGTGATTCAGTGTTTACCTTTTCGTCTACATAATAACTTTTTATGAATACCTTTTTTTTTCTGTTACAGATTGTTTTAAAAGATGAACCTCAAATTGATCCCAATGATCCAAACTCAATTCTTGAACACTTGGACAAAGTGGTGAGTGTAATTGACAAGTACTATTTGACTGTTCTACTTTCCCTTGCCTTTCCCTTTCCATGTATTATATCCTCTGATGCATATGCTGTATATTAATAATTTAGATTTGAATTTCTATAGGTCAACTCTCTGATAGAGAAATCTAGGAAAAATGTTGTTAGCAGATCACATCTCCAACTTCCATTGGTCCGAATAAAGGTAATATTTCCAATTTAACTTAAAATGTTGGTATTGTGATGTGATCCTCATATATGCATCCTCATATCTCTAGGCCTTTTTTCTGTCCCATGTCTTGCCTTCAGACCTACAAGTATTTGTGCACATATGTATGCTCTCACCGTTTTTCCCAGTATAACCCTAACCCGGGCAGAAGTATGTCGGGAAGGTACATTCACTCATCCTAGATCAGTAATCTAATTGATTTTTCTAGTATCACATTTTGGAAATAAATAACTGCTATTGTAATGACTTTAAGGTTGCAAACCCACAAGACATTCTTATATTTTCGAAGGCTTCAATAAAGGGCCAGAGTGAAGGTAATTATCACATTTGTAGATTTTGCATTGGTTGATTCTTTATTTTTATATTATCTTATAAGTTCCATTTCCTTATTTAATTTTTGAGTAACAAGAAGCTTGGTGCACTATGGCCTATGAGATTTTCTTCATATTAACCTCATAGGTCCATTATGTTAACAGATTGCCACAAGTTAAATGAAATCTTAGTGCTGGCATTGGTCTAGACTTTCACATACAGTAGCTATAGTTATGTTATATGTCAAATGAAAGTGATGGTAATAAATTTGATGTGACTAAATGAAATTCTCTCCATGTTAGAGAAGTTCTGTTCGACATCACTATTACAGTAGAACCTATTACTCGGGGATTTCGTTCAATCAGAGCTATTACTGAAGTCCATTAATTGTTAGCATTCATATATTCACAGATTTTCAGTTACTTATTTCTTATCTTTTTTGTAGCTAAAATTGAGGATTCTGAACAGCTTTGCCCAGAAGAACTAAATCAGCAAAACATAGAGGCTTTGGTTGCTGAAAATAATCTGGTATCAGCCGTCTTATTCGTTCTTTCCTGTACTCAGTATATCATGCCATCTTGTACTTCTCATTCAGTGGAATACTGAATGTGATTGGAACTTGGCTCTTTTTGTCCTTTTCTATCATAAGCAACGGTTTATGATTCCAGGATATGATTTCTTTTTTTTGGATTACTGCTTAAAATGGAAGTCGTGGAAAATATTGAAAATGATAAAACAATTACTAATGGGCTTACAGCATGTAGATTATATTTTATGGTTAAAACCCTCATGGTGATATCTGATGATGCAGAAAATGGAGATCCTTCCTGTCAACAATTTGGACGTTGCATTACACAATTTTGTTAGTGAGGATGACAAAATGGCTTTTTATTCTTGCGTGAAATACAGTCTTGAAGAAACTCGAGTGAGTACTTGCTTTCTTTAAAGTTTCAACAATTTGTTGTATTCTTTTTTTGAAGTATGCTATGACAATTCCTTTTTCTACTTCTACAGAAGAAAATTGCTAAGGATCCAGATACTGTAACATTTGAAGAGGAAGACTTAATCGTTAAAAGTCGGAGAGTGTTTGCATGCAAGAATGATTAAATTTCAAATATTTTCTTTCATTTGTGATCAAGTATTACGTTATTCTAGTCAGTTTCATGGACAATTATTTTGCCCTGCATAGCAATCTTTGGGGCTTGAAAGGAGGCAATCAGTTCCCAAATGCATGGTAGTTGACTTTTCTTCCCTTGAGACCTCTTGTGCTAATTTCATTTAGTTTGGCTTTAGTTCTTAGATATGGGAAAAAAAATATATAGGTGGTTCAAGGTTTGTAATCTGATCATAATAGGAGGCAGCTTTGACATAAAAGAGAAACCATAGAAGTCTGGAATTCGTGTTAGGTTCTAAGGAGCTACTTTTCGTCAAGCATCTCGCCCTGATGTGGCCTAAGCATCACAATGGCAATTGAGGGCTTTGTTTCCAATTTACATTGACCAGACATTTATATTATATGCGCAGGAACGTGTCAAGGAAAGGCCTATGCAGTCTATGAATAACTCTCCATTCTCCTCCACTCCCCCTCCTTGGGAGGTAATTCTGATTTTAGTATGCTTTCGAGAATTTGCATCGGTTTTCTGTGTTGCATCCATTTCAGAATCTTTTGGCTGATACATGTGCCTACTATTTTCTTTTTTAAACTTTTTTCCACGTGTAGGGTTTCAGAGGTACAAGTGCTGCTGGAACTGCAAGTGCAGTTTCCTTCCGTGATGATGAAGGTGCAACGCAGATGACTGGCTCAACATCCACTGCCAGAGGCCGCAACGGCAGGACATCTACCTCAGAGGTGGGTAAGGGTAAAACTACAACAAGAGGAAGGGGCCAGGGCAGGGGCACCAGTACCTTGAAGCAGACGACTCTCGATGCATCTCTTGGATTTCGGCATTCTCAGAGGTTTTTCATTGAAACTGACCACATCATTTTAAAACATTAATTAATAAATACCATTTTGTTCAGGAGCTTTATAGGGCTAAGAAATGTGTAAAAACAAATATGTTGTAAGATAACCTCCCACCGTGTGGGATTCAGCATTAAAGTCTAGCACAAAAGGCAAGTAGAAAACAAGATGAAAAGAGGTTCTTCAAGTACGCTTTGATTCAACTAGTACCCTTAACCATTATACAACTTTAGCTTTTCCATAGCAAGTTCATTTATTGTTTTCTATATTTTTTTTCTTTTTCTGTTATAAAAGATCAATATGATATCCTTTTCCCCCTTACAGTTGGTGATGCTAACTGGGGGTTCAATTTCATTTATGTTATATAGTTGTCGAGAATGAAGTAAAAAAAATAAAAAAATAAAAAAAAACCTCAATATGAGAGGCAATTGGGATGAAACAGAACTAATGTCACGCTTATGCAGTGTTATTAAGAAACAAACTTTTGTTTTAAGACTTGAATTAGACTAGAAAACAGGTTCTGACATTGAAAATGCAAAATCATGACTCGTGAGGAATTTTTCTCAGTAGTGAACTGCATGCAGTGAAAAGTCTGCTGCGCATTTGGTTTATATTGCTTTTATAAGTTATTGCATTCATGTTCCCAATTAGATATCTTAGCTAATATAGTTACTGCAGATTTGCATCAGTTGCTGCAACTGCTGCTGTTCAAAGTATTGCGGATGATGGAGATGATGTGGATTCTCCGAGTGAAGAGTTGGGGAAACTTGGAATTGATGAGGTTGACAACAGTTCGGTATGGATTACCTTCTTGCTTAACTGAGTTAGGGCATTAAATCAGTGGTAGCTAATGAAAAGTTGAACACCTGTTCTTATGTTAGTGTCAGATGCCTGCGTCTCGTATGATTTTTTTTCCAAGTCTACCAATACACAACCTCCATTGACCTTGTGTCAGCCATTATATAATTTTGCACGTCTACACGTTCCATAAACAGAAGCAATGTGGGTTTGTGATATTCATTTGATAAGATCATATGGTTTCAATTATTGAAGGAAAATGATGAAATTCTTCCACCAAGTAGAGGACGGAAAAGGGCTGCTCCAAGGGGGAGAGGTAGAGGCTCTACACAACCATCTAAACGTGGAAAGAAATCAGATAGCTCTGCAGTTAACCGAATGTTTATGAACAAAGATGATGATGACGACGACGACGACGATGTGACAAAGAGATTAAATAAGCCTCTGCCTCGGGTTGTTCTTCTTTCTTCTATTTCGTTTTGCTTGCATTCTTTAAAATCAGTATGGCAATATATAGGACTGCCTGCTTTTGTGCTTGTGACATGTCTGTAGTACTGACCTTTTATTCTCCTTTTTTGTAGGTCACTAGAAAGTATGGCTCTCTTAGAAGGTAACAATCAGTAAAGTTCACCCATGCTTCGACGAGGCAATCCAACCTGATGTCGGTTTCCACTTTATGCATCTCCACTATGGTGCATAAAGACGTTGGAGCTAAATAGTACAGAGCTGGGGCAAAGACAATCCATCCGCAGAGGCTTAGGATCTAAGTCTACATTCAAGCTGTTTGAATGTTCCTTCCGAAGGTTGCAGAATGTAATTTGATCGTTATACGAGTGGATGCCCGCTTCAGTTGATTTTGTTCCAAATCGAGTTTATGTGTTTCTTCCAGGTACTGTAAATCTGTGTTGAGTGATACATGATGTGAGCATGGTGACGGCCATGCTTTCCGGCCACCAAATAAAGCAACCATGGTATCAACGGGCAGGTTCGCTGGTGCTTGCGGCCACAACATCCATCTGATTTGTTTTAGCTTGGAAGCAACCCTGCTGGCTGAGATGACTTGAAATCTATATGGTGCTTATAGTTTTGGAAGTCAAGAAAACATGGACTTGTATATTACACATTCGAAGCAAGCAATTTGCACGTTTAACATTTCATCGGAGCAAACGATTTACGCTTTCGAAGCAAGCAATCTATATTGTGCTTATATAAATTACAGATTCACACTCCCTTTCTCTTTCAATTCGTCACAATATAAGGACTTCGGTGGGAGAATTATGTGCGAGGGATGATGTTAGCGCCACCGAAGAGAGAAAAAAGCATCGCAACTCGGACAAATGATCACCTCAAAAATGTGCACATAAGAACACAACTTATATGACAATCAGAAGTTAAACTTCCATAGATATACTGAAGGATTCTCTGGGTGAAAAATTTTGGGAACAGTTTGACGCCACAAGAACAAAATGATACCACCAAAATGTTGGACATACCAGGGCCGAACTGATGTTAGGTTTACAATCTACATACAAATCGGTTAGGCTGCACTGGTCTCTGTCTCTCATCTGAAATTGGGTCTCTTTGGAATATCCTTCAGGCTTACCAAATGGCTTTGTCCTCCCACTTTTCCCTGCTCAAAATAAGCTCGACGTTATCAGATTATTGAGCAAAAACGTCTGCAATTCATTAGTGGTACACTCTACTAATCAGACATGGTAATGGGATTATGGAACACAGATTTAATTAGAGAGATTGCACCTATTCAGATAACAAGTAGCCTAGCAATATCAACTAAGTCACTGCCCAAGAAACGATGCTGAGTCTATTGCAGCACATACAAACGCCTAATGAGGTTTGTCGTTTTTTTTTGGGTTGACAATGAGGTTTGTCTATAATTCAAAAGAAATACTAAGAACGGTGTAGAAAGAGGAGGAAACTGTGGATTTATACATGGAATGGTACTTCTTGGGAAGGGATGCACCTTAAAAGCCTGGCTTTGGCTTCTCTAAAGAACCAAAATTAAAGGAACCGAAATTATGGATTCCTATTCTTTTGGCAGTATCAAGTAAAGGAGGAAACACCTAAGAATCCTAAGTACGACAAGGTTAGCCCTCAACGACAAATGTAGCATCCACTCCCAACCTACACTTGTAAGCAGAAAGCCTCTTTCCCCCTACTGCCTCATCTTATATACCACTCAATGCTTTCACTGACCAACCAAGCCCAGAACATGGAAGAATTATCTCTTCCAACTCTTTTTCTTTAGCAATTATCTAAATCAAATAGAGTTCCAGTGAAAATCGCTTCCCTGTCTTGAATGCATTATCGTTGCATGTAAAACTGGTTTCAACAAATGAAAATGAATACATCTTATTTGAAGATGTAGGTGGTATTTATAATCCATCACTCCTATTGGGCTACTAATCATCTGAATTCTTTGGTATTTAACAGACGACATGACACAGGACCGAGCGCAATGGCGTTCTAGGATTCATATAGCCAACCCCACTTAGTGGGAAAAGGCTTTGTTGTTGTTTTTGTTTTAACATTAGCTTATCTACTTGGATAGCTAAACTCGGTTTAATTTTTAATAACGCTGCGAAAGAGTTGTTTTTACTCTAAAGGTTATAAGTGGAGAGAATGATGGAATTTTTTTCTAATCCTATTAGACAAAGACAAAAGATAACAAAGAACTAATTAGTTGACTGTTAAGTATTAACTGTACCTTTCCAGCCAGTCCTGTTCTGTCAGTCCTTCGCAAAATGCTCTGTTTTGTCCCTTTCGGACTCCAAGCCATGGTTACTGGAGCAATGCCTTTGTTACTGCATTTCTGACTCCCAGCCATCTTCCCTTTCACATTCTCTTTTCCTGAGGCAGCCATTCTGTTAGATCCACCAACTACTAGTTTCTCCTTGGATTTTACAGTAGCAGTAGTCGATTTATTTTCATTAACTCTAACTGATTCCAGAGGTTTCCTTCTCTGAATCTGATGTTGAACCTGCACAAACACTGATTCACGTTAACATCAATCTCGTGGTCCATTGCTGCATACTATGAAGCAAGATCAAAGTCAATATGAATAAAATGTACAAAATAAATTGCAAGAAAACCATGAGCAAATATGGCAGCCCTAAAATTGCTTTTCATAAAGGGGAGTAATTTTTAACGCGTGTTACGAAAACTGGGAGAGAATGAGATAAATTTCCCATCAGCCTAAAGGTTTTAGATAGAGTACAGAGAAGTCCCTTACGAGTGGCAATTACTAGTTTTACAACACCTCACCTTTGGTTTTGCTGCATCCACGTGGACTGACTTTGAAACATTAGGTCCCATTCTGTTGTTTGCAGTCCCTCTCTCAATCTTATGAGTAGATGGCTTGGATACTTTGGAAGGTCTTATTCTGTTCTTGGTTGCATAACTCATTCTTGCCACATTTCTGCTATCTGGGGTTCTTTCCTTGTACCGTATTGATGTAGATGTTGAGGCCCTGCCCTCAGAACGAGGATTTGATGATGATCCCACACTAGACTTACTGGATGAAGATTTATGGACTCTTGATTGCCTTCTATCACCATTAATCTCCACTCTAGCTGCTGGCCTTGTAATACCACTTTTCCTGAAACCAGCCTTTATGACTGAAAATATCCCATTTGTTTGACTCAATACTGGATTTGATTTCTCCACAAACTTTTGTTGTTGCTGCTGCTGACCAATCTCTGATGTTATGGTGCTTGTTGTACTCCTTTCATCTGCCTTGTTTGTCACAGAACTCAAACTACATGTTGGATCCCCACCAGAAATCGTTGGCTTAGAGCAACTGGGTATGTGATTTGTAGTTAAACTGCTTTTGCAAACTGAACTTGATTTGGAACTGGATGTTCCCTTCAACTGTATAAAGCTTGATTTGGGTTTCATCTCATCACTGGACCCTGAATTCCCACAGGAAGATGTCCCACTCAGAACTTTGTCTAGGTGCCACTTATCTGCAAAATCCTGGTTTTCCCCTCTCCATTTCTTGCTTACGAAGTCTTTGCCTCTTGACTTAGAGACAGAAGATGGAAGTTGTGGTGAAGATGGAAGTTGCGGTGAAGATGGTCCAACTAAGTCAAAATTTAGGCCTATCCTATCCTCACCGGAATTCAAAAATGCAGCCTTCAACTGGCGTGAAGAGCATTGGTGGAACCTAATAATTCCATCAAATTACCAGAACTCAGCATTCTTCTTGGACGACATGAATCCAAAAGACAAAATGGATAATACCGAATAATCAAAGGGTTAGAGGATACTTACTGATGGCTTCTATAAAACCAGTCATCATCACTGCAATGTATCCAAATAAAGAAGAATTAAAAATTGGCATCACGTATACTTACTGAATTATAAACCATTTCTGAAAATTAAAGAGAAAAAAACGTGTGGGAACGTGACGATATTTGTTACTGAGCATAGTAGAACCCACATATGTTGGTTTGTTGAGTTGGCTTCTAATGTGAGATCAACCCACATAGGCGCTTCAATTTCTTCCTGTATCATCAGCAAAGAAAGAAGTAAACAACTAAATCAAAGGTCCAGAGAATTGCATGAAATAAAAGAGATTGCAAGCTAATCCTAATGTAATAATAGGGTTCTATAGATATTTAAAACTTCAAATCCTTTTTCTATTCCACATTGTGTAAAGAGAGAACCGAACGCAATTGATACATAAGAACAAAATGCACCTTCAGAGTTAGTTAGGATATGTTTGGTTGCTGAGAAATTGTGGACTAAGAAAAAGAAATAGAAGGTTGTAAACATGAACATGAAGAAGAATGCAAACATCCATCCAATACGAGAACTTGGAACTCAGGAATTGCCAGAACCCACAGAAATTCACAAAAACAAAAAAAAACCCAGAAATCGAAAACTGCCATAAGCTCAAATCAAAACCCAGAAACAAGATCAAAGATATCAAATTCAGAAACCCAGATTAATAACAAGACGACCCACGTTTCAAGCAAACGAGATTCCTATACACAATAAATCCAATTTCAAAGAACTCAAAATTAAACCAAAAAAAAAAAAGCAAATTAAATCCAAGAACCCCAAATTCCAACCCAAAAAAAAACCCTTAATCCGAGGAGAGAGAGAGAGAGAGAGAGAGAGAGAGAGAGAGAGAGAGAGAAAACAAGTTCAAGGAAGATGATTTTGTACCAGAAATGCCCAGCGATCGTTGCTATTCTTTAGAGCCATGTTCTTGTCCTCTTCAAAAGCCGCAGACGAATGGGCTTTTCTTCTTCTTCTTCAATCATCCATCCTCCATTTGTGCTTCTATTTTGCTAATTTGGGGAGCTTTCACCGCTGCGAGCGCCCAGCGTCGTCGTTTTGTTTGGACGGCTGGGATTGATCAGCAGGTCCCCGATGCGGACCGTTGTTTATTATTGCGAATGGAGAGGGCGAGCTCAAACCATTTGACCGTTGGTGCGATTCAAATTTGATCCACTAAAGATATGGAAGGTCATTGGTCTCGTATTGGTTATGGGCCGGGGCGTTGGGTTTTAATTTTCTACCCATTGTATTGTATTTTAGAGGTTTCAAAATTACCTCTAAATACGTTTTCCGTCTATTTGAGCTCTATTTAAGTTGACGACCGTCAGACGTGTGACTTATTTTTAAGTTGACGTAGAAGTCACATTAAAATTATGTTCTTAAAATCAAATCAAACCAAATGAAGTAACTTGGTGAAAAATATTGAAATAAGTCGTCAATGAAAAGAGGCCGAATCATCAGAATTTGCCCATATTATATATTTTTTTTTCTTCTTTTTAATTAGATGAGTTTTTATTTTCTCTATTTTTTTTATTGAAACTTTCTGTAGTTATCAATAACCATGCTGTCCGATCGACGTATCTCCCACTTTGGATTGTTTAACAGATCTAATGAACTACGGGTGTTTTCTACCAATTTTAATAACCACAGTTATAGTCTTGTTTTTTAACCATGGTGTGGATATATTGTAC
Source organism: Crataegus laevigata (assembly GCA_963580275.1). Taxonomy (NCBI): domain Eukaryota; kingdom Viridiplantae; phylum Streptophyta; class Magnoliopsida; order Rosales; family Rosaceae; genus Crataegus; species Crataegus laevigata. The sequence continues at coordinate 7,965,026 of OY756946.1, read as the reverse complement.
GTAGTTGTAAGTATACGAAAATTCGAATACAGATATATAAGTTGAGAACCAAACCTCCTCTCCACTGTTTAGCCACTATAAATACTAGAGGGACCCTAATATCTTAGCCAGTAAGCAAACCCTAGACAACATAAGAAAATATTTTTCATAAAGTAGTTGTATTCGGCTAGGTGTTTGTAGAAGACTTTGGTGTTGCCGTAACTTTCATTCTTCCATGTTCGACTTCCATGGTTGCCACAAAAATCAGGTTAGCCACTCCTTCATTTGTATTTTAATTATATAACCATATAAGGTTAACATAATTGACTTTTACATGATATAAGGACAAACAATGATCCTCTCTCTCATTTTCTCTCTATCGTAGAAGCCACAAGACCACACACCAAAGACTTTCATTTTCTCTTCGACAGGTCATTTGTACGGCTCACTTCACATTGCAGTTCAACGATTCAACAATTCATCTTTTAGATCTTCATTCAAATCATCTCTAGCATAAATCATCAAAATTTGGAATATTTGATCGTTGAATTAAATGGTAGTCATATTAGTGTTTCTTTAAATAATCATATTGGTCTATTAAATAGAAATATTAGAGGATCCCTAAACGGAAGGGGACTATATACCATGATCGAGATACTAATTTGGTAGGAGCATTAATTACTCATAACGGCTTAACACACTTTTAGCATAAACACTTACTCATGACTAATCATTCTTCTACCTTCAGCTTAGACAAGTTTTTAGTTGGAACACTTATTCATCATTTGAGTAGCCAAGTATTAGAACAATGTTTGGCTACTTGAGGAATAGTAATCATTCTTCTACTTTTAGCTTAGAAAATCTCCAAAAGAGATGTCAAAATGTCCAAATCAACAATAATGGTATAAAAAAAATTTTAAAAAAGACAGCAGCAATGTTTTCCAACTAAAAAGCCAAATCTGATGTGGCATGACATAGAATGGCAGCCCATCCCCCCCCCAACAAAAAAAAATTGACAACAGCTTCAATTTTTTTCTAATAATATTAAATACTTTTTTCTAACTTTTTATTTGTTTAAAGCATTGCCTTTTAATTTCTTTTCATCACCCATGCAATGTTTAAATATTTTAATACTTTTTAATTCATTTCCCTTCACTACCAATGCAAAGAAAATACATATGAATTTTTATTTTATGTTTAAAATTTGACATGGAGAGCAAAACTTTAAAAGATGTCAAAGTGTCATATAAGCTGTCAAATTTAAATTTTATGTTTAAAATTTGACATTTACTTTAGACATGGTCTTAGACAAGTTTATGCTAACTTCGCTAGAACACAATATGTAATTAATAGCACTGCACGATAGCATTTATCAACAAGTGCTACAAAAAGGTTTCAGAAATTCCAGCGCTTTTTGAAAGGCTATTGTAGGCTTTAAAATTTTAATATTTTGAATTCAGTACTAATTTTTTCCTTCCAACATAAATTGAACCACTTGAGCTGTTCAATCTAATTCTATACACCAAACGAGGACTAAAGATTTACATGACTCAGTAATAAAAAAGATATACTGATAAGCAAATAAATCAAATGAACTTGGTTTAATTTACTACAAATTATCATTTGTCGGTCTTGTGTCGATCTATTTTGTGGTAATTGCAAATAATCAAATTAGATGCTCGGTACATCTTGGTTTTTACCAGGGAATTTCCAATGTGTTTACTTCTTTATGTGCTACCATTTCATATGAATAATATAACTCCATTTCCTTTTCTTGGATCTCAAATGCTTTAGTTTAAAGAAAAACTAATGAAAATGGCTTGAAAACTTTGTGTTTTAACGATAAGGACAAAATAAAGGGTAAAGTGAATAGTACCAGTATTGACTTTTTAGTGTAAAAATGTGATTTTTTGTTAAAGTGAACAATATCGGGAGCTTTTCGTTAAAGTTCCCTTAGTTTAACAGTCTAATATCACAGGTCACTTTGGGTAATAATATACACCCAAATGGTCGTAGCATAACCCAAAACAGAAAATTACAAAGCTAGGGATAAGCCCTAACTCTAGCATTGCTAAGCTTATCAGCAAACCAAGATGCCTACAAGGGAAGGGAGGAGGACCATTTAGGGGTGGATTCAAAAAACCGAAAATCGAAAAAAACCGAAAACCAAACCGAACCGAAACCGAAAAAATCGAACCGAATTGAAAAAACCGAACCAAACCGAATTCTTTTGGTTCGGTTCGGTTTTAGAGGTCTAGAAACTGAACCAAACCGAACCGAACCGAATTAATTAAATTAATATTTTTAAAATTTTATTTATTTAATTATTTGTTTTGGGTATTGTTTTTTAAACCCAATTTGTAATATTTTTAAACCCAATTTTATTTGTTTAATTATTTGTTTTGGATATTATTTTTTAAACCCAATTTGTAAGCCCAATGTGTTGCCAAATACTTACTACATTTTTCTCATTTTTCTCACACTCCAATTTTACTTCTAATTTTTTATGGTTTGTGTTTTTATTGTTTGAATTGAAATTACGAGTGATTTGGAGTAATAATTACAGGGTAATCAAATCTACTTGTACAACTTCTCTCTCTGCACTCCAGTCCATTTACTTTCATATCTCTGCTGAGTAAAAATTGAGGGGGAGAGAGAGAGTTAAACATTTTAAATTTCATTTTTTGTTGCTTGACTTTGTAAAAAATTGAAATTTTCACTGCATTCTCTTAGAAAACTAAACATACTATTAGATTGTGATTTGGGTTTTACTGCTTTGTTTGCCCTTTATTAATAATCATGTAATGTTTGAGTGATCTATTCTGCTAAAAAAATTTAAGACTTTCCTTGATATTTTTTAAGGAACCAAACAAGGATTAACCCTAGGGGTGGTTCGGTATGGGATCCCATACCAAAACCCTTGTCCCGATTCCCAAACTGAAATTTTCGGGAATCCCAATTTCAATACCGATCCCAAACCAAATTTTCGGGATTCCCAATTTTTGGGAATCCCGAAATATCCCATACCGAACCACTTGTCCCGATTCTCAAACCGAAATTTTCGGGAATCCCAATTTCAATACCGATCCCAAACCAAATTTTCGGGATTCCCAAAATAGTTTCGGGATTTCGGGACAAATCGAGAATCTCGAAATTATTTTGGGTTTTTGGACAAAAATTTGACATATTATGCTTTTGGGCTATAATTTAACCATTTATATTTAAAAATTGACATATAGGCAAGCCCAATCTGCTATTTTGTTTCTACTAATATGTGCACACAAATCTGCCAATCAAATGGCAAGCCCCAGTTAGTATTTGCCTATTTGTTTCTGCCTATTCAAAAGCAATATGCCAATCTGAAACGTTAATATGTGCTTGAGTAAACTAATATATCTATCTATAATCATGTCAATCCCCAAAATTACGTTTAAAACGTCAATATATACTTGAGTAAACTTTTGTACATATATAATATAAATATTATAGATAGATGTGAAGTTTTCTCAAGCAAATTGTAACTTATAATCTATCCATGTATCCATCTATCAATCTCCCATGTTTATTCTGCATCTATGTATCCATTTATCAATCTCCTGTGATTTAAAAATTCTGCATATGTTCCACTATCTATCTTAGGGATCCTTCCTGTATATGTCCCATCATCGATTTCCAGTGCTCCTTCAGTATTTCAATTTTCACTATTGTAGGTAGATGATGTTCCCCTTAAAAATATGCTGCTATATATTTAAAAATTATATAATATATATATATATATATATATTTTCGGTTTGGTTTGGGAATACCGAAATCCCAAAAACTTGAGACTGATTCCCGTACCAAATTTTCAGGATCGGTTCGGTATTGGATACCGAAATTTTCGGGAATTTCGGTTTGGGATTTTTTTGGTTTGGTTTCGGGAATTTTTCGGTTTGGTTTGGGATTTTTGGGATTTTTTTCCAGCCCTAATTAACCCTATGTATACTTTGTTTGTTTGCTTGATGTGAAAAAAAAATATCCAAAACAAATAATTAAATAAATAATACTAAGAAAAAGAGAATTTAAAATATTATTACTTTTTAAACCCAATTTCTCAAGAACCAAACAAGGATTAACCCTGTGTATACTTTGTTTTTTTTTTAAACCCAACCATGATGTGAAAAAAACAGAAACCGAACCGGAAAAAAATGAACCAAACCGAACTGAACTGAAATTTCAGTTCGGTTTCGATTTTGACAAAAAACCGAACCGAATTAAACCGAACCCACCCCTAGGACCATTAAACGCATGCGTAAAAGTCCTTTGAAACATGATGAAAATGCATATAGATGGGTGAATCTGAAATTTGAACCGTAGAATTTTTCATTTAGTCTAGGAGAAAAAATATAGGAAAAATTAGGATCTCTCATCCATTTTTCACAATACTGTTTGTTTGAAACCTTATTGGTTTTCAAAATTTTATCAAAGTCCTTTGACTTTGTCCACGTCACCATTTAACTTACCAACTCAACATTTTATATTTTTTTTTAAAAATAAAATAACCTAAAATTGAGTGTTTATCTTCTAAATTTAGGGCAATTAATTATTGGTCTAAATTTATTATATTCTTAAATGTTACATTCTATTTCTCACGGTCTTTCTGAATCATCTCTATCTATTCTTGTTTGTCTTCCCCATAGTTCCGACTCCCAGTGTTGTGCAGCACCTCCACTCAGTTCAATCATCAATTTTTTTCTTCTTTTTAGTTTATTTTTAACTGATATTAATATTTATTGTTTAATATGTGGTCGTCACACACATATATCATGGGTACAATTCTGTTTCTCTAAACATATATTTCTTCGGGTGCAATTTTTTTTATTGGTTAAATTTCATCAAACATATTCTATGGGTTAATGTTTTTAGGTTGTTTTAGTATATGTTCCACATAATATAGGTACAGTTCATTTGGTTGTTGCATTTTATGTACACATATCCCTACATATCATTAATGTATATTATTTTTCATTGTAAAATGCATCCATTTGTCAATAGATCACTTTTGGTACATTTTTATCCATCTTGTATGAGGATTATAGGTAGCTTACGCTACTTTCATGGGGCACTATATTTGATGGAATGTATATGGGTACATTCTTTTTCGTTGATTTGAAAATGTATCCATGTGGAGTGTGTTATTAGGTTCATTCTCTCTTCTTTTTTTAAGAATGTATCCATGTTTTTGGGTTTGAAGAATCTATCAATGTTTTGTGGTACATTCTTTTTCGTTGATTTGAGAATGTATTCATGTGGAGTTTGTTATTAGGTTCATTCTTTTCTTTTTAAGAATGTATCCATGTTTTTTTTATTTGAAGAATCTATCAATGTTTTGTGCCACATTATTTTTTTCGATGATTTGATGAATGTACCCATAGTTATATATGTATCAATATGTACATAAAAAATTTTATGGCAGACCATGATCTTGTAGTGACTTCTAAGTTCTAAGTTGTGGACCGGCCTTCTTCCTAGGCTAGTGGTTAATTGCGCTAGCATGATTTCTGAGGTTCTAGGTCGTAAGGCTGGTATTGAAGATGGCGTGGTGATTTTTAAGTTTCTAATCTAATCTTTAATTTTCAAATCCCACAAATTATGGGATTTATTTAATATTTCATAAATATAGGTAATTGTAAATTATGATTTTAAATTAAAAAATAAAATAGGTGATATGGAAATACATTTAATACTAGTATGCTGAGGTGTACAAAAGTCAAGAACCTTGATAAAAAGTTGAAAACTAACAAGGTTTCAATCTAAGAAGATTGGTGACTAGAGACCGCATCCAAAATGTCTCTAAAATATAATTCATAATTTACTCAAGTTCATAACAATTCCCTTCTTCAAGTCCAACTCCAACACTTCGGGAATTACACTACAGCTTTCTACAAAATTCAATGACAAGAGTGTATATATTCTCACAGAACGGAAATTTAAATTTTATTCATTTGTAGTATCAAAGAGAAAACAACTAAACAATTCAAATAAATTTATTAAAACACGGTTTCAACGGACGACCAGTACAAAGACTGGCCCATTCGTATTTTGTTGGCCAATGGTGATGCCTTGTTGAATTTAGCAAAGAGAACAACTAGTCCAAATTGAAGGCCTAAAGAGGCACGGGTTCGACAAAGAGTGAAACCACAATATCCTTGAGAAAGATTCCAGCATGAGTCAAGCCATCATCATGCTTGTATATAACTTCAATCATTCGTGCAAGATTGACAATTCGTAGTATTAGCTGCATGGGGAAAATGGTAGGGCGGTGGCACGTTTCGTTTACGTCCTTCCATGCATTATTCACTTGCTTGCTTAGTTCGATTATTGCGTGTTCCTCTGTGGCATCATGTTCTTTCATGTAGCATTCCACAGATGAGGCAACATGCCCTCTCTTCTGCTCAAACTTCAAAAATGAAAAAATATATATATCAAGGTTATAGTAGTAGTAGTAGTAATAGTAGAACAAATCTAGCTAATAAAGAATCAATAAAAAACTATATATGCAAAGTAAAAAGAGAAAATTGGAGAATTAATTGATTATGAACTTTAGTCGAATTAGAGTTTTCGCCACTAAACTAAAAATCTTTGAATATTGATCCTTGAACTTGCCACGGTGTGGAGTATTGTCCTTTTCGAGACGGAAGTTCTAACAGAGCAACCCAAAAGAATCATTATTCCATCATAGATTAATACTCAGAAATTTTTTGTTCAAGGATCGACACTCTAATTTTCTCAAGGAAAAGAATGGTAATACTACGTAGTAATGAATTTATATAATTAAGTACATACCTTGTGAGACTTCATATCATCCACGAGTCTACCAATTAATGATGTTGCCTTTACAATCTTAGGGTCACTGGACACCCAATCCAAGGAGTCTTTTGTAACAACACTTCCCATTCCAACAAAGGCTGTGGTTGCTAGCATGAAGTAGGATGTATTAAGTGCTTCTGACAAATATTCATCCATGGTTGGTGTGTAGTTATCGTTGAACCATTTTGCTTCCTTGAAGTAAGATTTAACTTGGATTTTCATCTGAGAGACGACCAAGCGATGTACGTATACGTAATAAAGCTTCAATTAATCTTTTTTCTATAATTAATTACTCATGACGATCGAAAATGGCATATAATACAAATTACTACATAACAGTAATTAGTATGATGGAAAAGACATTTGTCTGTGAGACTTACTGCTTCTCTCGCATAGTGGATGCGATATGAGTTTCCCTCGTTTCCAAGCTTTTCCTCAAATTCAGCGTAGAGATCCAACAATGCTTGATAACACACCTTCATGTACTCTGGCAGATGAACCATGGCAGAGATGTCCCACCTGATGATCCACAATGAAACCTTTAAAATAAGCGAGTGAAACAATCCAAGAAGGCTCTTATCCAAAAGTACTAGCTGAAGTTCGAATTTTCAGATGTCTTGCTTCATCGCGTACAGTAGAAGTTCAATGAAGGGGAAAAAGAAAAAAAAAATCTAGCTAATGAACCACTGTAAATTGTGAGATGAACAAATTAAACGATTATTATTAGTTTATTTTCAAACCTTTCAACAGCTTCAGTAAACAGCTCTAGTTCTTCAAATGTGCCGTACACGTCATAAATATCATCTATAACAACTACCACGGCAGTAACTTTGCCAACTATCATCCTAGCAAAGGAGTATTCAGGTTCGTAGTAGCACCCTAAAGACCAAAGGTAGCACTCAACTACTCTGTCCCTTGCAAACGGTAACTTGTTTACAAAGTCCAACTCCTTCCACCATCTGCATTAATTAATTTAAGTACAATTTGATTAATGCATTAGTTAACTAGTTTTGTATGAAGTTGATGATATTAATTTCCAATAATATATACATATATATATGTGTATAATAACCTTGAAATTTCACTTAGTTCCTTCTGATGGACTTTCTGCAAGAGGTTGAAATCCAACTTTGCAAAAGTTAGGAGGGTCTCATTATGTGAATTATTTTCGCGGTAGATGGATAAGTAATGCCTTGCTTCTAGCCTTGGGTTGCCCTTCCAGAATGGCTGGTACAATGCATGCTTTACTTGTTGCGAAAGTGGCCCGGGGCTTAAACGATGTGCTGCTGACTCGAGATGAGTGGTGGTGAAGCTTAATGCCTCTTCTAGTATATCTTCTCCGTGTACCCTCAGATGCGCAGCTTCGTACAAGCTTAGTAGTCCGAAGATATCATTCGTGAGTGATCCCTTAAATTTCGCATCGTTGACATCCTTGAACTTGTTGAACATGTCTGCTTCAAAAAAAAATTAACTAATGCATGGATTACATGCTTAATTAGAGGAAAAAATTTAATCCATATATAGCTATAGAACAAGCCATGAGCACCTAGGGGGCCGGGCCGGAGAACTTACCACAGGAAATATTATAACCTTGTTGTCTAAGCAATCGAAAATAGAGAGCAGCAGCGTGAAGATCCTCATCATCGTCACTTCCTTGGTGATAACAGTCATCAGAGGAGTTGTGAATTTGCAGAAAAACTTGATCAATCTCATTTTCAAAATGGCGGGAGACGCCTAAGCGCTGAATGGCATCAATCAATTCCAATTTTTTCAAAGGTTTACTAGGTATTGGAGCCATTATCATCCTCTTCACTCTTTCCTTCAGTTCTTGAATACGTTGCTCTTCTTCTATGTTTATTTCCTGAAAAGAAAAATTGAAACGGAATTAGAAAGAAAGAAAAAATAAATAACCATACAATGACAAACTATTAGTCTAAATAAATTTCTCACGATAGAAGCATATGATAAGAAATGATCGCCCCAAATGGTGGGAGAGAAATTTGCTGAACGTCGATTAACATCATTAGCAATCGTTTTGGGGGTTTGATGTGCTTGAGATGCAGACATTTTATTTCTGATCAATTCAGAGAATGTTTCCTCAGCTGTTTCAAGGGGTGGTGGGAGTTGAAGAGTGTGGTTATTTGCTATTTATACAGGAGTTCCCGCTTGGGGGGTTGGATGGGGTGGGGTGGGGTGGGTCAAGGGGTGGCCTGGTGAAGGGGAGCTTCGTTGGATATCAACCTATAGAAGACTGCCACATCAGCTACTGGCACTAAGCTACTCTTGGTGAAGGGGAAGTCGTTGGATAGAAGACTGCCACATCAGCTACAGGTACTAAGCTACTCTCCCAACTTTAAGGCTAATATTGGAAAGGGGTTGGCAGAATGCCAGCCAACCTGGCCTCTCACAACATTACTCATCACATCGTCAGCTACTGGTACTAAGCTACTCTCCCAACTTTAAGGCTAATATTGGAAAGGGGTTGGCGGAATGCCAACCTGGCCTCTCACAACATTACTCATCACATATTTGTATCATTATTTATATCATTTTTCTAATAGAAGAAGGTCTCACTAACACATGTGGATTCAATTTCTATTCGAGAGATAGTACAAACGATGATACAAAAATGTGATAAGAATAGAATTTTTCCTTACATTTTCATTTTAATTTTTCACTATTACTCATGTCATGTGTATTCCACTAGCATGCAAAACAAAAAATTTAAATACATTTCGGTTGACAAAATAAAATTTTAATTGTAAGATAAATTACAATTTGCACTCTCAAATTTGAGTGCAATAGCAACCTCACACGTTCTCTTTAAATCTTTACAATTACATGCAAGGAGTTTACCAAATCTCTAAAATGTTCTCTTCTTGTATGAAATTGTAAAAATTTAAAGATGATATATGAGGTTGCAATTGCACTCAAACCTGAGGTGTAAAACCTGAATTGTAAATTGTAATTTACCATAGATTATATTAACAATGGAAGATAAATAGTGGAATTTTAATATAAAAACACGTGGCATGAAAGGGAAATGTGAAGGTTGAAATGAAAAAGTTGCTAGCATTTCTCTCTAATTCTTTTAATTTTTAGTTGTATCTTTCTAATTAAGGTATTTATGGAAAAGTTTGTGTATTTAGGTAATTCATTTTCTAGTTTGATGAATAAGTAAAGTTCATATATCAAAAAATAATAAAGAAGGTAAGTAAGAGAAAGGTAAGAAGGGAAAGTAAGTAGCATCCATCTATCTTTTCTTGCATACAGAAACCTAGCAAAGTTGGGCAGCCAAATTCTTTTAGGCAATTACAATTTGAAAGATGTTATCCAATTGTCACAAAGAGGTCTAAGGAGCCTTAGATAAGTTGTATTTGTAATAGGCGTAATACGGTTGGTTATGCTAATGGAAAGAATTTGTTATTTAATAAGTTGTTAATATTAAAGCTTGCGCCACAAGTAAATTGTCTTCTAATTGAAAATTTGCGTTACAAGTGGAGCACCAACTCATTCTTATTTATTTTCTATGCCTTGCGTATTAAGAACTTCAAGGTGCATTCCAAATAACAACCATAAACTGAATATGACCTACAATTCTTATACAAGCCCTTACTAAATAACAATAGCATTAGGAAAGCCTTGTAATATACTTGTGATTCACGAAATGATCAACAGAATATATAATTGTGAGATGATAAAAAGGCATAAAGTATTGATCGACCAAAAAAGTTGGGACTCAACAAAACCCACCACAGCGGAGCCTAATTTTGTATACTTCTATGATTCAAAGACCAAAGGGTCTTAACTTATAAATAGACCACACTACAAAATTACAAATACAATTTACGTTCCTAATAACAAATGTCAGCTCTCTTGCACACTATAAACCTTGTCAAGCTTGTGGCAACTGGCAACCGTTTCCCTAACAATTACTGTTAGCTGTAGCCATTTTCTTCATCCTCTTACATAAATGGTCTTTCCTCCACCTCTGCACACAGGGCCGGCCCTGAGGGTAGCCAGGCAAGGCGACCGCCTAGGGCCTCCAATTTTTTGGGGCCTCAAAATTTTGTATTATATCTTGTTTGTCTTATAAATACTATAAAAGTAAGATATATGGCACAGAAAGCATGCTGGCGTGGTGGTAAAGGCGTAGAGGGTTCTCATTGTCCCTACTCGAAGAAGCTGTTTTCATGTATTTAGTAAAAAAAATTCTACATATTAATGTATAAAGCCTGTAAGGCGTCAGTGTTGTTTTCACTCATGCGTTCTTTGTTTGAAACTCTCATTTCTCTTAATTATTGTAATAGTTTTTAACCATCCCCTCTCCTTAATAATAATAAATTAAAGAAAAAGATTTGCGTAAAGTATTACAATCTATACATGTTTATGTGTAAGTAATAATTTAGGGTTACGGATTCATTTCGGGTTTTGATTGTTTTTTCATGTGCGCAGACAGGCACATATGCCGTATAAACTCTTTAGAAAAAGAAGAAAAAAAAACTTATCCACTTGTATTGTGTACCGATATGTATTTTGGACACATTAAAAAATCTCTGTCCCATATGATCGCTCTCACCCTTTTTTTATTTTTATTTTTTTAAATTGTCGCCCAATCAAGTTGGGATGGCTAGCATCCTAATTAACATAGGTTGAATGTGTATTAAGTATTGGCGAGGCGCCCCACGTCCCTTCTATGCGTCCATCGTCCCACTTAACCAAATGATTTCTACAACACATATTTGACATCTTTATTTCTCTTTAAATTCAATATGAACTCATATGATTTTTGAAAAACATTTCGTAAACTAATGCAGAATTGTAATTCTTTGAAAATCATCTCATGCCATCAAATTCACTAAAATATTAAAGATATATAGTAATTTACTTAAATCTGCCTAAGCACTAGACCCTAGCCCGCCGTCATATTGGCGCCTTGTATCTTCTAGTACCTTGGCGACCACCGCCACATCACTCCACCACCCCCTAACCATTAACACCTCCGTCTCCGCCACCACATCCACCATCAACTCTACTACCTGTCTCAACACCCCCACCCACCCACTCCTTGCTACCATCATCTTCGAGATCATCACTCCCACAATCATTGCTTCCTCCTTCCACCCTTACCAGCACCACCATTGCAACCACAAATCCATGACCAAAGTTCTAAAAGATAATAGTCGCTAATCGGGCGGCGGGCTGGGGGGCTTAGGCAAACTAGATGGATTTAAGTAAATCTATCATATTTAATGTAAATAAGTGTTTGCCTATACTTAAAATATGTATAATTTCATCATAAACTACAAAAATAGGAAGACATATATACTATGAAATATTTGAACATAATAAAAACATGGACAACAAGGATATAATGTGTGTTCATTTAAGTATGCAGCAAGTCTTTTACAATTTATTAAAAAAAATAAAATACAAAATGAAAGTTATTTATTTTCTGTCTAAATGAGCTGCGACCTAAGCTAGTGCTGAACGGGCTGGGCGGGTGCCTAAACGGTCTAGGCGGGTGCCTCGGCAAGTCTAGGCGTCCTTTTTTAAATTTCAACCTAAACGGTCTAGGCGGGTGCCTCGGCAGGTCTAGGCGTCCTTTTTTAAATTTCAAATGTCTAGGCATTAATCAGGGCAGTGACCAACCGTTTAGCACCTAGACAAGGCCTAGACTGCGTTAGTCGGAATTTTTAGAACATTGCCCATGGCCTCTTTTGTCAAGCCCCTGTTGATATAGTCAATTAATCTCTTGGGATCATCTTGCAAATAATGGATTGCTCATAGGCCAAGATCATTAACGTTATCACGAGTCCCTTGACTTGAGGGCTCTTAATGTTGCCGTTCATTGCGTCTCCACAAGTCCAATAGTTAATTGACTCGATACACAGGATTCACTCAAACCCAGCAATTAGGGCACGCCACATGCAGCTCAATATGTTACCATCACCGTCACGCCCAACCATTTTGTGTATAAAGGACTCGGCCTCCTTTAACCATGGGAGGTAACTGTTCATCCACCCAAAAGCCCAAGCTCTTGGGTTCTCTTCAGTTTTTTCAAGTTTAATTTAGACATCGAAAAGTCTTTGACAACTCCACACTTGTGTGACAAAAGTCTAACATGTCTATTATTTTTTTTGGGTTGCAGAGTTAATAAAATGATTAACTCTCGTGTAGAATTCAATTTCCACGTTAAGGAAAATTAATTATTAATAAAAGTGAAAGGGTATTATTAGAATACTGAACATCAAATTTTAATTCCTAGTACTGTACAAATCAAATATAGGAATGGAAGAAAATAATATTTCGGTCACTCTCTTCCAGTCAATTTAGAAGACTTACATGAAGCGAATATATAGTTATTGTGGTATTTGTGTTTAATTTTACAATTTCACGTGTGAATTTTTCTTCATATAACATCATGATTATATTATTAGATTAAAATGTCGCGTAAATATGAACTCATTACATATAAATTGCTCTCCATCAATTCACAACCAACATTCATTGACTCATCAGCGATGTGCCGTAGGGCCCATACAAACAAAAAACCTAACTGTGCCACACAGTGCAAATTTTCACGACAAAATAATTAAAGACTTGTGAGTTTGTGATGCGAATCATGTGATTTGCCCTAGCTAGATAAAATGTGGATAGAAAGATATGAGTTGGAGATGCATGAAAATCCTTTGGAGCCTTCTCATTGGTTGATTCAAACCCTCATAATCCCCACCAACACTTCCCACTCCTGCATTCTGAACCACCCATCTGTGCATAATATTGCATACACAGCTTCCAAGCTTCAACGCAGTTCCACCAATTACTTCATCACAGAACCAATCAAGTCAACTGAATTAAGTTGTGAAAGCTTGGAAAGTCATGGCAGCAGCTGCTAGCTCGAGCACTCTCCTAAGAACAACCCCATTTCTTGGCCAAAGCCGAGGACCAAGCTTCAACACTCTTAGAGATGTTGTCCCAATGGGAACTGGCAAATACACCATGGTATGTATCCGTTTATATTTTATCCGAGCGATAGTCTACACTGAATTTGTCTAAACTGCGGAATGCATGTCTAATATTTGCGTTTTTTTTTTTTTTTTTTTTTTTTTTTTTTTTTTTTTTGCGACATGTATAGGGGAATGATTTGTGGTATGGACCGGACAGAGTGAAGTATTTGGGACCCTTTTCTGCTCAGACTCCTTCGTACCTGAACGGAGAATTCCCCGGTGATTACGGATGGGACACCGCAGGGTTGTCAGCTGACCCCGAGGCCTTTGCTAAGAACAGGGCTCTTGAGGTATTTCAACACTTCAAGTACTGTTAGTTTCTCATTGCCATTAGTGTGTGGTTTGCTTGCCCACTACCCAAATATCATGTAGTTACAAACGATTAAGAATGAATGAAGCAAGAAATTATGCACATTCAATAAAAATGCATGCTATTGCCTTCTTTCAAAATCAAAATGGGTGGAGACTGATACTTCAGTCCTTATTCACAATCAGACGCCATAACCTTCTCAATATGTTACAAGATGTCGTCGTTGATATACATAATTTGCACTCATTTGGAAGGAGAAGTAATTTAATTTTGCTAGTGACAGTACTTTACTAATGTCGTGCAACTTTAGGTGATCCATGGCCGGTGGGCTATGCTTGGAGCACTAGGCTGCATCACCCCAGAAGTCCTCGAGAAATGGGTGAGAGTGGACTTCAAAGAGCCAGTGTGGTTCAAAGCCGGAGCTCAAATCTTCTCCGAAGGCGGCCTCGACTATTTGGGTAACCCCAACTTAGTCCATGCTCAGAGCATCCTAGCAGTGCTTGGGTTCCAAGTCATCCTCATGGGTCTCGTTGAAGGATTCCGCATCAACGGTCTTGATGGTGTCGGAGAGGGCAACAACCTCTACCCGGGTGGGCAATACTTCGACCCTCTCGGCCTTGCTGATGACCCCGTCGCCTTCGCCGAGCTCAAGGTGAAGGAAATCAAGAATGGGAGGCTAGCCATGTTCTCCATGTTTGGGTTCTTTGTCCAAGCCATTGTGACCGGGAAGGGTCCCCTGGAGAACCTCTTGGACCACCTTGACAACCCTGTAGCCAACAATGCATGGGTCTATGCCACCAAGTTTGTGCCCGGATCATAAATTAATCTGCAGTTCCTCTAATTAGTAATTGTTAATCTTGTTTGAGAGAATGTAATTGAATGGGAAATTGTATGTCGATGTTAATACTCGCCATTTTAATTGATCAGATTTGTCAAATTTCACTGTGTATCACTTCTATAACAGTAAGTCCAATCTTCTTAGTTCCTTCATTTCAAAATTACTTTGTATCTTTTTTCAATTCAAGCGATATTCTAATCTAATCTAAACAACGAGAAGGAGATATCAAACTTGAGTGCAAGGAGAGAGCAGGTTACTCAAGCCAACTCAACTACGCCCAAGTCAAAAGATGAATTACTCATCCAAACACATTCTTATCCCTTCCAATCCCCACAAAAGGGTAGGATACCGAATAGTTTCTTCACATGTAATCGCTTCTAACCCCCTCAAAATACACAATCATTCACCTCTACCTTCAATATATATACTTCAATTTTACCAGGTAACAAATTCAGTCCAATTGTAGGCAGCAAACTCCCTCATCCAAACACACTGTTACAGAGTTGAAAATAAAACAACAATAACTGTACAAATATACATGTAATCTGCTTTTAGAAAGATAAAAAGCACATTGGAAAATCAGGTACTAATCTCTTAAAAAACAGACAATATGAACATATCACATCTTCAACAACAAGATCTACACAGTAGCAGATTACGTCAATGCCAACAGATTATACACAAACTGCCTAAACTAATCAACGAAGAAAAAGCAGCTGAAACCACTTAAGAAAGTCCCTAATTTTCTATTCACATGACCATCAACATTCCCACCGTCACAAAAATTTGGTAGATACACAAGTTTCTCTCCATAATACTACCCCACACCAAGATTCACCGATATGTGATGCGGTAGCTTGCTGAGAAAGTTACTTCCTTTCTTCGGTCATCCTCTTAGGTATCTCCTTCCTCGTCCATCATGAGACGGTGATTGATCATCTAAAACAAGATACTACAATGCTCTTGAGCCTATCTTTGCCCACCATTTTCTCCGCCGTTTTTCCTCTTCTGAGTGCCAAATTTTGTGAAGCTTTGTCTTTGTCTCCCGTAATCTTGCCTTGTACTCTTTCTTCCAGGACTCAAACCGGTGTTTAAGTTTTCGTAAATCTTCCTCAGGACTCATATTTGCAGCTGACTGCCCAGGTTTTACCTCAACCAGAGCTTTCACATCATCATCAAATATCTGTCTCCGCTGCTCAAATTCCTTCAACAGATTGCAGACTGCATTCGAGCTGCCATTAGCCTCACGCCCTGCTCCATTGAGGGGTGTGCTTGCACCAGGAGTTCGAGATCCCATAGATGTGGCTTCTTCAGAATCATAGCGGGCCGATGAAACGGAACCTAGTGTTACAGGTTGACCAGCAGTATTGGCAGATCCAAGACTCTTTCTGGCTGCGGCAAGACTCGTCTGCATAATAGTAAAGAGTATTAAAGCTGATACAAAGTTCAAGCTCAGTAGATGAGGAGCTGGCCACATACTTGATAACGAAATCGACCACATTTTTTCAAAGAAGTGGAACTAACAGTAGATTCACGTAATGGTCATTGTACTTATTTTCATTCATAATAAGGAACCATCTATTTCTTACAAAGGAGACAAAATATAAATATAAGGTGAGGATGCATGTGCATGCACATTGGTTGTGGTGAAATAAATGATGATCCCAAAAGCTTAGGACTAAGGCGGCGGTTCAACAATGAAAAAGGTGGGGGTTCAACAACTTCATCAAGTTCAACTTAATAACGTATGTTAAAAGTATACTTCTAAGTCAACATAAATCTTGGCTTTGGATAATCATCTCCAAGTCACCAGAACTACAAACTCACTGGTCAATTTGGGTTTTCAAGGCATGCAGCAACAAAACAATTTTAATTGGATCAATACAACCATCTCTGGTGCAACTTTTTTTTAATTCAGTTTAATAGAATAAACGAAAATTGCATTATTTTAGAATCCATTACTGTTTCAGATTTGAATAACAAAGTTTCAGATTGACTATGAGCATAATTTTCCCCATTTCTTCGACTCATTTCAGGATTCCATTTTGGTTCAAAAAAATACATAAAATTATGTGTCCATATTTTTTTTAAAACTAAGATCAAGCATACAAGAAAACTCACCTGTAAAGACACCATCTGCTTCTGCCACACGTCCTGCATCGATTTCATCTTTGATTCATATTCTGACCATCTTGTTTCAAATTGTTGCAGTTGCTCCTGTAATTCAGCATTTTCCTCCTCCTTCCGCACCAGAGTTGCTTCAGCCTGAACCACCCGCCTTTGAAGCTCTGCCAAATCTGATGGCAAATCCTGTTCAGGAAACATATTCCACTTTCAGTTATTCAGATCTGAAAACCTCAGACATATAAGAGAGTGGAAAAAAGTTGGCCTTTCATTTACAAAAACCTCCAAAGGGCAAAATTTACCAGAACGCACAAGTGTATCTTGTAATTTTCTTGGAGAATTTCGTGAATACAGTGGGTGTGTATAAAGTTGGGGACCTTAAAATTTCATAGACATGGGAAATTAAAAAAATTTAACCACACCAGAAAAGACTTCTATTTAAAATTGAAACTCCAGATTAACGCTAATGCAGTGCTTTTGAAAACTCAATCTTAAACCTATCGGGCGTGTTTTTGGTTCTATGAAATAAAGTTAGATTGTTTCAGGTGGTTAGGTAAAAGTAAAACTGTATCTATTGGATAAATTTTTGGGAAAACTAATGAAAAGGAAGCAAGTATTGGGTAATGATTAGTCATATTTCCGTCTGGTTTCAGGCATTTAAGATCTTCATAAGGGGAAGAGGCAAAGGAAACAGGTCTAGCAAGTAAATAATTACTTTATCGGAAGTACCTTCACCTCTGACTTCTTCCTGCCGGCCTTCCTTTTAGCTTTCCCATTATCAGGATGCGACTTCTTAAAATTTTGACACTCATCAACAGTTTCACGAGCACCTGCTTTCCTTCCAGTATTTTCACCTAGAACGTCTGCATCTTAAAAGTAATTTCAATTAATACTAAAAAGTAGTCAAAAGATCTTGTTCCTCAATATATGTGCATAGAACAACAAATGAAGTTTCAACCACAAATTCAAGCATGTTCACTTAGCAACATAAAGAATAGTATGGACTGACAAACTACAATGTCCTGAAGAGATTCCAAAATTTGTAATGAACCAAGATTTTGTTTTTCAGAAGAAATATCAAATTGTACTAAAAATGCTGCAATATATGATAAAACGAGCTCAATCTCGACCAAATGACACTTTAGAAGTTAGTAGGCATTACTTGATTGTATCTTTGCGACTCCTTCCTTAAGTTGATCAAAGTGGCAACGAGCCCGGTGACCACGGAAGAATTTTTGGACACCAATTATTCCTCTCAGAACTTTCTTTCTCTTATCCTCCAATGATGCAATCTATGAACAACCAGACTCAGCAACATCAGAAAAGCCACCAGAGGATAAACTTTAAAATAAAATAAAAACAGAAACAGATGAAGAGAAAAATTCAAAACTATTAAAGGAGCTCACCTGCCCTGTCCTAAGAAACACTTTCGTATAGCCAATTTGGTACATTTCAGGGAGGACACTGAATCTTTTTAGAATAGCAATGGATAGACTTAATGGATCCTGAGGTAAATCGTCCTCCAAAAGTAGAAAACCATACCTAACCCAAAAGACACATGAGAAAAGATATCTTGGCAGTTGTGACAGCCAGTAGAAACTAAAAACCTTAAACTACGGTTCAATGTATACCAACCTTCCTGCAAATTCTTGATGTGTCATTCTAGTAGGATATCCAGATCGTGATATCCTAACAACATCCAAAACTCCACAACACCTGAGCTGTTGTAAAACAAGGTTTACTTCGTACATGCCGGGAAGCTGCTTACTGTTTGGCTTTATGCAGCTAATGAAGTGAGGTTTGCTGCTCTCCAACTGGTGCATTAGTTTAAACAATTTACCCTACAGGAATGTATCATATACAATTAAACTTTAAACGGCGAACAGCAACATCAGCTATGTCCCAGCACACTGTTAAATAATTTAGAATGAGAAGCAGCTTTCTGACCAAACAAGATCATCCACCCCATGTCACCAAAAGAAAACTATCATCCAAACTCTTCTAACAGAGACGTTTCTTACTCAGATGAAATTCCTGATTGTGGCATCTCATCTAAGGATACAAAAGTTACTCCTATATCCAGCTAAAACTTGAGCAAGCATGTGTACCTTGAACTCAATACCAGCGCTTGATTTTGAAGTGTCCAATGCATCTATCCGGCACGAATCATTTTCTGGTTTCTGGAACTGCTTAAGCTCTTTGGAAGTAAACAACTGCAGAAGTCGGCAACTGCACGATGACAGGAGTTGGACGAAAATAGAGGGCAACTTATTTCTGTTTTTTCCCAAGAATCCACTTGTGTCATATAGGACCTAATAAGATTCCATACATTAGTAAAATCAGTACACTATGAGAACTATCAGCAATTTTATAGAAATAAAGGTCATCAACGTTGCATCAATTTGTACAGGCTTACATCATGCATTGCCTAGTACGAAAACAAAAGTTGGACTATCCTAAAACTATAGTTAAGAGATTCCAGAAGCAACCAATACATTGTCTCCTAAGCCAGTCCTTCCATATGGTCAAGGCTTAAGTTAAATAAACCCAAGGAACCAGTCATAAGGAAAACAAAAAACGTGCTAATCATGTGGTTGCAAACTTGCAATTAACAATGGCAGTTTCCTGGCATCTCTGTAGGAGTGAGTTCAAGAAACCTTGATGTGATGCCAAAGGTCAGGGTGATTCCAGAAATCTTCCAATAAGAAGAAGACAGAAATGATGCCTACCAAATGCCCATAAATTCTTCCAAAAATCTCACTCTTGTACACTTCTACTACTTAATCTAGCACAATCATACTTTTTCACCCCCGGTATTGTTACCTTTCCATGATTCACTTAGCTACTTTTTACACACTACTTTCAAGGCATGCAAAAATAATGGAAAAAAAAAAGTCAAATAATTGTAGTTGGCTCGTACATATATAATAGTGTAAGTGAAGTCAGCATACGACTAAAATTTGTGAACATGCTCAAACAAAAACTAACCTCTCCAGCATGATGACGAATACTGAAACTGCTGGCTTTTTCTGCTTTGAAGCAAGAATTAGCATTCAAGTGTTGCTTAAATTTATTGGCAAGGGTCAAATCATTTGCCTTGGGGAATTTCAATTCCTCATCCAACAAGGATAGCAGCCCAAAAGGTTTCTGCACCACAACACAGTAAAAAGTGGATTAACTATAGAGGCAAATACTAAGGTCACTTACTTTAGAAAAATACCCTTCTTACTTTGCAATGGGAAAGGGCGCCAAATGAATTTTGCAATTAAGAATCAATTAGAAAATTACAAGTGGATAGTTGAGGGGTTTTCCTCCAGTTGAGCTATTGAAGTGTTTCTTTAAAAAAAATACAAAGAGAACAGAAGACTAATACAACCAAACTCTATTAAGATATCATAAGCAGTCAATCAAGGTAAAGCAAACATGTAAAGGCCCAAACCCTAATTATCACAAATTATACAAGTTGATTTGAATGTCATATATACTAAACAGTGGAGATGAATCTAATGAAATTCTGATAAAAACTTAGCAGGTTTGCAATATAGAAGGCTTAAATCAATGACATACCTTCTCAAACAGATTCAAGCATTCTCGGTTGTCTTGAAAATCAACTTTAATCCAATCAACCCCATCCAATTCACATTCCTGAAGTAAAAGGAATAAGCAGTCACATACACTTCACACGTTTAGTCATAACATGTAGTTTGACACTAAGCAACCTTAATGCTACATTGCACTTGAGATGCTCACCTCCTGCTCAAGCTTAAATAAATGTCGGTTGAAATGTTGTTGCAGCCTTTCATTTGCATAATTAATGCACATCTGTTCAAAGCTGTTCTTCTGAAAAATAGCCCTTAAGATCATTACTAAATACACAAATCTTATTGCTAACATCACCAAAAGTGAAGTATTTATTATTACCTGGCATGACTCAAACCCGTGAATATCAAGTATACAGATGGATCTCCCAGTACGGCATTTTCCCACTGCAAGTGACTTGTTAATTTGTTCTACAAGCCAGTCAAACAAGCTGACATAGATAAATTTTGCCAATGCATCTCTTGCATCAATTGCCTGAATATGAGAGGAAGAAAGAATAAGCTTCAACTTTAGACCTTCATTAAAAAGGTGCGTTTAAAAGCTGTCAGGACTCAAGGATGAACAGATTGATTGTTACAGAAATTAACAAACCTGTCGCAGTGTCAATCTTTTGACAATACTATCCTTGCTACCATGGATTTCGGGGGTGGATAAAGAAAGCATCAGCTCCTGGGAACTACAACCCATCAACATGGCAGCAGTGGTTACAGCTGCCCAGAGGAAGAATCAAGAGAAGTTACTCATATGCTCAAGTGTAAGTCTAAAAGTAATATACATTTGACTTAACAGAACAAACACATTCTTAGGCGGCAGATGGTTGTCATGGAATGTAATCAAACACTAAGGAAAACCTTTGACAACAATGGGATAGACAAAATGTTGCATCCCGGCCCAGGCTTGACCACTTCCTCGGCTCGATTCTGTCATAGCACGATATTGTCCGCTTTGGGCCCCTACCACACCCTCACAGTATTGTTTTTGGGAACTCATTGGCTTCGGATCCCATAAGAACTCCGAAGTTAAGCAAGTTTGGGCGAGAGCAAATGGTATCAGAGCTATTCCCTGGGCGGAAGTGTGCCGACGAGGACGTCGGGCCCCTAAAGGGGTGGATTGTAAGATCCCACATCGCCCAAGGGTAAGGATCATGTAAGCCTTATATGTACATGCTCACCTCCACATAGCAAGAGGCCTTTTGGGTGACCCACTAGGAAGTTCTCATGTGAGTTCCCAGAAACAAAACCATGAGGGCGTGGCCGGGACTCAAAGCGGACAATATCGTGCTACGGCGGAGCTGAGACTGGGATGTGACACAAAATTTTAAAGGTCTTTTTGGACATATACGTGCACAACATTCTAACACTGCTCAACAATATGACTCTGCAGTTGTAGACCTAAAAATGTCATTCCACTGATCTAGATTATGACCAAACAGAAAACTATAGTAGTTAGAACTATCACCAAAAATTCAAGCCAGGAATGCAACCGGCTTACAACCAGCATTGTATGTAAAATATCCCACGGAAAGATCACCAAGTGAATGATCTATATCTTACCTTCATTAGCTAACACTTCCACATGATTCTCATTGTCAATTGATTGAAATGATATGTTTCCCAGCCATAGCACTGCAGCCAGCAATGAAAACACGTGTTCTTGATCTTCCTTACAAACTCGAACAACATCTAGCGCTTCCTGAGGAGATGCAAAAACAATAAAACAAAGGAGAACGTGACACTTTGGTTATAGAAGGAAGACAGGAAAAGAAATTGTATTAACTGCATAAATGGTGGTATAAACAGCTACTTCTTTACTTACCATGAGCATATGAAACTTCCGCGCATCATCTACACCATTAATTTCCAAGCAATCACTCTGATTAAGATACTTGTACTCACTAGCCCTTTTAAGGTTTAGCCTCTCTGCAACCAAAAACATAGAATGTTTCCCTGATACTTGTACAGAAGAACCCTTGAAGGTTCCCGTTTTGTAAAATAACAGAACTCAAAAATTAAAAGGCAAATGTTTATCATAGAACTTGTATATGAACCCATTTAATAGGTTTCCTGCTATCTTTTGAACCACAAGCATGGGTCATTACCGATAACTGATCATTGCTAATTACCATAGCAACCAGAATGTAAAAAGCAATCAGGAAGACTCAAAAGACATGAATCACTCATCCTAGGTAACAAACTGAGATGCCGCAAAAATAAGGTTTGTTACTTTATGTCAAGCTAATTTGTCTAATCACATATAACTTCTGTAGGTTAACTTCCTCTAATATTTTTTTGTGGTGCCCAAACATTAGGGTACATGCCAGCTTTAGTAGATTTTTTCTTTTCTTGCTTAGAAGAGGAATTCAACCTAAGATCTACTCTTCACCTGACCTCAACCCATGCCATCTATGATAAGGCCCATGGGTCATACAGCAAGATTTCAGCAAAGTAGAGATTCCCAGGCTTATGATGTGACAATTTCCTAATCACTATAATTTAGAAATCTATGCATCCCATAAAGAAAACAAAAATTGAGAAAAGAGATTCATGGGTTTGAAGTAACCATTTTGCCACATGCACCTATATGGTGCAACAAACAACTAGAACTGATGATTATAAAAAGATTTTCCCTACCTTTTAGCATTGATGGAGCACCAGCACAGAGTTGATAAAAGACATGGTACGACCTTTCACCATTTTCTAGTTGTGTCACTCTAGACTGCTCAAAGGAGATACTATAGTGTCAGATAAGGCACATTGAGACAACTAAAACTAACCAGATTATGCTCATATAGGGCAACTAATTACCTTGTCCAAAAAAACTGTACACGATCATGATAGCCGCATTGGTGTTGACATGTAAACGAGGTAGTAAAATCAAGTTAGTTACTGTGATTGAATGCTAGTCAGGTAATAGCATACCGGAAAAGGAATATATTAACTTTAAACAACTTACATGTTTGGATAGAAGCACCACATATTCTTCCTGCTGTGCTAAAATGAATGTCAAACAATTTCCCCTGAAGCAAAGTAGAAATCATGTTTAAAGTGCATATCCCTTGGACCACATTTATGAAATGAAAATTTGAGGATGGCTTTCATTGACAAAATAAAGGACGAATTCCAGGAAATAATTTTGGATAAAACTTTGAAAAGAAGAAAGAAATAAAGTAACATACGAATCGACTAGCATTGTGATTTCTGCATGTTTTTGCATTTCCAAACGCTTCTAGTATACAATTGGTCTGAAGGATTGCTTTTGCATGCTCTGTGCCACAACTGCCACTACCAAGATCAACCAAGTATTGCATTGCAACTTTTGCTGTCTCAGTTTTCCCAGCTCCACTTTCCCCACTGTAAAAAAAAATGAAAAAAAAATTATTGACTATTATTTGCAAACTACATTCTGATTTAAAGATGAACTTTATGATCTCGTATAGAACAACACTGCACACAAGTACTAAGCATAATCCACAAAGAAGATCCTAATATACGGGAAACCAATTTAAAGATGTTCTAACCTTATGATTATGGACTGATTTACATCATCTGCAAAATAAAAGTTCCACGCAAAAAAAGGGTAAAAATGAGTTACAGAACAAGTTAAACAATGCCACCATAAAAAGAAAACATTCAGCTCAAAGGAAAATATAGAAATAAAATAGGTGTCATGCACCTGCCATCATCTCATCATAAGCAGCGTCTGCCACAGCATAAACATGAGGTTTGTCTGTTAGTTTCTGCCTATAAGTTGTGATAAAATCTTCTCCATAAATTTGAACATCTTTGAAAGGATTGATTGCAATCAAAACTGGCCCGGCTTTGCTCTACAGAAGAAAATCACAAGACATGTAAAAGGAGAGGAGAAGAAGACATTAATCTGAAACGAAAGCATCAGCAACAGGAACATGTGATACTTACATAAATCATATCCTGGGAATATCTACATTGAAGATTGTAAAGTACAGAAGGCTCATTCAAATAACTAAGCTGGATAAGATCATCCACACCTTCGAGAACATCTGGGTTTGCAGGTAAAAGATCAACTCTGCAAACTTTGATTACCTACAGTAACAGCACAAAGGCATATAAACAGCCCATCAACATAAGTGCCTTCGGTTGTTAAAATGGGATTTGGGATGAGGCCAACAATTGATGAACTTACATTTCCACTAGGGACCGAAACAAGTGCGGCGTCCCCTGAAGTTGACTGTATCGTTCCTAGCTCCCACAGCCCACTAGGAAGCCGACACCAAACATGAAGTTTCTGAAACCAAATACTATCAACATCAACTCATGTTTTACAAATAAACTCCTAAGCTCAAGGAACAAAGATTCAAAATTTACATGATATCGTACAAAAATCATTGTTTTCTTACGGATCTGACAATTTAACAGAATAGGTGCTCATCATAAGCAAAATCCAAATTCCACCAAATCATCGCAATCATATAAACGCATGTTCTATCACATATTACCCGAGATTTATCTTCTGAACTAATGTTCTTGGATCAGCATACTCCAAATAACATTGAAAGTTCAGTTAAGACAACAAAGCAATGCGGAACTGTAAAAACAAAAACAAAAAACAAAACAAAAAGAAATCAGTGAACGAACTGTCACCCTCTTAAATTACCTTCTTGATGAAATAACCAATGTTGTCATAGCAGTCCGACTTTGCAATCTTCTCCTCCGGCTTCATTCGACAGTCCTCCGGTGACCTGCCGTATGGCGACTCAACATTTTGATCATTCTCCGTCTTTTTCACGCCAAAATTACCTGTCTTGAACCCCAAGTCCCCGTCTTTTCTCTTGTTCATACTAGGCAAACACTCCAGTGAGCGCTCTGCTTCTTCGACTCTGAAGTTGTTGGGAAAAGAGCGGCGGGCTGACGGCAGCCGAGCCCTGGAAGGCGGCCGAGCTGGCAAAGCCGGCGGCAACTCCTTCGGCTTTTCGCCCTCATCTTTCCGCCGAAGCGAATCCAGCATTTCCTCCAGTGAGCTCCTCGCTATCATCGACGGTGACGCTGAAACCATCATTTTCACAACCACAAGCTACAAATTCAGTCTACGCAGACCTCCCCAACCCCCAAATTCACACCTCAAATTGTCAATTCAAACCCTCGGACTTGGACCCCGACCCATTTCAAACCCAACATTGCAGAGAAAGAAAAAAAAGAACCCACAAAACCCTAAGATCCAAGTGTCCAGAATCAGCGACCCAATTCTTCAAATTCTCTCATCAGACTGAAACCCAAAAACCCGAAAACGAAAGCTTGAATTGGGGATTGGACGGACGGCGAGTTGAGGAAATGGAAATGGAAATGTGCAATCTTTTTCTTGTTAGGAACTCCCAAAACTGGGCTGGCTAAATCGAGGGGTTTACGTTTTGGGGATTTTAATTGATACTGAAAGCGTAAGTTACGAGGTTTAGAGAGGGAGAGAGAGGGGAGGGAGGCAGGAGGAGAACTAGAAGGAAAGGGGAGGTTGAGTTTGTTGAGGGAACAAACCTCTTTTCTAGAGAGAGAGAGAGAGAGAGAGAGAGAGAGGGTGGGAGGAGGAAGACGAAGAAGAAGAATGGAAGCAAGAAAAAGGAAAAGGCAAAGGAAAAGCTGTTGGTTTATGAAAACAGATGAAGCTCTGTTTCTGCCGTGTTTGTTTTCCTTCCTCGCTCTGTTTTTGAAAATAAAAAGAATAAATTGGAAATTGGAAACCAACTTTTGGGTTGAGCGTAGGAAGAAGATTAATATATAAAATAATAAATAAATAAATGAAAATAATACAAAAAACAAGTAAAATTAATAAAAATTAATGCATGTTTGATTGTTTTGCTTTAAAGCATTGTTTTGTTTGTTATTTTTCTTTGGTTTGAATTTTAAATTTTATTCTGTCTTCCAGTTGAGAGAGCCGTTTGGAATTCGGATCCGATAAGGATAATAAAATAATATTAGAATTTGGTATTTAAAAGATGCAAATTTTGAATAAAATGGGACCTACTCTCACCTAAAGGTGTGACAAGCTACAGCCTACTGTGGTAGTTGTTAGTTAATTGGAAATTTTTTTTTTTTAGAGATTATATTCACACACTTCAAATTACTTCTTTCACACCCTTTTAATTTTTTAATATTTTCTACATACCACTAACACTTGATAAATAAATATTAAAAAATTAAAAGGGTGTGGGAGAAGTAATTTGGGGTGTGTGAATATAATTTCTCTTTTTTTTTTTTGAGAAATAGTTAATTGGAATTTTGGATTAGGATTAGCACGAAGATTTTGAGAAAATTACAATAATAGAATCATTCTATTTTTGGCTATTTTTGGGTTGGTCAGTTTTGATTTGTTACCCAAGAAAAAGATTATTTTTGTTTTGTTGGATAGGTTTTGGTGTATTTCTATTTATGTACAATTTGATAATCACACCCAACAAACTTGAAAATGTCAATTTTGCCATTATTAATCTAAATTTCTAATTTAAAGACATATTTTGTTACCTCAAAAGTACTATGAATTTGAATTTATATTCCTACTCATTCTCGAGTGGAGCCGCCGCCCCCTCGGTCCTTGATTCAATTCTTTCCTTGTTGTTATGCTAACACATGTTATTTATTTGACTCACACAAAGCATGTTCTCAAATGGGTTATGTCAGTACACTTGGAGACACTGCAATATCTTGGAGGCCAACCAAACAGACCTTAGTTGCTACTTGTTCAAACCATTCTGAGATTCTCGCCCTTCATGAAGCTACGTGAATACTTTTGCTAAGAGCCATTTTTTAGCATATTTGAAACACTTGCAAACTTTTTTTTGTCGTCGATGTCTCTACAATGATATATGAAGACAATAACTCTTGTATCCACCATATCAAGAAATGATACATCAAATGATATAAAAGTCAAGCACATTGCACCAAAATTTTCCATTTCGCATCAGCAGTAAGAGCATCAGAGAATTGAAGTCAAGCAAATCCTTTCCCAGGACAACCTTCCTGATTTCTTTACAAAGTCATTGCTGAAGTCCACCTTTCAGAAATTTGTTCAAGGAATTGGTAAGTGTAAATTGTATGAGTTACAATGTTTATAGTTCTATTTGGAGAGTTTTTTCAAATTCAATGAGGGTATCCTGAAGTATACTTATTTGACCTTAATGTACTCTTTGCCCCCATGATCAGGATCATTTTGTCTCATTGAGATTTTGTTGCTTGGAGAGGTTTTGACGAGGCACCCAACCCGAGTTGGTCATACTCTTGTGTGCGTCCTACTTGTGTTCTAAAGGCGTTTTGAGTGTTGACATATTGCATTAACTCACTTTCTCTTTATACTATGAGTTTTGTCTCACCTCGGATTTTACCATAGCTAGGTTTTGTGATACTTACTCCCTATATGCATTTCCTATTGCGACTTGCGTTTACTCACTGTGCCAACTAGACGATACGACTTCATCAACTATTTCTCCATCATCCACGAAGTCCTGATACGCCAACTACTTGAGTATTTACATACTCAAGGGGGAGTGTTGCAATTTTAATTTAATTAGGAGTGTAATTCGTACGGCAAGAAAGTCTGTTAGGGTGCGTTTGGTACGCAGATGGGACGGGACGGGACGGGACGGAACAGGATAGGACGAATGTTGTAAATTTTGAAAAAGACAAGGGGCATTGTTGTCCTAAAATGTTAAAAATTTATGTCCCACAGACGTGGAACAACCCCGTTCCAGGGGGGAGGTGGAACCAAAAATCATCCAAAACTTGTCCCGTGGAACGCCTCGTCCCACTCGTTTTAGGCGTATCAAACGCGGGACGGAATGCCTCGTCCCGTCCCGCGTACCAAACGCACCCTTATGTTTAGTGTAAATAAATGCACAAGTGTTGAGAAAGATCATCAAAGAAATTCTCCAACTCTCTCTCTCTCTCTCTCTCTCTCTCTCAAATATGCCTAATAACAATGTTTTCCTTATTTGTCAAATCTTAAATACTTGCGTTTAATGTGTAGAATATCGTTATTGTAGCAAACAACGTGTAGAGTATCACAATAAATAGAATCATGATAGTGATATTTCTCTTCACCCTTTGTAAGTAAAATGTTTTAAATTCGACTTTTATGAATGTAATTTTGATACAAAATTTTTACTAGCCCACCTCCCATACCCACTCTCAATATGTTATATAACAGAACTCTTAGAATATCGCATGTTTAAAGAAAAGAAAAAATTTGTTTGTTAGTAAAATTATAGAAGCATCTATTTGGATTCTCGGTTAATTTCCTTATATATTTGTTTAAATTTAGTATAAAACTTGAAATCTACAAAAGTTTCACTTACAAATAAAGAAAACTACAACTAGACTCTATCCTAAGTGACAATTTTGAATCATTTTTAAAGAAATGAACTTTTGTAAGATTCCACATCACTTAAGAGTGAGGATCCTGTAAGCCTTATATGTACATGCCCAGCTCCATATAGCACGAGGCTTTTTGAGAGCTCACTGGTTTCGGGTTCCATCGGAACTCCGAAGTTAAGCGAGTTCGCGCGAGATCAATCCCAGGATGCGTGACTCACTAGGAAGTTATCGTGTGAGTTCTCAGAAACAAAACTGTTAGGGTGTGGTAGGGGCTCAAAGCAGACAATATCGTACTATGACGAAGTCGAGCCCAAGCCGAGATGTGACAATTTGGTATCAGAGCCATACCCTGCTCGGAAGTGTACCGACGAGGACGTTGGGCCCCTAAGGAGGCGTAATAAGTGTATTTTAGCTGCTTGACTACTCTTCGGTAGTCGTACTGTCTTTAAAACTCTGGATAACTGTAGTGGGTTACTCCCACGACTGCGCACTCTATCACTATTTTACTTTAATTAGTTATAGTTTAGTTTAAAATTGTTCACTTTTTACATCACTTACCCCTATAATTACGTCACATCGCGGTGATAGCCAGCATGCTTCAACCTTTCCGCTGGGGTGTGTCAACTTTGGTTAGCACGGTGCAGTAAAATATTGTGAAAGGTTAAGTAAGTAATAAACAAATACGAGAACCTTGTACACATGTAATTAGGTGAAAGGCTTAAAATCCAAGTATCATAGAACGGCATTTGCTTTCGAAATAAACAAGTAAACCCTCAATTTTTTCTTTGGTTAAATCATTATTAGTTGGACGACCACACTACACAAGAAAGGGTGAAATTATTTTTTGGAGCGAAAGCAACTGAACAAATTTTATATTTAGAAGTAGGATTTTCTCCCTTTATATTCCTATCTCCTTTCCTCCTCTCTTTTCACATTTTTTTGTTTTTGTTTTATTGTCTGTATAAAAATATCAATATAAAATGTTAATATGTCTTAACCGTAACCGTTCAAATTGAAAAATAGAGAGATTAGAATATCAGAGAATTAATGTTTTCTATTCCGGAGTTGATTGGTAAGGTTGTATTACCAAGTCACACATCACTGAATTCATATTTTAAAAGGAGGAGAGATTTAATCATAACGGTAACGTGGCTGGCGCTAATTAGGGGCAGAAAGGAACTGATAAAAGTCAAATACATAAACAAGTTGCAAGATAATAATGTGGCCCACCAAAAACCACCATACCCTACTTCTCCTCATGGGTCAGGGCATTTTGGAACTTAATGCTCGTTGCTTTCCCATTTTTATTGTCAAATCCTTTCAATGCGATTAATCAATCTAATTTGTGACCCCATTTGCTGCCATTTGGTTGAATTGAGATTCATGCATGCATAACCTAGCACATATGTTTGGAGTTCCTTTTGAAATGTAATTATTTTTCTTTTAATTTATTTAATTTCTGGTAGGAGTCTTGTTTTAGCGACTAGAAATTCATAGTCACGGATCGTTGAATTTGATTTCAAAGATTTAATCACCAAAAAAGGAGAATAATGACTGCTTGTTAATATTTGAACCTAAACTATTTGTATTAAATTCAACAATGAGTGAACATGTATTCTTTAGTTACTAGATGACCAAATAAAGTGTATGGTCTCACTTTAATTTATGTTTATTATGGCAAAACAAAAAATATGGAAGAAACTTAAAACTCGTTTTGTGGGAGCTTTCTCCTTAATTCAATAGTAAAGTTAATTTCTATACTATTTAGAAGATTTCTTCTTCATTCCCTCAAATGCTTACATAACAAATTTAATAACAATAATTACTGTCATTAGAAGGTCTTACATTTATTTTCAGTTGTAAGTAAAATATCTTAAATTTGAATATCATGAATGGCAAGTTCCAAATGTGAAGTTAGAAATAATGTCCATGGGGGCACAACTAAGCAATAACGTTTATGGAATTTCAGAAAGAGCGTGCCCAGCGCCAATTTTTTTTTTCTTTCAATTTTAAGTGATACATTTTGTCAAGTACTTGGCCAACCTATACCCATTGCGTGCTTAGCGTATATCTCTATCCTTGTTGTCATTTTCCCTTCGACCGGGTTGAAATCTGCGGCAAGGTTTTTATCGAGGCCCATGCACTTTATCCTCTTTTTGTACGTTTCCTCTCAATCAATGAATATTGTCACATCCCGGCCCGGGTGGGACCACTTTCCGGGCCCGCTCCACCACCGTAGCACGATATTGTCCGCTTTGGGTATGATTGTGGCATCCCACATCACCCAGGGGAGTGATCCTTAAATGTATATTCTCATCCCTACCTAGCACGATGCCTTTTGGGAGCTCACTGGCTTCGGGTTCCGTTGGAACTCCGAAGTTAAGCAAGAAGGGGGCTAGAGCACTCCCATGATGAGTGACCCACTGTGAAATTTCTCGTGAGTTCCCAGAAACAAAACCATGAGGGCGTGGTCGGGGCCCAAAGCGGACAATATCGTGCTACGGTGGTGGAGTGGGTCTGGGAAGTGGTCCCACCCGGGCCGGGATGTGACAATTGGTATCAGAGCCTAACCCTGGTCATGGTGTGCCGACGAGGACGTCAGGCCCCTAAGGGGGGTGGATTGTGACATCCCACGTCACCCAGGGGAGTGATCCTTAAATGTATATTCCCATCCTTACCTAGCACGAGGCCTTTTGGGAGCTCACTGGCTTCGGGTTCCGTTGGAACTCCGAAGTTGCGAGAAAGGGGCTAGAGCACTCCCATGATGGGTGACCCACTGGGAAGTTGCTCATGAGTTCCCAGAAACAAAACCGTGAAGGCGTGGTCGGGGCCCAAAGCGGACAATATCATGCTACGGTGGTGGAGCGGGCCCGGGAAGTGGTCCCACCCGGGCGGGGATGTGACAAATATCGTATTTGCTTTAAAAAAAAAAAAAAAGATAAATTCTATATGAATAGAGTTGGGAGGTCAAAAATATTAGACGTATGGGAGGAGGGAATTCTTATTCATGGGTTGTCAAAATCAACTCAACAACTAAACAATTTTGTGTTATATCCGCCTCTTGGTGGTTTTGAATGAGGAGCGAGTGATAGGGTTGATGGTGATAATGAGTTGATTATTATTCGTTATAGTTTGATTCGACGTCGTATCAAGCGACGAAAGACAGTTGCAATTTAAGCGAGGCCTTGGTTCCTGCTAAGACCATAAATTCTTCTAATCCAAAAACTTGGAGGGGAGGGGCGTGTGCCCCCTCTGGCCCTTAATTCACCACCTGTGAAAATATATTGTTACATAAAAATATAAAAAATGATACAATGTGTACTATTAATTGAAATAACTATATTTGTCAACTTGAATAATGAATATATAAGAAAAGGTCAAATCGGATAAATTATTTATGTGGTCATAAAGTATTCAGAAGATAGTCTCTGTATTAAAAAAATTCGAATTTAAATTCTTGTGGTGTACTCCGTTAGCAAAGTAATATGAAAAAGTAATAGAATTATTGTTTACCTATTGGCTAGCTATTTGGTGTTAACTTGTTTAATCATTGTTTGAACTAGTACATGCTTGCCACAATCATAAGGAGTGGTTTCGGCAAAAGCCAATCGACTATATATGGAAGACTAAAGACTCTCATTAATCTCTTCAGGCGAGGGGCTCGAAGAATAAATAATTATCATATGTACCTTTGCATTATGTTTAGACGAAGAAATTTAATATTATTAAATAATTTTAAAATTACAAAAATTAAAATGGCAGGATTTTATTTTTTAGAATTTTAGAATTTTAGAATTTTCTTGTTTTGTTAACCTAAAAGAACAATAAAATTGAATACATAATTTGTTATTTTTAAACTCTCAATCATAGAAATTGGGAAATAACATCTATTTACATAGAATTTAAACTTGAGAATTAGAAGTCCCAAATTTCAAGTTTTTTTTTTCATGCATAAATTCTAAATTTCTATGTTTATGAATCCAAACAAAGGATTTGGTGCATGTCAATTTATAAATTCTGACTTTTACCTAAATTTCAAGTTTATTTCCCTCATCCAAACATAGTGTTATCTTGTAGAAGATTACATATAAATTTAAAAGAGTAATATTCTCTTAACAAACAGTTTGATCATATGCCACTTAATATTACAATCTAGTAGTATTTTTTTTTACTTGTAAGTGAGAGATATTAGGTTCATTTCTCGCCAAATGCGAATTTAAACCACATTATTATCACTCCTTGGTGTAGATAATATCATTTATTAAAAAAAAAAACAGTTCAATCACTTTATCATTTAATTTAAGATCATGTCACGTTCGTCACTCAGTTTTAAGGTTTTGTGGTATTCCTCTTCATTCAAAAGTGAGAGGTCTTTTGTTCGAATATCGTAAATGACGAATTCGATGCCAAATTAAATTATCTATTGTGTGGCTTAAGTGAACTTTTCATATCCTTAGTGTAAAAATATTATGTACTCAAAAAAATAAAAAAAATCATGTCACGTCCACGTCCAAATAAGAATCAAGTGTGATGGTTTTTGCACACATCAGACCTTATGATATATCAGTGTTTTAGTCTTTTGCGTCTGCTTTTCTGACAGAGGATTATAAAATTCAAGAATTCATCTCCTCATGTAATGGGGTGAGAGTCCTTGATTCAGCCAAGGGGTTGGATGCTAAATTATTCCTGGCACACTTTAGGGTTAATCCAACTCCTTTCTCCAAAATTTATCATCGTTATCACTAGGATCTATAGTATTCCTTTTCAACTACAAATGTGAGTTCTTAAATTCGTTTCGTAAATAATAAGTTCGATACACATTATTATGACAGTTTCATCGTGTGACTTAGATCAAATTTCTCCAACTTTTTAATGAAAAATATATTTGTATGCAAAATAAAACTAAAAAACTCTGTTTCACAGACAATTTAGCATTGTACCATATGCATATATACATATAAATATATATGCTTTCTCTGGCAAATGGCATCTCGAAATTTTCTCTGCAAAACGGAAGAAAGAGAGGAAAAGAGAGAACTTTTTGCTCATTCGATGAACTGGTAGTGGTAGTTCCAAAATCTATAAATCCTAATTGGTTGGTTAGCGTCATAGCATGAACCTGATGGGAAATTTTTAGTTGTGACGGGATATGGATGATACATCACGTGTTTTTATGTAAGTGGTGAGAAATTTTATTTTTTAAGTTATTAACTTTTTAACACATATATCCCACTATTTATATAACGACATGTGATGTACTACCTCGTGTGACAGTCACATTAAAAAATCTCTACATATGGGTTGAGATTGAGCTGTGATGTATGTATATGTAAAGTGCCAAGTTTGGCCTCTAAAATAACAACAAACTCATTCAATTAATTAAAGAAATCCCAAACCCTAATGAACGTGTCAGTTGCTTGATTTCGATGCTAGTGTTTCCCAAAGGCAATATACCAAAAAGTTTGTCTGGAATATGATAATTAACTTACCTAACGATGCGGGAGTAAACTGGCACACGGTATAAAAATAAAATGAAATGCTTAGGAGGCTCTATCAAAAGTGAGATAATCTTCATGAATTTGATATTACTTTCAGTTTTTTGTACAATATTTTATGATATTGACACGAAAAATGCTCAAAAATAAAATTTCAATTCTAATTTTACAGGAGGAATGCTAAGAGACTCTCTCTCAAAAGTACCATAGATTATATGTCACCTGAAAATTTAACGTCAATTCTCGTACCAACATTATAAAATATCGTTTCAAAATTATAAAGTGGCAAAAAGTCTATTTGAGAGAGTCTCATTCACTTCCTCTTTTAGTGGCAAACCAATAATTAGGGCATGCACCATGTCCACATATTTTACTTTTTATAATAATCGAATGCCCTTTTATGCATGTCAATTGCACCTAATAGCACTATCGTTTGACAACTAGAAAAAATTGCACCTAAAAGCTTGAAAGGGCTTGAAAGTTGGTATTGGTAATAATTCAGTCCATAAAAGTCTATGCTCGCTATTTGGAATTAAAAAAAGTTTAGGGTCATCATTTGCTAAGTAAGGTTTCTAGCCAAGGGATTTTAATGAACGGATTTGGATCCTCTCCGGATCCCCTTCATGGGGATCCTAGGGATCAAGTAATAAGAACCGTTCGTAAAAAATCGTGAGGCTACAATTAAATGATTTTTATATTTTTAAAAATAAAGTAGTTTCGTTTTGCGTAAAAATCATTTAATTGTAGCCGTACGATTTTTGATGAACGGTCCTTGTTGCTTGATCCCTAGGATCCCCATGAAGGGGATCCGGACAGGATCCAAATCCTTAATGAACCACTCAGTGCTACACACTGGTTTTCTCATTTAGCACGTACATATTTATCTTTGTTATATAATTGTCGTTTAATTTGCTCAATTTAAACTCGAAAAAAAGGTGTACATAATTTTTATTTTTATTTTTGTAAAAATCACATCTCTTTTCCTAAACCATATTTATCATAAAAATAAAAATTTAATATTAATAATATCAGCCCAGCTTTTTCATCAAGTTTAGTTGAGTAATGCTACAATTATCACATATTTGTATAATCTCTCTAATAGAGGTAAGACCTACCAACACATGTGGATCTTGTACAATCTCTCTAATATAGGTTGAACCCACTAACACATGTGGGTCACATCTCTATCAGAGATGATACAAATAATTGTACAAATATGCAGTAAGAGTGCATTTTTGAGTTAATTTACTAAATGACGTGTTTGTATACATGTTAGAGTCTTATTTTGAAAATAAATCAAGTCTAAAATGAGTACTCTACATATGAATAAATATCTCACACATCACTTGTGTAACAAAATTTGGTGTGTTTTACATAACTTTTTTCTTTGAACAACTGATATTATCTACTCTAAAGAGAGTAGCCTAAGCCTCATAAGAGACTAGTAATAATGTGGTTCAAATTCACTTTTAAAGAGAATCGAAACTAAAATTTCTCACTTACAAATGAAGAATAATATTACTAGACCGTAATACATAACTTTAAATTAGAAAAAAAAATTTGATAGAAAAATGTTGGGATTGCTTTTGCACGAGAGAGCATGTGTCAATGTCATTGGCTGCCCCACCCTACCTTCTTTATGTTGTGATGACCATGTGCTATAGGGTAGTAACGAAAATCCCTTTAATCATTCTCGGTGAAGGTAAAGTTCTGACAACAACTGAGATATCTGGTGGGAGGGAATGTCGTCAATTTTCGGTCTTTAAACGGTTGCCAACTCTCCATACTTCAGTACTTCTCAGCAGCTTTTGTTCCTCTGTTATCTTGCTTGAGTAGTTTCTAAGGCAAAGGACAATGCTAGTACAAATTTACCAGTCTATTACTTATTGAGAGCTGGTTTGAAAGCATTTGTAGAGAGCAAGCGTTTTTTTCAAGATTTATTTGTATTTTTATTAAGAATTTGTTTGAAAAATATTTGTACTAATAACGTTTTTAGTTATTTTAAAAACACTTTCAAATGGGTTTCAAGTTCATTAATAAATTAGAAAGCTCTAATAGCGCAATGGTACGACAGAGGATCGAAAAATGTCAACTCCGAGAGCAAGAGCCCATGGTTAAATGTTCTTGAATTGCAAGGTTTACTATACCATATTGCAGGGGCCAAATATAGACTTATTTAAGAATATCAAACCTTCCTAAAATCTCCATCAATCCAACGATAATTATTTACACGAGAATGTCCAATGCGTTTATTGCAAACTCATGAGTCTTCGAGATCTTGTTGTTCCCTTCAAATTCATATAAATTGACACGCAAAACCAAAATTAATTGAGAGTCCGAAACAACCTGAAAAGTCGAAAACGTCAATTCATCAATTTATCTGAATCAAAGTCTAATTATATGAGGGAAAAAGAAAAGAAAGGCATGGGAGTCTAATTATATGATTGTGGATTAGGTTGATACCATCATATGGTCTGATTAAAGTGGGCAACAACTGGCTGGTTGCTCTTGCTGCTTTGTTGGTTGATTGTTCTGTTCTTGCTGGCCCTCTTGGGCTTCTTGTTTGGTACGATATGAACCCAATTGATCATTGTGTAACAAGTCCTGGCCCATTTGAAATTACAAAATATAGTGTGCTAAAAACCAAAAACTAAAAACCAAAAACCAAACTTGTAGAGCTGGGTGCTTCATCGAAGTCAATAATGTGCAGCCATATGTGGTGGGGAGAACATGGATTGAGGACTTATCTGATCTAAGATTGTTTGGGACGGCATGCCTGTAGGTGATAACATGTTATCATGTTGCATTATGTCGTTTGTGTTAGGCAGTATTATTTCAAGGCGCCGTGAATCGCATGTTTATTCTCTTTCAGTATATCTTTGTTTATTTCTGGTCTTTGGTCTTTCGATTGAACACAATCAAAACAATATTTGAAGAAAAAAAAAGATTTACATACAAGAGTGTGCTGAAGAAAAAAAAATTGTGTGCGGAAATTTTTTTCCTATATATTTCAAGCAGTGGCTTTAACTTGACACTTATTTGCATCGGGGCATAAGTAATTAGCTCTTTGTTGAATCTTTCGAAATTGTTTGTCAATCAAATATGGATATCAACTAACTCTTACATATATTTTTCTTCCTATTTCCGGACCTCTCTCCCCTATCATAAACAAACTCGAATACGTTACAAATTACAATTAATGTTTGACACAACAATGAAAACTTTTCGAAGGATTATCATCTGGATTATGAGGCTCAAAATGGAAATGATCCAATAATTTTAAGCAAAGGTGCAACTAAACCTAGAGGGGTAATGCTAGAGAGACTAAACCAAATAATGTGGTTGTAGATGATTGGATTTATTAATTAAGTGTCGATTACATGTTAATTTCTTATTGGTGATACATCATTTGGTTTGCAATTTAATTTAAAAAATTTGATCTCTCTAGTATTATACAAGTCAGAGTTTGAAAAACTCGACCATATTTAGGCTTTGAGATTAGTGTTGGATTTTTTCTAATAAGATTAGTAACCAAAATGTGCCAAGTGGCAAGAATATATGAAGGAGTATGGTGGGGGGTGATTAATACCGGTCCAACCAACTTAGGGGCACGTTTAGTGGAACGTATTGTATTTCGGACTGGTTGGGGGTTAATAAGAGTGGATGGGTTGAGCTTTTTGTCCACTCTTTGGTGTAGATTATCTCAATTGGATTAGGATTGGATTGAAATTTGAAAATGTCAAACAAAACATAGAATGATCGATGGTGTAGTCCGGGAAGGCGAAGCATATCAATTTGATAAATTGGTCCTTCCGTCTCCTTCTTTTCAAATGCTGTTCATTTGCCACTTCTGTTAAGTACAATATTTGGAAAGAGAATCAAGGTGAAAGAAACGTGAAACATTTCTTTACACAAGGATCATTAAATCAAATCGTGCATGTAAATTAAATGACGGAAACATATGTGCTTTTTATTTATTTATGGAAAATCAACTACTTGATAAAAAAGAGACAGTAATTCATGTGCTTTCTTCAGATTTGATTCTTATCTATCGGAGATTGTTCCTGTTAGAAGAAAAATACTACAATTAGTCAATAAATCTTGAAAAAATTATGGATGATAAAGCTTGATTTGTTGTATGATGGAGAATATTAGCTCTTAAATATATCGTATAATCCCAAGAATTTAGTGTGCTAAAGTTTGGCATGAGTCTTTGACCTAGCAAAATACTCATGCCGGACTTCCGCGTGTCTGGTCCCTTCTGCCTCCCAAGAATTTGGCATGAATTTACAAAAGAGCATACAGAAAAGAATCTTAGTTCTAATAGATCCTTCGTGAGCTATAGAGAGCAAATCCCACACCTTCATCTATAAATACTTTGTAGCAGGTTCATCGTACAAGAAATTAAGAACAAGTAGGCAAAGGAAAAAGGTTGCTGTCTACAACCCAGCAGTGTTCCACTATTCAAATATATATTCAATCGATCGAAAGGCATATCATAGTATGCATTACCTTAGCTAGAGCTGGTGGATCAGATGAAGCAGCCTTTATTGTTAAGATTTGAAGCTTTCCTTCCGAAACAATTCGGTGAAATGCCACTGAAACAATATACACCAGTCTAGCTCAATGAAACTGACAAGAAAAAGAAGAGAGAGAGAGATAGAGAGAGGGAGAGTTGCATGCATGAATTACCTTTATCACCAGCCCGCCACTGGTTTAAAAGCATGTAACCGTTTAGTCCTTCTAACACATACATGACGGTCATGCCATTTCTCCAGCAGACGTAGGTGAATCTCCACTCTCGTCCTGTGCTATCCTGCATTGCAATGGGGAGCCTTTGTTTTTGTCTTATTGCTGGAAAATGGGCCTGTATCATTCACATAAATATATATATATATATATATATATATATATATATCTCGATTTAATTACTAGCAACAGATAAATACTCAACTACTGGTACTAGAAATCAAATACTGTACTAATTTTGAGCACCGGACTCACCTCTGCTGCTCTCTTTGGTATGACAAGACGTGCATTATTGCGATGAGTATCAGTTGCTGTTATTGTCTTCTCAAACAAAAGAATAACCTCCGAGCTTGAACTTGGATTAGGTCAAGGACTCACAGATTCAAAAATATAAACATCAATTAAATATAAAATGTAGGGCGCTACATTGCGCTATTGTTTGGACATACTAAACTAACACGCTCTCTCTAATACAAGTGGGATCTACGTGAAATTGTAGGGTCCGCATCATTAGAGAGAACAAGCATGTCAGCTTTGTAAATAGTTTTATGGTAATATGTAATGATTGTTGCATGAAGTGATTTCTATTGCAGTTGAAATGAACTCAATGCAATGAAAGAAAAAAACACTTATAACATACAAATTCATTCATTCAACATCTATACGACATATCACATATGACACAAAAAATTAGTGGATACTCACCCGAGATTTCCGGGAGCTGCTGCTCATTGCTCGTCGTCCTTGGCAGATTTTGAGGATGTAAATGACTCTCTGTAGAAGCATCCACTCGGGGTATTTGATTGCTTACATCCTCACCATCATTTGCAGGTGCAGATGCAGGTGAAGGTGAAGGTGCAGATACAGGTGCAGGTGTAGGTGTAGGTGAAGATGCAGGTGCTGGTGCAGATGCAGGTGCAGGTGAAGGTGCAGGTGCAGGTGAAGATGTAGGTGCAGGATATCTCCGGTTGGTCGCACCAGCAGCCGAAAAATAGAGGACTGGCTAGAGTCAGTAATCACTCTATTATTCAAGACATTTTCCTGAATCATTAACTTTTCCGCTACTTATTAAATTGTTTGATTTATTGGTTGTTAGCATGCAGCAGGCCATAAACTCTAAGAGATGAACAATTATGCAGAAATGCACAAACTCCTGAACTCCACTTATCACTTCACCTGACTGAATGATAACTGCATTATAACATTCTGAGCACCCGACTTCTCCGAAATCGAGTTCGGTGTACAAGTGGCGCGATATAACGCACCCACAATGCAATGGCTGAATAAGGAAACAAATTAATTATTAGTTCATTAAAAAAAACAAAAGGATAAATAAAGAAAAGTATCTGGAGTTTAAGTCCTCAATTATGTGATTAATCAACCTCTAATAAAAATCTTGTTCATCGGCATGAGAAGCAGATGACCAAAAAATAAAAAGTGTGAAGTTTGAAGTTCACCTTGCTACACAGAGTACAATTTACCCATCCATCCTGGCCAATGTGAAAGGTTTCGCAAAGCTTTCCATTCGAATAATCAGAACTAGATTTGCAAAGCATCAAGTTGCAACCAAAAGCTATGAAGAATACTGAGATAATTGTTGTTGTATTATTGTAAATCAAATCAACTTTCCCTTGATTTAAGGGAGTGGACTTGTGTAAAGTTTAGATTAGGTAGGCAGCTTGATTCCCATTTTTCTTATTTTCTTGTTGGTTGCTTGCAGCAGCTTTACTCCCCACTTTCTCCCCACTTTCTTATTTCTTGTCGGCTGCTTGTAGCAGCTTTCCCTCGCTCTTCTCATATATATTCGGACTCTCTCTTGTACTAACTACATATGAAATATACATGGAAACTTTAAACCAGAAATTCTACATGGTATCAGAACAAGTTTTGTAACCTGTACTGGCCATTCTTCCCGCTGCATCTTTCCTTTAATCGTAAGCCATGGTTGAAGAAGATTCAGTAAACATTGAGGGTGACATCTCGCATGCCTTTCCTTCAAATTTCTCAGACATCGAGGTTAACACCAATCAACGTTTGTGTTTAGTTCTCTTGAATGAGTTTAATTATCTCCCTTGGTCTTGAGCTGTGTCACTAGCACTCGAAGGCAAAGGGAAATTATGGTTTGTAAATAGAAGTGTGGAAGCTCCAGACATCTCCTCTCCTACATACGGTGCATGGCTTTGCAAGGATCAACTTATCATGTCTTTGCTGCTCAACACCATGGAGAAACATGTTGCTGAGATTTTTTTGCTACCACAATTCTTCATATGAGCTTTGGAAAGCATTGCAGGATATGTATGGAAATCAAAACAACTATGTACGTGTCTTTCAACATAAGAAGGACATCGCCAGTGCCTAACAAGAAGGAAAAACATTTGTTAAACACCTTGGAAGCCTCAAGGCCATGTGGAATGAGTTGGATGTGTACCTTCCACATACCACAAATCATATCATTCTCCTAAAACGAGCCGAGGAAGACAGAATCTACCAGCTGTTAGGGAGTTTGAACTTCGAGTAAGAGGATCTAAGGAGTCACATCTTGACGAGTCAGGAGCTTCCCACCTTCAACAATGTATGTGCAACTATCCAATGAGAAAAAGCAAGGAAGAAAGTGATGAATGTTGAACACAACTCGAGATTGACTGAGACTTGTGCATATGCCTCAAACTACAAGACCTCAGAGGCTAAAGTGTACAAGGGTAGAAATACACACCTGAAATGCAAATATTGCAATGGCGTTGGTTATGTGGAAGACAAGTGTTGGGAACTTCATCCTGAACTCAAGCCTAAGTTAAGCAAAGATGGAAAAATGATACCAAGGTGAAGGAAACTTTGTGAAAAACAAGTTCATTTGAGCAACATCAACAACATGCAATTAACAATTAAAGGCGGAATCATGTTTATATGCACTCAAAAACAAAACTTAACCCATGAAATTCAAAGCCTAGTAGATAGGTGAACCAAGACTCAACTCAAGAACAAAGTGAGTTGAGAAATCTTATACCTTTGTTGATTCCTCTTTGCATAAGCAAAGGCTAATCACCCAAGGAGAGGGTCTTCATTCCTTGCTTCTTAGCTCCATGGATTTCTTGGAGGAGGATGGTAGAATGGATTCTCCAAGTTCCCAAGAAAGGGAACCTCTAAGTCTCCACACCAAGGAGAGCATTTAGAAGAGATGAGTGACCTAGGAAGATTTAGATGCTAGTGAAATCTTCCTAGGGTGGCCGGCCTCTTAGAGAGAAAGGGAGAGACATGTTCTCTCCAATTTTCTCCAAAAGAAACCCTAATGAAAAAAAGGCTATAAAGTCATATTTATACCTACCTTCATTAGAGTGGCAAACTTGTAATAAGTCCAAAACCCACTCCATTCTCTATGTGGCCGGCCTCTTAGAATCTTTGGGCTATTTGGGCCCTCTTGAATCTTTATTCATTAAGTTGTCATACAACTTAAATCAATGGGCTTGACGTTCGAAGCCCATTGGGCCTTGAGGCCCAAAACTAACCCGAGGTCTATAACGAACTTATTCGTTTGATTAATTAACATATTAATTAATCCTAACCAT
This sequence comes from Crataegus laevigata, assembly GCA_963580275.1. Lineage (NCBI taxonomy): Eukaryota > Viridiplantae > Streptophyta > Magnoliopsida > Rosales > Rosaceae > Crataegus > Crataegus laevigata. Next base: position 7,922,176 of record OY756946.1, on the reverse strand, counting down.
AAATAATTAAACCATTTAATTATCCTTACTCATCTCCATTGTTTCTTCAATCTCTACCTTACTCGGTGTACGATCCATTAGGTTCCTTTTAGCGAGACAGTGGGCGATTAGAACTCTTTCAAATCGATTGTGAATTGAAACTTACTTTCAATTCTCCCTTTAGTGATTATTCACTATTAGAGCTTCCACAAACCATGAGTGACACCTAGCAGTATATCATGGCTACCCAAGCTAATCAGAAGAGGTGGAGAACCTATTCAGTTTAGGATTACAATGCAATACGGTCTTTCTCTAATACAACACTCTTGACCACATTGTTTGGTTTGATAGTTTATTCATGTCTACTATCCAATGTAATTCATTTACTTATATGATTACCTTGAATGTGATTCGGAACGACTTTCCAAATCTCATTCATACTATGGCCAGAGATTCTTAATCATATCATAGAGTATTCTCCCTCAAACTGTTTGAAGGTTAGAGATCCCTTGTTGCGCATTCACTTGCCTCCATGGCTAAGTGACTTAACCCCAACTATGCCGTGGACACCCTCTGATAGAGTGACATTGACACAGTCAAAGATCAAGGACCTAACCACGAGATAACTATGATGCCTCAGGTCAAATGACTACTTTGCATTATCCCAACCATGAGTTCTCATGTGACATGAGTATGAGAACTCCTCGTTGATCGTGTTCAGTGGACTCATTTTCTATTGAGCACCTACATGCTTGTTTTGGTGTCAATCATACCAATGACTCGAGACCAATCACTCTCCCTAAGAGAAGACATAGCATATACTGATCTTAACGAACTGTCAATGCCCAATTAGCAGTCCTATGATCAGGAACGTTTAGGATATGTATATGAAAGAGAATGGTCTCATGAATCTAACTTTTTTAGATCACATTCTCCTAATTGCATATTCCTTGGACTTATTGTTCAAGCATATAACATTTATATGAGACAGCTTAAAACAATAATATTTGCCCTTTATATTAAACCAGATTAGTTTAACATGTGAAATGTCCGTAAAGTATCATCATATGATTGGTTTTAGGGCAAATTTCCAACACAAGGTCCTCACAACAATTTCAACCTCATTATAAGGCTCAACTTGCCAATGCTCATCCTTCTACCATCTCACAAGGATCCATGGAGTTCACTGCCAACCCATTGTCACTTATCAATGAGTTTGCAGCTTACCTTCAAAGTAAGGGACACAGAGGATGTTTACAAGCTCAAGGCAATGAAGAGAGCAGTCATACAACCATGTTGGGACAGTTTGTTGGCTTTCTTGCTGGAAATGAGAAAGTCCTAAAGGATGAAGCACCAGGTATACTCAAAGCCTTCACTGCTGCCCTATTAACTAGTACTGAAAATGATCGTTGGTAATTGATTCACGAGTCGCGAATCATATGACAAACAAAGTCACAAATTTGAATCATTTTAAACGTTTTTAAGTCCCTCACATGTGTTTGTTGCAAATGGAAAAAATGTCTTAGTTTTGGGAAAAGGAGAAATAAACTTACTCTCACTCAAAACACCTTCCACTACCTTATATGTACCAACCTTTCCTTTCCAACATTTATATATTGGAAAAATCACAAACACCTTAAATTGTCGTGCCATTTTCTCACCCGATAATGTGATGTTTCAGGATGTTCTCACCATGAAGATGATTGGTGAAAGGGTCTTCATAAATGGACTTTACTACCTGTGTAAGAATGCCTGTTTTACTCAGGCCCTTCAAGCTCAATCGAAGTCTATAGATGAAAACTAACTTTGGCATAAGAGATGAGCTTACCCATCTGAAGTTATCTTGTCTAAACTGTTTCCAAATTTTTGTAAAACTCATGTTACTTGTGATATTTGTCAACTTTCTAAGTTTACTAGACTACCTTTTGGTAATTCAATGTCTAGGACAAGTAAACTCTTTGAAATGGTGCACATCGATGTATGTGGACCAACAACTGAAACAATAGAAGGGTTTAAGTACTTTGTTTTATTTATTGATGACTTCTCTCAAATGAGTTTTGTGTACCTTATGAAATCAAAGAGTGAAGGTCAAACTATTTGCAAAGATTTTCATATGCATGTTAAGATACAATTTCAATAAGACATTAAGGTGTTAAGATCCGATAATGGCATTGAATTTCTATCAAACAATATACTTCAATACATAAGTTCTCAGGGCATAATACATCAAACCAGCTGTGTAGGGACTCCCCAACAAAATAGAGTAGCTGAGAGAAAAAAATAGAGATCTCTTGGAGAAGACTCTTGCCCTCATGCTTCACATGCATGTTCCAAAAAAGTTTTGGTCATTTGCTATCCTCACTGAGTCACTGCCACCTAAATCTCCCTATGAAGTACTCAAGGGTAGGAAAATTGATTTGACACACCTCAAGGTATTTGGATGTATTTTCTTTGTTCACATTCAAGCCTTAAACCATGACAAATTAGATGCCAGAGCAATCAAGTGTGTGTTTGTGGGATATTTTTCAACCAAAAAAGGATACAAGTGCTATAATCCAACCACTAAGAAATGTGTTGTGTCAAGAAATGTGAAGTTTGAAGAAGATTGTCCTTATTTTACTCATAAAGGAAATACTGCAAGTCAGGGGGAGGAACCGTTTGAAATCTTTGCACTTTCTTAGAACATTAATAATCTAGTATTGGAAGAAAGTTTAGTTACTGTGATACCAGATATTGAAGAAATACAAATTGATACAATCACTGAAAACAGTATCCTTACCAATGAAAGAGACGAGAGACGATGAGTCTTATTCTGATTATTCACAATCTCTTACAGAGTCTTAAGGGCTTAGAAGAAATCTTCCTCGAACCAAAAAACCGCCAACTAGGCTACATGACTATGTTACTTATGCCTCACGGAATTCTATCAGTGAAAGCATCAGCCTTGGTGAGTTCTCAACATCTCATGCTGCATTTCTCAGTGAAATTGAAAAATACAGTGAATCTAGAAGCTTTCAAGAGGCTTCTCTCCTCCCATAATGGAATCAAGCCATGGCAGATGAGCTCGGTTTAATTACCACCAGGAAAAAAGGCTGCTGAAAGTCGTTGGATTTACAAGATTAAATTCAAGGCTAATGGTTCTATCAAGAGACACAAGGCTAGGCTTGTTGCTCAAGGTTTCACCCAAACCTTTGGGGTAGATTACAAGGAAACATTTGCTCTTGTGGCCAAGATGAATTAAGTGAGGGTTCTACTCTCAGTTGCAATCAATTGTGGGTAGACTCTTTATCAAATGGATGTGAAAAATGCTTTCATTCAAGGAGAGTTACAAGAAGAAGTGTATATGTGCAGCCTCCTTCAGGTTTTGACGGTATTAAAGGCAACATGGTTTGTAAGCTACACAATGCAATCTATGGATTGAAACAATCCCTAAGAGTTTGGTATGCCAAGCTTAATTTAGTTCTCGAGAAGGCTGGATTCCTACGAAGTAATGCTGATTCTTCATTGTTTGTAAGAATTGGCACCAATGGGAAATTGGTGGTGCTCATCTATGTAGACGATCTCATCATTACAAAAGATAAAGCTGCTGAAATTGTGGCACTAAAATTCTCACTATGCCAAACATTTTCTATCAAAGACCTGGATAAGCTAAAGTATTTTTTGGGCATAGAAATGACAACCTTTTCAAATGGGCTGTTTCTACATCAACGAAAATATGTATTGGATCTTCTTCAGGAAGCAAAAATGCTTGATTGCAAACCTATTATCACTCTCGTGGACTCTAAACTAAGGCTCAACACAGATGGAGAAGCCATGCATGATGTGAGTTACTATCAATGATTGGTGGGCAAACTTATATATCTCACCATCACATGTCCAGATATCACATATACAATGAGCTTAGTAAGCCAATTTATGCATTCTCTTACAGTTGATCATCTTAACATGGTTAAGAGAGTTCTGCGTTATCTCAAGGGTTTGATAGGGCAGAGAATCATCATGCTTAAACAACAATTCCACTGCCATCAGTGGCACTGATGCAGATTGGGCATGGAATGCTCTTGATAGGAGATCTACCATGGTCTATTGCACATTTGTTGGTGGAAATCTTGTCACTTAGAAGAGTAAGAAACAACTTGTCATTGCTTGGTCTAGCATAGAGGCTAAATATCTAGCCATGGCAGCCACTACATGTGAACTTATATGGATTAAAGGGCTTCTTTCAGACTTAGGGTTTACTAGTACTACTTCCATGTCTCTTATGTGCGATAATCAAGCAGCCATTCCATGAAAAAACGAAACATATTGAAGTGGACTGTCATTTTGTTAGAGCTTAAGTACAAACTCAAGTCATTCGGACCATCTTCACGCGAAGCCATGATCAACTAGCAGATCTCTTTACCAAGGCTTTGGCATCTACTCCATTTCATCGTTTTTTTAGGCAAGCTTGGCTCGATTAACCTCCTTGATCCAGCTTGAGGGGGAGTGTTGTTGAGTATTATTGTAAATCAAATCAACTTTACCTTGATTTAAGGGAGTAGACTTGTGTAAAGTTTAGATTAGGTAGGTAGCTTTATTCCCTTTTTTCTTATTTTCTTGTTGGCTGCTTGCAACAACTTTACTCCCCACTTTCTCCCCACTTTCTTATTTCTTGTCGGCTGCTTGCAGCAGCTTTCCCTCTCTTTTCTCATATATATTCGGACTCTCTTTTGTACTAACTACATATGAAATATACATGGAAACTTTAAACTAGAAATTCTACAATAATGATATAATCTATACTTTTAAGTATAACCAACTAAATGCATACTAAAAATCACAATGAAAAGGATGTTGATTAAGTGATCGAAGTAACCCAATATATTATATACCTGTTAGAAATTTTAAATGGCTGGTCAAGATAACTATGTAATGCTCAATGATAACATAACCTAACCGGAAAAGCATATAACACTCAGAAATCCAAACACACACACAATTCAAACTGTCAAAATTAACCTTGTCAGTTGGATTGAGAATCTGATTACACTAATTACCGATTTTAAACCCCAATAAACCTTATAGAAGTAATTCTTGCACTTAATTATTGACCAAAAAAAAAAAAAAAATTCTTGCACTTAATTGTATCTTCCAAAGAAGTTGTTTAGTGTTCTCCTTGTGATAATGTTTTTCTCGGTAAATATTGTGTAAAAGTTGTTCCTAACAAAAAAACCTTATTAACAAGTGAGGCATTGTTGTCGTATTAGATGGATTAAGTAATTAAGACCTTTATTCTAAGGGGGATCTTGCCCCAAACCATTTTGAAATTTTAAAATCAACTACAGTGTTTTTGGAGACTTTTAGGGGCAGTTTGATAACCATTTCGTTTTTCAGTTTTCACTTTTATGAAAACTAAAATTTTAAACCTTATTTGGTAACTACTTTCAGTTTTCGGAAATTGAAAGTAGTTAAAACTGAAAATAGTTACCATACAAGATTTCAAATTTTATTTTAAAAAAGAGTGAAAACAGTCACTCAGTACTACGGTCTGGTGGTATTTCTCTTCGCTTAGAAGTGATAAGTCTTAGGTTCGAATCTCATGGATGGAAAATTCGATATCAAATTAAGTTACCCATTGTGTGGCTTAACCGAACTCTCTCTCTCCCCTAGTGTAAAATTATCGATGTACTAAAAATAAGAGTGAAAACAAAATAGTTATAAAAAATCCTTAAAAAAACATATATTTTTAAATAGAGCTCAAAAGCCTTGTGTGTAATGTTTCTTTGTTGGACTAACAAAGACACCATTGATGTGTAAGATTATATCATGATTTCACAATCATGACCTAACAAAAAATAATTAATAACCTTGGATTATGAGAAATGTTCAAGTATTCAAGTCAACTTCACTTGGCTACACGATCATGTAGATTCATGTAAAGACAAGGAAGCAATTCAAGGTTGCGGGTCATACTAATGACTTTTCAAATGTCATTTATAGTGGTTAAGAGATTTTTTAGTGTATTTGAAACACATAGTACATCACGAGTCATAGCATAAATAGAGAGACACAGCAAAATATTTTTTTTCTCTACTTATATTATGACAAATGGTGTATAAGCTTGTATTCCACTAGATACAATAATCTCTTGTTGGGAACAAACAATAAGAGTAAGTATTGAACCATTAAAAAAGTTTACAAAATTGATAGTATAACTAATATAGGTGTTTAAAATATCCATGAAATTGTCGATATTTTCATCGAAATATTCAAAAAATCAAATATCGATGTGGAAATGGGAGGTGAAATGCAAACTCACCCTATAGCAGCAAGATATGGGGGAAATCACCGAATATCGATAATATTTACCTATTCACTATAGCAAAATTGTTGAAACCCATTGTCGATATTCAAACTTTATTTATTTATTTTTTTTTAAGAATTATTTTCTCCAATTTCGATGAAATCTGAATGAGTTGATATATCCATCCTATTGCACATTTTCATAGTTTCTGTGGAAGGTAACTAGTATCAATATACTCATCGATATTTTCATAAATTTGCATATCAATATTTCCTCTTATATTGATATTTTAAACATTGATCAATACATCCCTCTTTGTAGTTGGTAATTATCAACAAATCTTTCCCAAGTTCCTGGAACTCTAACCAGGATTGACAGTTGGTGTTCCTCACCAATAATAATAAGACACATAATTTTCTCCTCTAAATTCAAAATAAAAAATAAATCTAGCCAAACTAGAAATACTTATCTTAAGAAACCAAAGAAGGGCTATGTATGGATAATGGAGAATTGGCTGAAGGATTTCCAAATATTCACAAACATCAGCTAATCTCTAAGGCTTAGAAGTCGCGATCCCCTTTGGTGGGATTTTATTATGTTCCCTTAGTACTATGGTCTAATGGTATTCTTTTTTACTTATTAGTGAGAGGTCTTAGGTTTGATTCTCGCCAAAAATGAATTTGACCACATTATTGCTGGCACATTGTGAAGCTAAAGGCGAGAGAGATAGGGTAAAACCTAAAAAGTGTTTTACAAGCCGCTTAGTACTACGGCCTAATGGTATTTTTCTTCACTTGTAAGTGAGAGGTCTTAAGTTCGATCTTGCCTAAGGCAAATTTGACCACATTATTGCTAGCCTATTGTGAGGCTAAGCCCACCCCCTCCCCCATAGTGTAAATAATATTGGTTGTTCAAACAATAAAAAATATCATGTCTCAAGTTGGAGAGTGAGTAGCATGAAGTCCCAACTAGTCGCGCAATGCCCCAAATTGATCTTTTCCCAAAGCCTTTGTAAAAACATTTGCTAATTGTAAGCGCGTAGGTATTTTTGAAAGACTAACCATTTTGGCTTGTAGTTTTTCTCGAACTATGTGGCAATGTATTTCGATGTGCTTCGTCGCTCATGAAAAACAGGATTTGCTGCAATGTATAAAGCCACATGATTATCACAATACAATAGCACATAAGCTATCTGTGGGACTTTTAAATCTTGTAATATATATCGTAGCCAAGTTAGCTCTAAACATGTATTAGCCATAGATAGATATTCGACTTCAACTGATGATCTAGAAACATAACCAATGTTTCCTTGGATTTTCATGAGATGAGATAATTTCCTAGAAAAAACACAATATCTTGTAACTGACATCCTTGTAGCATGACAAATTCCTCAATCTAAAGTTCTGAACCACAACAGGTTTCCAAGGTAAGATTGTTGGAGGCAGCAAATAGCAAACCTTGACTAGGAGTACTTTTGATGTTGGAAAAATAAAAGACACCGTTATATATGGAATTTACTGGAGTCACAAATTAAGAAAACAAAGATGAATTATACTACTTAGAGAGACATTCCACATTTGAGATTGTTATGGGGTGCACAATTGGGAATTTATGTTTTAATGAATCATTGAGGTGCTTTTTCGGAAAAAGTCCTTTACTCGTTGATGGGGGAGAAAACAGAAACTTCTTGAAAAAAACTGACGTCAAGTACTAATGCATATTAGTTGGCCAGTGCATTTATGGAGCTTGACGATAAATTGAACACTTAACATCAGTTGGTAGTACTCAATAAAATTAATAACAGCTAGAGGGAATTTTTTGGCTAATCATAACAGCCAGGGCCTTTTTTGGCTTCCCATAATCATTCTTTACGTGATTTTCAGTTTTCTGTGTTTTTAAATTTATTGTTTTTTTTTTAATTTCTAACGTTTTTTTGAATGAAAGAAATATGCAGAGTGTTTTCTCTATGTTTTTGTGCCTTTCTTTCCAAAGAAGATGCCACATCGATAAGGCAAGTGAAAATGATTGGAGTGATAGCCAACAACGACGTTATAACTTATGGTCATCCAAAGGGGAGTGTTGTAAATCAGTGGATGCCCACTCAACCAAAAAAAAAAAAAATGGAATCCCATTCATCCCACTCTACAATCCCCCCACTACAACTTTGTCTAAAGTTTTGCCTATAAAATTGATGAGAAGGAGGATAGCAGATCATGACAGAAAGACAGAAGCCACAAGGCATACGGGAAAGAGTGATGAAAGAAGAGATAGGAAGAAGAGAGAGTTATCTCTATACTCCAATTATTCCAAATTATAATGAAAGCACTATTGTTGCCCCGAGGAAGTACTCCAGTCATACTGACTGTAGAGGAACCTCACAAATTTTATGTCTTATTTATTTATTCCACTGCACACATTGTCGATTTTACAACAGTACTTTTTCAAAAACAAAGTGGCCTATTATGATTAAGGAGCCAGAAACAGTTTGCTCCTTTTGTGTACAAACAAATTATGTCTTTGGAAAAAGAAAAAAAAACAAAACATAACACTATTTATGAAAATAAAGAACTAAAATTAGTACTATCTCTGAAAATCTAACCAAAAATAAACACTGGATTAAAAAACAGTGTGATTGTTTGGTACTTTTTCAGACACAATGTGTCCTATTATGATTTGAATCTAGAAATAGTTTAATTTATATAAAAACTTGATCGTTGACTATCCATTTTCTTCAATCCATGTTTTGCTTGTTCTTCTTAAAAAGTTAATTATAACTCCTAAACCCTGTTAATTTTTACAAATACAGGTAACTAAGAAAATCAGAACCAAAACTTTTGCAATGAAAACAACAATCAAGATTAAGAAAACTCCAGTTGAGAAGAAGAAAACTTCATTTGAGAATAAGAAGCGATATTGGAATACATATATCCAATATCAATGCAATATGACCGAATTTTCAGATTCTATAGAAATTTATAAGCCAATGCTTGAAGACCGCAAAGATATTTGTGAACAGTTGGAAAAGACACTATTTTGGAGTCATATTAAACTCTATATGGATGACATCCTTATTGTAACAAAAAGGAAGAAGAAGTCTAATATGGACTTAATTAAGATTATAAATTGCTACGACCTCAAAGAATAAAAGTTCAGATTTGGAGATCGCAAGGCAAGAGAGATAACACCTGATGTTGTTACTCTAATCTTTGGACTAAACAATGATGGAGTGGAATTGCCAATCACTGACAAATTCACCAAAACTGGTAAAGAGGACATGTTCATTGAGAAGTACTTTCAGAATGCTAAAAGATTGAAGGAAAAAAAGGCATTGTTTAAGCATGTCAAAAATCACTCCTTGACCAAACTTCTGAAGGTCCAAGAGATATAGCTTTTATAATATGTGCACATCTAATCCAGTCATTGTTATTTGCAAACTCTGGCTCATATATCATATGGAGCTTTGTGCAAATTTGTGGGAAATTGGAAGAAATGAGCAAATATAATTGGGCAAAGGGGGTGAGAGACTACATCTTCACAATGATTGATAGATCACAAACCAATAAGAGAGAAGAATGAGAGGAATCAACAGCGGTTGCACTATCCTCATTTTGGTAACAATATAAGAATTATAATTTTAAAAGCATGAATTTTTTGTTATTAACAGTAACTATCCTCACTTTCCTAATTTGTGCAGTATTGGATATGTCTTAATACGAACCTTGTTGAGATGATAAAAGGCCAAGAAAGCATGGTTACGGTAATAGGAAGATGGGACATAACAATGATACACCAAGCAATCAGAGATGTCAAAGTTGAAGATGTTGAGGTAATGACCAGTAATCAAAGTCATTTTCACAAAATGCTTAGAGTTTACAGTACTAGAAACAATTCAACTTTCTAAAAACTATAAATAGTCCAAATGTGTGACTGTGTGCAGATTGTTGGTCCTATTCTTCCTACTAAAAAGGAGAGGAGTATTCCAAAAAAGGCAGAAGAAAGACAACAACAACAAAGAAAAGAAAAAAGACTGGTGCTGAAAAAGATGACCAAGTTAAAGATATTGAGGTAATTCGACTGTTATCATTAATCAAACATTTGGATGCATGTACACGCCAAAGACAACTATTAGATTATTTCTTAGAACACTCAGCACTAATCTGACTCTTATCATTCTTCAAATATTTCAACCCAAATCCAGACTCAACAGAGAACTTCAACTTATCACAAAAATCCACATAACCTCCTCTAAGAACTTGACTCACGGATTCAATATAGCTTTCCCATTCATAAAACATGTAGCTATGAATACCATGAGAACCATACTTCCCTAAATCATAATTTTCACTAACAAGAGCTGTAGAATCTAATGTATAGCATGAAAAAGATACACTATCAATAGGTAACTCAACTAGAGCACCTGCACATTTATCAAAAACTAATATTTCTACAAGAGGTTTTCCAACAATACCAAGAAGTAACAACATATTATTAACATCGACATCACAATCTAATAGACAAGCAGAACCTTCACTCATAATTCATCCTGATATCATCTTATAGCATGCAAATTCAAAACAATTAGCCACAAAAAAAAAACAAAAAAAAAAGAGGGCATTGTGAACACGGAAAATTCTTGAAAAAACAACAACAACAACCATGTGTACAAAATAATATTTGTATTTGATGATTTTGGGTTACAATCTATATTTGTTCCTTTGATTTGATCTCCGTAAGACTTTGATTTGTGGGCTTGATCCAAGGGCCGTCGAGGCTTGATCTTGGATGAACAGGGGGAAGTTTCTTTAAAGGCCGTTGGGCTTGATCTTGAAGTTTGGCGGATGAACGTTTCTTCAGGGGTCGTTGGGGCTTGATCCTGAAGTTGGGCGAGGTTTCTTCAAGGGTCGTTAGTGGCTTGATCTTGAAGTTGATGGACAGATCTTCAGGGGCCGTCAAGGCTTGATCCTGAAGTTTGATGCACGTTGAACGACGAATAGATCTTCAAGGGCTTTTGGGCTTGTTCTTGAAGATGGATGAACGACGAATGATGAACGAAAAACGATGAACGGTGGATGAACTTCAAGGGGCTTTTGGGCTTGATCCTTGAAGGTGGATGAACGGAGCTTCAAGGGGCCGTTGCAGCTTGATCTTGAAGGTGGATGAACTTTGAACGGCGAGCGATCTTCAAGGGCTTTTGGGCTTGATCTTGAAGAACAGTTGTGTTGATCCAATGGCCATCGGGGCTTGATCTTGGAAGATCGATAAGCTAAGAACGAAGAATGAAGAGAGCCTCCTCGATGCTTCGGAAACCTGGATGCTTGAGAGCTTCGAAACTTCAAAGCTTCAAGGACCAATTCTCTTCCAATTTGGGAGTAGAGAAATGTATTTGTGAATTGGTGTATTGAAATGAATGAATTAGCCTTCTATTTATAGAATTTTCCAAGGCCTAATTTTGAATACAATATCTCAGATGAAATAAGTCGTCTCTGCTAGGTGTTGACACGTGTCCTATTTGACGGATTTTCTGACTCATTTCAATTTTCGTTGAATCACACGCTACATGTAAAATTTATGTAATACATGAGCGTTGAAACTTTGACCATCGGTCAACATTTTATTTACCGAAATTTCGATGTCTACAGGCATATCAGAGCTCAAGATTCATTTATCAAAAGTTGATCCTCTCAATACTCTTTGCCAGCTTAAGTTTACCCTTTGTGTAGTTTGTTTACATTGCGAATATTATTAATTGAAGTGGACAAATTTTGTTGCAGAATCCTGTTATAGAAGGCAGCTTACTTTTGACTTAGAGCAATTCCACCCCTAAAAACTTTGCACCAGCACCCATCCCATTTATCCGCTCAAGTGAACAGTAATAGACCCCAGCGAACAGTAATAGGCCAAATCATCTCCACCCCTAAAAAAATGCGATGGCATAAACAATCTCCACCCCTACAAAATGTACTAGCACCAGCCCATTTAAAATATATTAATTTTTTTTTCTAAAAAAATAAAAAAGTTTGAATTTCAGATAGGATTTTTAACCATTCTCGTCACACCACGTGTCATTATCCAAACGTACTATTTTGTGAATAGATTTCCGCTAAGAAAATCAACCAATCTTATTTGATGTGTTTAAATAAAGTACAAAAAATAAATTTGAAATTGCATAAAGTTTTAAAAATAAATAAGAAATTACATAAAAATTACATAAGAAATTAAATAAAGTTCTAAAAATAAATAAGAAATTACATAAAAATTATAGAAATTAAATAAAGAACTACAAATAAATACGAAATTACATACAAATTATAGAAATTAAATAAAGTACTACAAATAAATACGAAATTATACAAAGTCTGTGAACCTAGGATATGTGGTGCTAGAATCTTCGTTGCTAGGATTTGTGTAGCTAGAACCCCTTCGACTTATTTCGGCATCTCTTGCACGCCTCCTTCGCACGGCTTCTCTTTTTTTCAATGTCCAAAAATATTTTGAATTCGGAGATATTCCTACTAGAGACTTGTTCATAGTGTCACAATCTGCTTGAGCCATCATTTCTTTTCTAAGTTGATCATTTTCTCGATGAAGTGCTTCTCTAATCATCTCATTCTCTCGATTAACTATTTCTCTTTGTCTCTCAGCCGCCGCATCACAGGCCTTAGTAGCTGCTAGTATTGCTGCTATATCAGCAACTTTTTCCTCATCTCTAGCCTTTTCTCGCGCCATGTTTAGTTCACCTTGGAAAGCAAGTTCCTCCATATATTTAGGTAGTCATTTTTTGAAGAACTACCTTTTTTCTTTGATGCCTTTTTACCTTAAGGCCTGAGGGACTGACGAGTCGGTTGGGTCTTCGACACTTGTTCAGGCATCCCTTCCATGTCTTCAAATGTGTCGGCTTCTTATTCGGCCGTGTCGACTTCTGGCGAACTATGTAGACACATGCCGTGCATACAACTTCTGGACCGCTTGCCACAATTTTGTATCTAGGGTAATCTTTGACAATTTGCCAACATTCCCATTTGTTAAATGATTTATTTTGGTTCTTTGCATTGTAGAATGCTTGTACTTGTAGTGTCTATAAAAATGTGGGATAAAATAGTATTAAAAAATGCGGGTGTAACACAAATAAATAAATTAAAATATTGATGCGGATGGAATGCATATAAATTACAAAAAAATTACATAAAAAATTAAAAAAATTAAAATATTGATGCAGATGGAATGCATATAAATTACATAAGAAATTACATAATAAGAAATTAAATAAATTAAAATATTGATGTGGGTGGAATGCATATAAATAAATAAAAATATTGTCACCTGATCCGCTAAACTTGTCCCACTACGCAGATTACTAGAAGCATGAGAGATGATGTTTTTCCAACAAGTAAAGCATGCGTTGAGTTTTTTCCAACGACCTTGAAGACCTTGCCTAGTTCTGGCGTCTTTTCCATGTATATCGCAAAACGCTTTCGTAATTTTACTCTACATTTCGCTTATCCATCTCATTACCCGTAATCGGGTCATGAGTAGTGGGAACCCAACTTTCACATAACGTAACATCTTCAAAGAGCTTCCACGAAGACATTTTTTTCTCTCAAAGTGCAGAAAATATTGAAATGTAGATAGTGTAGAAAGTGTAGAAAATATTGAAAGCGGTGTAAGGTGGAAGATGAGGGTTAGTAGGTATTTATAGAAAAAAATTCTGTATTTTTTTCAATAATTTTTAATTAAATTTTAATGTAGTTAATTAATCTAGACTGTTGGATTTGAAAAAATATTCAAATTCAAGAGCCAAGGAGCTGCCACGTGGCCAACGGTCATAATTCTGACCGTTGGGACTTTTTATTTTTATTTTTGAGGGAAAAAACGTAGACCGTTGATCTGTGATTGGACGGTCCAGTTTAAAAGTAAAATTTAATTTTTTTTTACTGTTGGAAATCCAATGGTCTAGAAAAACTAGCCGTTAAAAATCCAACGGCACTGAGAGGGCCACGTCGCCTACTTCCTGGTGAAGAACAAGTGGGCTGACAGCAGGCCCCACCGCCTACACCATGTCCCCTACTTGCGCCCACTCACGAGTGAATTGCACGCACCAGCCAAATAGACCGTCCTCTGAGTCTGTCAAAAACGGGCTGGCCTGTTGCCTGGCTTGGGCTGGGTGCCAGGCAAGTTTGTGCGCTGGAGTGAATGGATTGACCCCAGCTTTGTTTTTTGACTAGGTGCTGGCACATTTGCACCCCGGTGGAAGTGCTCTTACACAAGCGGTTATGTTGCTCCTCTACTTCTTGCTGCTTGTTTTGCTGGAGCACTGCAGGCCCATCACTTTTTGGATTAGTTGTAAGTTCTGTTAGAACACAGCTGGGAGTGAAAGCTTCCACCATATTTCTTTGTTATTCTGTTCGTCTGCCCTCCGGTTACTGGCCTCATATTAAATATTTCATGACTTGTCTGTCAATGTAGTGTTGAAAATCTGCCTAGCAATGCTGGCAACTTTAAATCATAGTTGTTTCTGTGTGAACCAGTGCATGACTATCACATTCCGCTTCAAAGTTTCGTTTTTCTTATATATGCAGAGCCTGCTTTCATTTCGCAAATTTTCACCATGGATCAATCCAATCAGTAAGTATTTAACACCTTAGTTTCCCCTTTTTAATTCTTTGAAACTTGTTACTAAATTTCAGTTCCCCTTGTGATAGATAAGCATTTGCCTCCATCATGAGTAATCAACTATTTTGGTGGTAGGCAACGCCCTTCCTAGTGAGCACTTGGCGATTCTCTGGCCATCACAAGGCAACTAGGATGTCGTATGAGCTATTTTCTCATTTCTCAATTACCTGAGGGGTCCCTGCGCGCGCGGCTTACACTAACATGTTTGAATTTTGTTGTCTTAACATTGTGCACTTTTGTTAGGAGGGGGTGTATATTCTTTCTTGGATAGACTTTTCCTAGTTACAACGGCAATGTAGAGATATGCTTACTGAAATAAAAGTCGAAACCCTTCCAGAATGGCAGCATTGCGTTCTTCTTTGAATTCTGTCTGCTCGCAGTTTCACTTGTACAGGATGCAATAGATCTAGTTATGTGTAAATGTAAACTACTCAATTGCATAAGATGGCAAGAGTGAAAAGAATGTGAATCTTGTAAGGAAGACCATCAGCAGTCGACATCATATTTGACCAAACCAGGTTTTTGTGTTTTGGTAAAAACAATACCTAAATTGTTTGGGTACGAGATAAACATATTCTCTGATATCAGTCACATTAGGAATTGGGAAAATGACATCGTTATTCAGAAATGATGTGGTCCAAGAGGATGGCAACTGTATAAATACAACGGAAGCCCAAACGGTGGACTTTAAAACTAGCCACAGTTTTCGAACTTCTTTAAAACTAGCCGTTGGAGTTGATTGCAATTTTCAAAACCCAACTGTCATTATGTAAGTTAAAACACAATTTTTATCCAGCAAATTAACTCTGTACTTTCAATTCAACACCCTTATCACTTTGCCCAAACACAAAAAATGGATAAAATATATAAACAAAAAAATAATTAATTAAACTAGTGGGACAATGGGGCCTGGGCCCCGCGGCTAACCATCTTCTGGTACTGATTCAACGACTCCTGCCTCTGCAGCCGCATTTCCTCGTTAAACTTTTTTATGAACGCCTCCACTCGCCGGTTCAACTCGTCCTGACTCAGCGACGGCTCCTTGCTCAGCCGCCCCGACCCCGACGACCGAGCCAGCGACGGGGAGCCCGCGCTGTTCCGCTCCTGGAACGTCTCCGACTTGTTCGCCTTCGTCTTCGGAGGCGGCGTGTTCTCGTCATTCCTCCTCACGTGCGTTTCCCACGTGTCCGACTTCTTCAGGTGTCTCGTTAACGGCATCGACCGCCCGTCCGTTATCGTCCTCCACGTGCTCTCCAGCGTGTCGTGCCGTTTCGGCTTCGACACTCCCAAAGACTTCCCCCCTGCCAAAACAAACTCATTAGTTGCCATTTTTGACCTCGTCTTTTCAAAATCTATGCGGGGCATTTCTCCGTAAAATTACTCTTCTGCCCCCACGAGACGAGGTCAATTTCGATTTTTTCAAACTCCGAAATAAATTTGAAATTTACACGATATTAATAAAAGCAAAGTCAGGCGGCGCTTTGACCACCCCGAAAGGCGGTCCGGCCAGTCCAGTTCTTTCTTCCTATCCGAATATTCAAAAATGTATACGGCAAGTCGTACAGAGAGAGAGAGAGAAGGGGGGGGGGGGGGGGGGGGAGAGAGAGAGAGAGGTACCTTCTGGGCTAGCTTTAACGGATTTTCTGTGACCGATACGAGCGGAAACCGGCGGTTTCTGATTCTCGTTCAACCAGAACTCCACAGAGCCCTTCCTCTGTAAACTCATCTTTACAGGCGTCGATACCAAGGTGTTCTCATCGCCGCCGTCAATCGCCGCCTTATCTTCTCTATTCTCCTTCTTCTTCACTGCCTCCGAGATTGAAACCTTCTCTTCCAGCACTACTCCTCCATACGAATCCGAAATCTTTGGTAACACATTCGCATCGTAATCGTACTCGCTCAGAACCATGCCCTCGTACGCCGCGTAGACGGATCGTATTTGTGTGGAGATCTTCTCCGTCGTCAGAGGAGGGACCATCACCAGCTCCGGCTCCGTTTCCGGCTGAGAATCTTCGGGTTTAGGGTGGAGCTTGGAGGAGGCGACGATGCTGATGATGATGCAGTTAATGAGAATGTAGAGATACGGCGGTCTGAGCCAGGATATGGCGGAGCTCCAGAGAGAAGGGACTTGGGAGGTGACGGCGTCGGCGACCACTGGAGATGAGAGTTTAAGCCCCACGGCCATGGAGACCACGCCGGTGGAGATCAGCGCAACCTTGAGAGTGAGTAACCAGGTGTTGCTCGAGCTCGTCGACATTTTTTCCGGCGATTAATGTTGGGAAGTGATCAGAATCTTAACCTTTTCCGGCTATAATTTTGTTTAGGAAGTTTAAAGAATGAGTGAATGGGGGAGGGGAGGAGGTGGATTATATATAGCGGCGGAGGGGGAAGCGGGTTTTGCGATAAAACATGAGCCGTTGGATCAAGAGGTAGCGTTGCCGTTTTGAAGAAGTGGAAATGATAGTTTAAGTGGTGACACGTAGGCATATCACATGGCGTCTTACATCAGATATTGAAGCACAAAATCAGGTAGATTTTGGAACAACGCAAGTGTTAAGGTTGTAATCTTCGCTAGGTTGCTCCGGTCACTTAGTAAGAGTTAGTAAGTAAAGAGATTAGATAGAAAAGTGAAAACAAAATGTTCGTGATTCATCTTAAGTTGGGCTGAGACCACGAATGTAGAGGAATTCTCATTAATAGTGAAGAGTTTTTTCTAATAATGGATTAAGGTTAATAATGACTTTAGAGATTGTAGTAAAATGGTCTCATTTTATAGGTGATGAGAGTCACACGCTTTCATCCGAGGTCGATGTAAGACTCTAAGAGCTTAATTTTGATGTTGACACATGTCACTCTTAGTTTTGATTGGCATCTTGGTTGGAAAGAAACTCTTGTGTTTCGGCAGGTGTGCCTTACACGAATCCTTTAGCGGGTCAATGAAGTTATGACCTTTCTCTTTGTTGCCCCTCTCTTCTCTCTCTCGAATATTATTTACTACAACATAAACAAAATTCACTAAGGCCACTTAGTATTATAGTCTAGTGGTAATTCTTTTCACGTGTTAGTGAGAGATCTTATATTCGATTCTCATTAATAGTGAAGAGTTTACATAGTATAAAGATTCAAGCATAATCATCGTTAGTAAGTTCTAATAATGGATTAAGGTTAATAATGACTTTAGAGATGGTAGTAAAATGGTCTCATTTTAAGGTGATGAGAGTCGCACACTTTCGTCTGGGGTCGATGTGGGACACTGGGAACTTAATTTTGATGTTGACACATGTCACTCTCACGTTTTGACTGGCATCTTGGTTGGAGAAAAACTCGTGCTTTGGCAGGTATGCCTCACACGAATCCTTCAACGGGTCAGTGAAGGTATGACCTTCGTCTCTGATGTCCCTCTCTCCTCTCTCTCTTTCTAATATTATTTACTACAACATAAACAAAATTCACTAAGGCCTCTTAGTATTATGGTCTAGTGGTAATTCTTTTCACTTGTTAGTAAGAAATCTTAGATTCGATTCTCATTAATAGTGAACATAGCATAAAGATTCAAGCATAATCATCATTACTACGTTCTAATAATGGATTAAGGTTAATAATGACTTTAGAGATGGCAGTAAAATGGTCTTATTTTATAGGTGATGAGAGCCACACGCTTTCGTTCGAGGTCGACGTGGGACACTAGGAGCTTAATTTTGATGTTGACACATGTTAATCTCACATTTTGATTGGCATCTTGGTTGGAGAGAAACTCGTGTGTTTCGACAGGTGTGCCTCTGACGAATCCTTCAGTGGGTCAGTGAAGGTATGACCTTCCTCTTTGTTGTCCCTCTCTCTTATCTCTCTCGAATATTATTCACTACAACATAAACAAAATTCACTAAAGCCTCTTAGTATTATGGTCTAGTGGTAATTCTTTTCACTTGTTAGTGAGAGATCCTAGATTCAATTCTCATTAATAGTGAATAGTTTACATAGTATAAAGATTCAAGCATAATCATCATTACTACATTCTAATAATGGATTAAGGTTAATAATGATTTTAGAGATCGTAGTAAAATGGTCTCCTTTTATAAGTGATGAGAGTCACACGCTTTCGTCCGAGGTCGATGTAGGACTCTAGGAGCTTAATTTTGATGTTGACACAAGTCACTCTTGAGTTCTGATTGACCTCTTGGTTGGAAAGAAACTCGTGGTTCGGTAGGTGTGCCTCACACAAATCCTTCAGCGGGTCAGTGAAGGTATGACCTTCCTCTCTGATGTCCTTCTCTCCTTTCTCTCGAATATTATTTACTACAACATAAACAAAATTCACCAAGGCCTCTTAGTATTATGGTCTAGTGATAATTATTTTCACTTGTTTGTTAGTGAGAGATTTTATATTCGATTCTCGCCATAGGCAAATTTGAATCAATTATTATGGTTAAGCCCAGTGTGAGGCTTAACCCACTATCCACTTCCCTACTCCCTTGCAGCGTGTTTATGTATTCGTAATCGGAATGAAAATATGGAATTTAATTCTGATTACGGAGTACTACGATGCTTACTAAACATTGAGGAATAAAAAATGTAGTGGGGCCCACACAAATTTTGGAATTCAATTCCTTTTATTGGTGGAATTGGATTCCCTACATCTGGGTGGTAATCCAATTCCTAATTGCTTAGGCAATCAGAATGATACTTTTCTTCCCTTTATGCTCTCACTTCCTTTTTTTATTTCCAAAACTATCCTTTATAAACCCATTAACCTAGTTTAATTATGCACAAGTCCTTACTTTTTTTTCCATGCTCATTCACATTATGCACAACTTCATGCATATGTTGAAGAGAAGAAACTACAACTTGAGCGAGAAAATTTAAATATTAAAGTAAATACTTAAATTTATATATAAAACAATAAACAAAAGTATTTTAGTGCGTCTATGAAATAAAAAAAAGCAATTTAATTTTTTTTCTTACTATTATATATTATATCAAATTTTATTTAAAAAAAAAGTATATAAAATATTTGATTTGGGACAAGGGCATTTTAGTAATCATACTAGTTATATTCCGCTTTTACTGAATTAGTAAACAGTTTTATGGAATTAGTATCATTTCTATTCCGATTCCAGAACATTTAAGTAAACAGTTTCAATAGGAATTCAATTCTGACTTCTCCTCATTCCAACTCTTGCTCAATTCAATTCCTCATATTTTTATTATGGTTACGCAAATGTACTATTAGTGTAGATAATATCGTTTGTTAAAAAAATAATCACTGATGACGTTTATTAGAAAAAATTAAAAGTGTTCATGAATTTCTACTAAAAACAATTATAGCTAAAGCACTCAACAGTAGAATATTTGTCAAATAATTAGTTGAGCAAATTAAACTAATGATCTTGGAAATTTAAATAAGATTTTAGCTGCCATTCACATGTCTGGGAGATGAAGAATTGAATATTTAAAAGGTACCACTACCCCATCTCAACGGCTATATTTATATAAAAGTCACCATTAACTCCGGAGGTGTGTTGAACATGCAGGATCCTAAATGCCCGGGCCATGGGTATCGAATTGGACTACTCAGTCGCCCATTGAGCACTGGGTAATGCCCTTTCCCTTTCTTAATTAATCTTGAGCTTCCCGACGTGTTTATCGTCCTACTTAATTAACCGACCATCATTAGGAGCTATTTAAGAAAGAATCCTCACTTGCTCACTGACAGTAGGTAAATCGTGAATTGTAATACAAGGGAAGGTCAAATGTGTTACCAGAAACAAATTTAGCATGCAATGAAAGCCATTAGCATTAGCCATGCAAGATGCATTACGAAAAATTTGGACATATATAGTCATGTGATGTTATCAATAATACTTTGTGTTGTAAAATGAGTGAATAGATATTTAGAAACTTATCGTATAATATAATTCATGATTGTCAGAGGCAGATCCAGGACTCTAACCTCATAGCTTTCAGTAGAATCAGTGGCGAGAGTGGAAGAAATTTAAGCTTTTCTTCAATATGGAATAGAAGGACGAAGCAGAAACAGACTTGTCCTTTGGTCAAGCTTGCTTCACTTCCTGATCCCAAGTCCCAATGTAAAAGATTCATGTATGCACAATACAAAATTTTGTCTTTCAGTTTTTTTTATTTATTAAGGCATTTAGTTGAATACTTGGTAAGATGTGTATGCCTAATCTATCGACGACTTTCAACTTTCAAGACTTGATGATGAGGCTTGTCGATCATCATTTGCCAAGGCTACCGAAAAGACATATCATCGAACAGAGCATTTTCTAAATCCATACCAAATGGTTACATGGTCCTCCAACAAATGTGTTCCCCTATAATTTCTGATTTCTATAAGGTCGGGGACCTAGGGCACCCCATCTTGGATCGGCCTCTACACATTGTAATATGTGCAAGTAATTTCTTCAATACAGTCGATATCTTCATGAAAATATAAAATAAATAAAAAATCAATGAAAAATATGAAAATTATGGGTGAAGTCTAAACTTCACTTCATATTGGAGAAACTCTTAAGTTTAAGCTAATATCGACAAATATCTTCGGTATTTCTGACACATCTGTCAAATATCGGAAAAACTCTTATATTTCGTCCAAACCAATGTTTAACAATCCCTAAAGTTTTATTTTAAATATCCATCATTTCTATCGAAAGCAACTTATATCGATATATGTCTATATTTCAATATATTTGCATAATCAATATTTCCATCAATACAGATATTTTAAACATTGGTTTGTAACAGTACATGATGAAGATTAAGATAAAAAAAAATTCCTTGCGTATGCAGTTTCTCACTTATGAAACGATCACTCACCAACACCAAAGATATATCTCGTGACAAGTATGTTCTTTCCCACTAAATAAGATATGACAACACACACATGGGCGGATCCACTCTTGGACCCAAGTGGTTCTGGGACCACTCAGACATCCGAAGAAGCGCCTGTGAGAAACTTTGAGGACCACCCAACAATCTAGACATTTGGTGGAAGAGAGAAACCATCATGGCTCTGATATTCTTGAACCTTGGTTACAACGAAGAAGAAAGACTTTTCTCTCCATTTCCCACATAACAAACTCTCATTTTTTTTAATTGTTGTCCAATCATGTTGTGTCACCCTAGCATTTTAATTAGCAAAGGAATGGTGTACTATTTTTTTTTAACAAACGATATTATCTACACAAAAGATAGTGTATTACTAAACTAATATTTTTATATCTTATGTTTGACACCGTTATTTTTTTTTAAATTTCATATAAATTCATACTACATCTGAAAAGTATTTCATAAAGTACTATGAACTCCTAGTCGCTTGCACTTTCATCTCATAGCATCAAATTCACTAAAATGTTGATATTTTTATATGTTATATGTTTAATAATAAACATAATTAAAACAATAAACCTCAAATTCTCAATACAAGTATGTTATTTTGTAAGTTTAATTTAACTAGGCACTTACTTGTACGATATATAATAAGTTTACTTAAATTCTTCTAGTTCACCTAGACCTTTATCTGCACCCCAGTTCGCCTAAGTTCCTTAATTAGGACCACCCAAAGTTATAATTCTAGATTCGCCACTGAGTGTGTTCTCTTCTCAAAAGAGGGTCTGTTGCCGGACTGTAAACTTAGGATTGATGCCCAAATATACAGCCCAGGATTAGAATATATGCATAGTCAACGACCGAGTAAAAACAATGAGCATGTGATTTGGGTTTACCAAAGCCAAAAAATGAAATGAAAAATACCTAATAAATTAAATATGGGTTTGCCACGTGACATTCTTGCACTAACCCAGATTAATTAACAATCAAATTAACCATTTTCTTCAAACCTACACCACCAGTAAGCAACCGCATTCCCTTCAAGGATAACGTTAGAGAAATCACATTGTACTATACCAAGTTAGAGAAATCACATTGTACTATACCAAGTTAATTATCGGTGGATTTAATTAGCTTATAATAAAATATTAATTCATGTGCTAAGATGGCCGACCAACCAATAAGCATCAAGCTAGCTTAATTATAACACATCTGTTTGTCTGAATCTTCTTAGTCTTAATGTTCTCGTTCATTTTTGGTTTTTCATTTGGATGAAAAGTCCAAATAACGAATATAATCATGAGATGCATGTTTTATTAATTAGATATGCAATGTGTGTACGTAAAGAGTCTTAATTTGTCTGTGGTCAATATAGGCATGCATGCTTTCCTACCAGAAACATGCAGTGCAATAGTACGACGCGGAATATTTAGCCCTAGCTAGCAGGAGATTTTTCAGTGTGTTAGGCACACAGTCTCGTACACTAAGTGTTATGTTATAAGTGATTAGATACTTAAAAAGAATTCAACTTACTTATATTATGACACTTAATGTACCAGACTGTTTTTTGATATGCTAAAATATTCCTCCTAGCTAGCTTTCTATTGCTAGTGCAACTATACGCAAGTGAGGGACAATAATCAAGTTGCTTTTTTGAAGTCGACATGCCCTACAAATTAAGGCTGCGTCCATATATATCCAAGAAAAATGGTCATAAAAGTCAATTGGGCGGTAAGATCCAAGAGATTATCGAGCATGCAAAAGTCGATATGATTTGTTTCAGCAAACTTCATTGAATGTGATTATGGAGGACTTTACAAGATATAGGACGGAGTAGACTAATAAGATAAGAGCAAATCCCATTGCAAAATGATTTTGAATATTGCGTAAATGTCCCCCACGTCAAAATTGTTTGACAAGTTATGTTGTTCGGCTGTTAAATTTAGACGTTCATCAATTATTTTTAGATATTATTTAATTCAATTAATGATGTTGATTGACAATCAGACAATATTAGTACGTTAAATCATCTGACAAGAAAACATTATTAATTCGTATAAATGCCATGATATGATTTTCTCTCAAACTACAAGTCTCCAAATGAACTTTAAATTAGCTAGAGTGAGAAGATATAAAAGCATATAAAGTTGTTTATGCTAATCCTGTGTAGAACATCTTCTTGTTTGTGGCTAGATGACACATTGAAACATGAACAAAGATTAGAATGGCAGAATGTGATAGTTTGTGGCCCTTGTTGGGTGGTTGTGCCCACCTAATAGGCCGAAATAACTACAGGGATTATATAAACACTATCAACTACATGGTAGGAGAATTTGAATTTGAATTCTGCATGCATAGCAACATTTCAACAATTTTGTATGACTAATTTAGTCTAGTGACACTTTTCATTTTATTAGTAGAGGCTTGCTTGAATCTCATCAACTATTGTTTCAAACTGTTTACACTTTTGCAAGTATAATTTGTAGGCTGTTCATGCATAAGTTAGGATATGTTTACAATTTGCTTTTGGAAAGGACACAAGACTAAAACCACCTTTCATTGCGCTTGCCAAAAAAAAGGTGCTAGTTAGTTGTCCCAAAAAAGAAAAAAATTGCTAGTTTCTAAAATAAATAAATAAATAAAAGTGCTTAGATACATATAATTACGCTTGCCCGAGAAGACCAGATGCTATTTCATGAAGCACTTGAGTTTTTACTAATAAAAATAAATATTCTTTCAATGAAAATACTTCTAACATAAACACTTATGAAAATAAATGATTTTTACACAAACAATTCCAACCAGCCCTTAAACTTGTCAAATTAAAATCATAAAATACGCTAAACTTCCCGTTGATGCCATCAGTGATCCAACACTGGGAGGGTGCATTTCATGATTTGTCCCGTTCCTCCGCCCCACACCGGGCTCTCTAGGATCTTATAAGGATAAATGCTCAGGAAGTAAGGAGTCTCTCTCTAAAAAGGGAGATTATATGAACTTTTCACTACCTCATATTTTTAGTACAATTATTACACTAATATAATATAATATAATATAATACTGCATCAAAAATATAAAATGACAGAAAATTTTTTAAAAATTTTAATTTTGAGATAGCCTTCTTAGTACTAGTTTGATACTGAAGTGCTTTTATAAAAATTGAATATAAAAAAAGCAGAGCTCAAAAAGATGTTTGGTAAATACTTAAAAATAACTTATTTTCACAGTTTTTTGTGAAAATAAGCTGAAAACATGAAGCAGCAAAAATGAACTTATTCTCACAGAACAACAAAATATTTTTTGTTTAAAGCAGAGCAATACCAATCCAGCACTAAGTGTTCTCCTGATCAGAAAGCAAAGAATTTGGAGCGCATATGCATGTCACGTGGCTCATCACCGTAAGTGGGCACCTCAAAACAAAACCCATGCTTGCAGTCGACACGTGGTGGTTTTATATTGGTCGATTGTGACCTAATAAAATTGGACTCCTAGTTGGAACAAGTGAGTCAAAGATGAAGAATATTCGGGAGGGTTGGTTTGGAGCTGTAGCTGATGGCCTTGTACTATTACCGTCTCAATCAATCTATGTGTGTTCTCGTGCCACCGTCCACTTGTATGGTAATTGACACGTGTTCGTCATCTACTGGTACTGTATTTCTGGTTGGTTATCCAGTTAGAACAACTACTACTACAAAGTCAAGAACCATTGCAGGGGACTTCGCTTTGGGGTTTCTTCTAAGTCCCAAATTTTGTACCTAATTTTGGTTAGGAAATTTCTTCTGAATGGCAGGGAACAACACGTCATGTGAATTCTGAGTTTTCTACTCATTTTTTACCACAAATTTTATTGTCGTCTTGTAACGTGTCGTGTGATGAAAGACATAATATGCAGGATAATCTTGATGGTAGACAAAAATTTTTGAAGTAGCTTAATTTCATCGGGACATGATGAGGTGGTTATCAATTACTTGATACAAAACCACAAGAGAAAGAATTATGCTAAAGAATGAAAAGGCATTTGTTTCGGTTATCATTTATGATTACAAATTGTCCATGAATTATTGTTTTTCATGACTTGATAGTACTAAGCAATGCTTGAAATTGGCCTTTCCTTTTTCTCTCTTTTTTTTTCTTTTCTATACAAGTGTAAAATTTATCTTTACATTTGGAGTTTGTTAGATGAATTTGAGGTTTCTCCTTGAGTCTAAACATTCTTGTGGTTTTTGCTCATGAGAAAAATTTTAGTAGAATAATCTGATCACGTGACTGGTAAGGCCAATCTCACAAAAGAATTAGTTCTCTCCTGTAATTTGATTTCATTCAATCCGACTCTAGTTTGACCTCGTATGAAAGATGCTCTTATTAGGCAATTCTATTGAAGTTTCTCTCATTAGCATACGAAAGACTTCAAACTACCATCATCTGTCATGATTCTTTCAGAAAAGCGCTGGATCCTAATCAGGCTGCCTATTGAAGCTTATCTTTAGGGTAGGTGAGGGTTCAAACCACCATCTTATCCTGATTGCAGCAACATGAAATGATCAGCATAATTTCATTGCTTGTAGCAAAACCTGTCACATCTCGGCCCGGGGTGGACCACTTCCCGGGCTCGATCCACCATCGTAACACGATATTGTTCGCTTTGGGCCTCGACCACGCCCTCACGGTTTTGTTTCTGGGAACTCACGAGCAACTTCCCAGTGGGTCACCCATCATGGGAATGCTCCAGCCCCTTCTCGCTTAACTTCGGAGTTCCTACGGAACCCGAAGCGAGTGAGCTCCCAAAAGGCCTCGTGCTAGATAGGGATGAGAATATACATTTAAGGATCACTACCCTGGGCGATGTGGGATGTCACAATCCACCCTCCTTAGGGGCCCAACGTCCTCGTCGACACACCACGGCCAGGATTTAGCTCTGATACCAATTGTCACAAAACCAAGAGGATTTGGAATACAACATTCTCCTAGTGTGCTTATCCGAAATTTGTACGGTCGTGTAATTGAGCGTAAAATAGTGGACTTCAAAAGGAACTTGCTGAGAGTTTGGTTACAACTTGCTGGTGTTGGGGCAGTTACCCATCCTTGTTACCCAAAGACAAAACACACTAATAACGAAATGGCGGTGCTAATCCATACCTCATTTTATTTCTCACACCCTCTCAATTTTTGGCTGTTGGATCGAATGAATTAAAAAATATCAATAAACAAAATTTAACAAAGGTGGTGGGAGATAAAAACTGGTAACGAAAAACAGTAGGATTTGCAAGAGTTATGGGATTGTTCTTGAGGTTCCTTTAGTTAAAAAAATATTCATCCAAAGAACACAATAAAACTCAAAAAGGAAATAGTTTTGATCAATCTAAACCCATCTTATTACTCAAATAGCCCTAATCATACAAATGATCACCCATAGAAAATCTAAAAAGTGGTACTGCCTCTACAAACAGTTTACAACCCCAGTACAGGAGGAACGACGGGGAAAAAAAGTATTATCTTTCTGTAAATCGACTGTCTTTGTATGGTATAACAAGGCCGGGATTACCAACCCTAAACACTCTTCACGGTTTTGCGAACATCAATTGTGTTAAAGATGAGAAATCATAATCTTTGCCTGACTCTGCTGAAGTTGAAGATGATACGGGAGATGGTGATTGAGTCTTGTTTGCCCCATCGTTTGTCACGCCATTAACTGGGCTAACTTGAGCCATACTGTAAAAGCTGCAAAAGAGAAGCAGTAGTATGCTAATGAAGCAAATCTATAAGTAGCATTAGCATGAAATGATGGATATTTGATGCTTTACATTCCACTTTCTCCGGTGTAAGCTCGTCCATTTGGTAAAATAATCTAAGCCAATGTGTTTAAGGATAGTGTTTGCAGACACATACATCCGGTATATTCCCACAAAAATGTATGGTCCTGCATTCATAATGGAAATTGGGAAAAACAATTCATGGTAAATCTTAAGGTTTTGAGCTCAATGTTCACATCGTGCTCTTATCTCTTCCTTTATCTGTAGGTGTTGGGTTTTGGAGGGTGGGGTTTGACATGGCAGTTAACGATTCACCACCAATTCAGTTAGAGAGGAGCCTATTGCATAACAGCAGCAATCAAGGTTGTGAAATATGAACCACAAGGACCAAGATGCATACTAATATGTCCAAGAGCTCAATTTGCTTAAAATCCTTTTCCATTTGATTAACCATTTCAAGGTATAAGAAAACACGGCTCAATAACAGCTTAGAAAATCCCATCACATTTGTGCCAACTCAAAATAGATGCTAAATATGGAACAGAGATTTATGACATACCTAGATGCTGAATACGGAACAGAGGTCCCCAGTGGATGTGCCTGTCCCATGGTCTTTGTCTGACTCTGATTCAAAAGGAAATATACAAAATGAATATTTCACTCAATGTTGGATCAATGAAATAACATTCATAATGAACCATTACTATGGACTCTACCTGTGAAATCTTCTGTAGATCAGCCTGCCCATCTACAGGCATCACCAATCCAGGAAACTGGTAGCCAACGTTTGGCCAACTTTGGGAGGGTAAATTGCTTCCACTGGACACAGGTTGTTGAATAATACCAGGAAACTTTTGATCCACGCCAGATTTAGCTGCCGTGGCCATGAGAAGAGACTGTTGCTGAGCCAGCATTGCTAGTTGCTGCTGATGCATAGAGAAGGGTGACACCATGTTCGACTGCAGATATTCAAATTGTTAAATAATATAATGTACCTTTACACAAAACCATGTTATGCAATGGAACAAGAAAACGATAATTCAATTCAGTAAAAAACAAAGTAATATTTTAAAAGACTATTTTAATAATACTTATGGCTTAATTTAAATTAAATACATCAAACTTGTATAATGGATTATAGAGCAAAAGCCAGAACATTTTTTTTTCCAACTAACAAAAACAATCCATTTATCAAACTAATGATATATTTTCCAAACAAAAATTCTGATTCGCATGATAATCCAGCACATACCTTCTCAAAAAGACTCATAATATCATTTTTTAAGTCTTTCTGTGGTTTCTCTGAAACGGGTGTTAATGAAGGTGCATCTTTAAATAGATCCTCAATTCCTGATGAAGATTTGACATTGTTCTCTACTGCCTTTGATGGACCAGTTTTCTCAGCTGTCGATGCCTTCTCAGCAGCTGCAGATTAAAGGCAACCATATCTCTTAACCCCAGAAAAAGGCCAGAACCAAACTTATATAGGATGATCCCAGTACAGGAAAACGTATTAGAATGATGGGAGGCGAGTAAAGACATACACTGAAAACCAGCCCAATCATTATCCTCAGCTGATGCTGCATCTGACCCATTCTCACTTGGACCATCCACTGAAAGCATGTTGAAAAGGTCAGTAGCATAATCAACTTTTGGAGGGGCAGGTGGAGCAGTATCAACGGCTTGTTTTGTTGCTTCAGCTGGCGGAACTGTTGGTTCTATTTTCTGAACATCTTGTGGTCTTGAGACATGTACAACCTGTTAAAATTTGGATACAACATGAATCAAAGCTTTTAGGTCTACGACCCTTTCCAAAATAAACGAGGTAACAAATACTAAGGAAACAACTGTAAAAAATAGGAAATGAGCCAATAAAAGTAAATTTAAGTACACAAATTTTTTACAGGAAACATATTGAGAGAGGAGGATTAATAGAGACAAAGTGGATCAGCTGATACATTTAAATAGAAAAGGTGAAAGCAACAATGAACCACACAAGAAGCAAATTAAAAATGACCATTTAAAAATTTCACCCAAAGAGATAGCAGCTTCACGATCCAAGTTTAGAATAAAGAGAATGACATTTTCTTAATTCAGATGACACCGACGCTCAAACTGAGGGAAAAACATCTCCAAAAATAAAGAATCACCAGAAGGAAAGCAACACCCAACTCATGTAGCCATCTGAAAAAGTTTATACTACATTCTCAAAACAGCACAATGAAGGAAAAGGTGGTTGATACTGTCAAGTGCTCTTTTGCACATAATACACCGTTGAAGGGAAAACAACCATAAGACCTTTTTCTCTGGAGGTACTTTAGCCTTCCATAGTAATGGGTTCATAACTGAGGACAGTGTGATAAGAAACTCTTGAGGAATAAATAAATCTACAACAAAAGGTGCCTGACAACTCCAGGAGCCAAGCCATCCTGGCTCGAAGGGGAAAGGGAAATGGTGCCAATCGAAAAGAAGAGTAGAAATCTTGACCATTTCCTGATCTCTCGTATCCCCAAAGAAATTGAAGTTCCACCACAAAAGATGAAACAGTGGAAACATCCAAACTAGCTATTAATGTATTATGAGACACGGGAAGCCAGTACGGTCAGGGAAAAGTGACGCAGAAAGAGGAATCGTCATAGCAGAAATACTCCCAGAAATGAATCTTCTCCCTACTACCCAATATGAAACAAAGGTTAAAAAATAACTCAATATGTTTCTCTATGACACCTACTTGAACCTCTAACTACCACTTTAGTGCCCCGCCAAAATCAACACTCATGATTACCAAATGCCAAAGACAGTTTTATATTTATATGACACCATTGATACTTGATTTTAGCATGCTATCTGCATGCCAGCAACAGTATGACGAATTGCCGATCCGTTATCTCCAACATATCCAATGTTTTTGTCCATTCTTGCTACTGATTATCAAACAGAAGTTAGTTCAACAATGCTTTTTCTTTTTAAGGAAGATGATTCCATGAAAAGCAGGGTAGTAGCACACTCTCTTAAATGAAACTTTCCATTTTAGTTTCATTATTTCCCTTTTATTTATTGCCATGTTTGTTGCTCTAACTTGTTATTAATTCTCTTATTGAGAATATTTTCTGCCAATCGTATATTTTCTTGTTTCTTAGAAAATATAGTTCATACAAAACAATTGGTAGATCCGAAATAAATATCATTAACAGAGTTTGCCAACCCGAACCAAAAGCAATCTATGATAAGAAATCACCAAGGCACAACGACATGAAAACAAACAGAAAAAAACATAAGCTATCAGGGAAACACCTTATTAATTAAATACCTGTTCAGGACCTTTCGGAGGAACAGGAAGACTAATTCTTGCAGCAGGAACACTTTCTTTTGTACGAGTTGTTTGAATTTTCTTCCTTTCCTCAACGTTCTGTTCAAAATTTCCAACATAACCATGCCCACTTTTCTCTCCAGGTTGAGGCCAATGTAAGTTAGTCCTTTCTTCCCATACTTTAGGAGGTGGCTTTGTTTGTCCGTCCCTAGGAACCCATCTCTTATCTTCATACCTGAAGAGAATGCCAGAAGCAATTTTAAAGAGTTTACCTAAATCAAAAAAATAAAAACTGACGATAGACAGTAACTGAATCTCGACAAATAGATGCTAGTTCTAAGGGATACCGTCAGACACGCACTTTGCACGAATAAAATTTTCAATTCCAACTCTGTCATAGTTTGGAGGTAGTTCTGCTTCCCAGTAACTATTTGACTTCTCATTTCCCATTGCTGTATAAAAACAAAACTTAAGAAAATCAACATCAATCAACAGAGAAACAAGCTAAGAGGCCCAGGTCCCAAGACCAGCTTACATTGAATAAAAGCAACCTGCTCTGGAAGCCATGTGTCCAAAGTAGCAGACCGCACCTGCAGCAAAAGTAAATAACACTCAGATGAGCCCATTGCAACTGCAGTACACGGGTTGCTATTAGAAATCTTGTTAGCCAAGGGGATTTTATGGGTTTTTAAAGGTTTTTTGGAGCCTATCCATGTAAATATATAGATAAGAATGCAAGGCATGAAAATACATGACAGTGTTGTTTGCCACCAATAGGGGGCAGTTTATGAAATAGAATTTCAGAATATTTTTCAATAAACCAAGATCTAATATTATGTGGATCCACCCGTTATTGTAATTTGCTGGACCTTAATGTTACTGTCAAAAAAATTTAAAGAGACACACCGAGAGAAATTTTAAACAGCCCTAACATTTAGTTCATCAAATTCTTGTACATGAGCCACATATAAGATGAAAATCACCTTGGATATGTGTACCCCAAGACTTCTGTGGATCCCGGAACACTGCATGCATACAAAAATACCTAAATTCACGCTAGCCCATCTTGGACCCCTGTAAAGAAATCAATTCATCATTCAAAACTCATAATGTGATTAAGAGGCATAGCTGTTAAGAGCTAAATCATTTTTCATCATCTATGATTGGTTATTCACCATGATGATATGAAAATCATCTCTTTCAGATGCTTACGTACTTGGCTTTGCAGTCAGCGCATTCTCTATTCTCTGGCAATTTAAGAAGTCCTTCCAGTATCTGCATATGTTTGAAAAAAAAAAGCAAAAATTATAAATAAATAAAACCACTGAATATAATAAAAAGGGGACAAAGGCAATACAAGATACTGATTCAGGAACTTTGAAATTGAACGCTACTTAAAGTGTGCAAATCACATAAAGAAAGTGTAAATATTTAAAGAGACATCAACGAATAGTAGCACAAATACAGCATCGGGAGAGTTAACACTCAGTAGGATCACAATCATAATGTTCCAAACAATCTGCAACGGCTTACATGGATTCTCAACACAGACACTGGGTTTTCATTTTTGACAAACTCAAAGCAGAAATGGCATAGATGCTTCGAAAGGATCTTCTTCAAGACTAATTTCTCCAAGCTTCGAAATTTACATATTAACTAATAACCGCATACACGGATAATTATAGAAAACTGTCGAGGAACATTTAGACTAAACACCGTTCAATCATCATATTACCGCCCATTTCGATAGTTCATCACTAAAACCAAATTTCATACACATTGGAAGAAAAAAAGTACAGCTATCGGCAAATCGAAACAAATTCAGATAAATCGAATCATTACGAATCATGACCCAGAACTATAGATCAAATCCCATCAAAGCCAATCAAATCCAACACATCAAGACTTGCATTTCATATCCACAAATCCAAATTGAAATGTACAAAACTAATTAAATCCAATCAAACTCCAGCCATGCACAAATTCCCAAACATTTTCCTGTCAATTTCTCGGCAACCAAACACCAAAACAAAAATGCAATCCCACAGCCAAGAATCCGAAAGAATTTGCACGGAAATGAACAAGATTGGGGACAAATTTCAAATTCTGAAAAATTCAAGGTACATAAATTGTAAATTTCCAAAATTGGAAAGGGGAAAAAGATGAGACCTTTCTGTGCCTGGCGTTGAGCTCCTTGGTGACGTTGGCCTTTTCGTTCATGGTGACGCGACCGTACAACGGCAAAACCAGCAGACGCGAGGAAAGACGAAGAGAAAAGGCAGCAGCAGCTCCGCGGGCGGCCGAAGGTCAAATTGGTCTTTTTGCGCTCTTTCTCCCTCCCCTTTCTCTCTCTGGATTATCATGCGACCACCAAAGAGAAACGAAGGAAAGAGAGGAGAGAGATCGAAGCACAGTCGCTCTTGAATTTATTTTTGAGCCTTTGCTATTATCTCCCTGTTTTCTTTCCCTTTACACATTTCATTGTGTTTTCCTTTTCCTTTAATACCCAAAATTAAATTGTGGCTAGGGGTGGAGGAGACATCAAGTTGGGCTAAATCGATCAAAATTGATTTTACACTATTGTAAATCGAATTGACAATGAAAAATGCGTGACAAGTCGAGTAATGTTTTTAGAAATTAACTTGTCTCCTTAACAATGTCACGTTTATGCACAATCATCGTTCAATCAACTGTCACCGTCACACTTTAACAGAGCTCTTGACGCTTAGGCTACGAAAGAATGAATTTGAGAGCATAACGTAACTTTAGATATGAAAATGAGACGAAAATAACTAAAGTATTAAAGTGAGAATTAGCAGGCCAACATCCTGCCACGTCATCAGTTAACATAAAATCAAACAGCTGCCCTAATAGAAGTATTAAAGTGGCAGAAAAATCAGACTTTAGGTATAAAGGTAAGACGAAGAAAAGTAAGCACAATAAACTACAATTTTGATGAAACTTGATAATAATAATGATAAAGTGAAAACCATCCCTAAACTCTTGAATGATTAAATTAAAAGAAAAAAAAAGAAAGACGCGTAGAAGAAGAAGAGCCAAACCTATCGAATGAGAAAGAGGAAGTGAAATTGTTGGCGGAAAGGGATCCTCTCTGGATTTTTCCTTCCTAATCTACCAAATTAAGGAGATCCGTGCGTTGAAATTTGATCCAACGGCTAAAATTATTATAACTTTTAAAGTTGACTTCTATTTGTAACTGTTGGATCAAATTTTAATGGCATAAATTATCTGATTTGATAAATTAGAAGAAAGGTATCCGGAGAGTATCCCTTTCCATTGTTGGCAGGCAAAAGAATTTGCAAATGTCAATTGTTATTTGGAGGTGGGGTTGGGGGGAGCTGGTTTTGAGTGTTAAGGTCATGAGTTGTAATGGGTGGTTAGCAAAAGGTGGAAGAATTATTTGGTGGGAATCTATCCATCCATCCCACTAATAAAATCAAGCTGACCATGTGACTGGATTCCTTACAAGAATTAAAATATCCAATTCTATCTCTATTGACATGTCTTCATCATTGATTTTTATTTCATTAGTTACTTGCTACTCAAATTTATATGATTGGTTGGTTTGATATTTCAAGCTAAATCACCTTTTAACTCTGATGTCGAGCCCAAAAGGTTTATAAATCAAATTTAAGACTCGTTTGGTATCCTACTAAACAATTTTTATCATCTTTACAATTTTTTTTTTAAGATCAATTGTAAAGAATGATTTTTATTAATACTTGAAAACTTGTTTGGTAAAAAATTCAAAATTATTTTTAAGTAAAATTTTAAAGAAAAAAGAATGCAACCGAGGAGCTAACGAAGGTAAGAGAGAGAGAAAGAGAAGAGAGTTGATCAAAAGAGAGAATTTGGCGTGAGAGTATAGAGAGGATATGGCGTGAGAGTAAAGAGAGGAGGGAGAGGAGATGGGAAGAGATCAGGATGAAGAACAAAGAGGAGAGAATTGAGATTAGAGAGGAGATATAGGATGAAGAGAAAGAACGAGAGATAACACAGAGTGAAGTGATATTTCTCTTCACTTTGTAAATAGGTCTTACATTCGATTGTCACCAAAAGTGAAGTTGAACCACATTATTATGACAAGTCCATCACTTAAAACTTAAAAACTGTTATTAATTTAAAAAATTAGTTTTGAGTTCAATTTACGAAAATAGTCCTACCACACTGTTATTGTTTTGCATTCCTTTATTTTCAAATCGTTGAAAACCCAAACAAAATTATTGAATAATAAATTTGGCCGGGACATCATCTTCACAAACTAAATTAATAGTAGAAATTACTAAAATAAAAATTGCCTAAATCCAAATCATGACTATTAACGTTCAAACCATTAAATGAAAACAAAATGAGTACAGAACTAGGGGTGGAATTTTTTACCACATTACCATACCTACCGTATTACCAACCGTACCATACCAAAGTTGTGCCAAAAAATTTGTACCACTGGTAATGGTACGGTTTTTGTACCATACCATACTGTTTCGGTATGGTACTGGTATTCAAAACTAGTACCGGTGGTATACCGTACCTATCGGTTACCAATATTATTAATATTATATTATATATTTATTCATATATATATCTTGAACGAAAAGGTCGACTGAATGTTTGTTTTCTATACAGAATCAGTTTATTACTTCATGCAAAATCAGTTTGTTACTCAATGCAGAATCAGTTTGTTACTAAATGCAAAATCAGTTTGGTCGACTAAATGCTACTTCATAACTGCATTTGGTCGACCCATGTGGTTCTGTTAAAAATGGCTTGAGCCATTTAGCACAGAAACTTTAGGTCGACTGAATACTACTTCATAACTGTATTTGGTCGACTCATCGGGTTTTGTCAGAAACTTTCTACAAGCATTATACTTCCTGGGCTTTGAATTAGGTTAGAAAAATATTAAATTTTGAGCAAACTAAGTGGCGTAAAACAAAGTGGTAATTACCATTGACATACTATACCAATCAAACTATTTGGTATACCAAAAGTTTGGTACGATAATGGTAATAGATTTTGTCCTACCAAATATTTGGTATGGTAATCGATACGGAAGTTTTAGTACGATAATGTACCAAAACCACCCATATACAGAACAAGAAAAGGGTAAATCGAGAAATATCGTCCAATGCAAAATTTGCTAAACCCATCATTTTACTGATATTTACATACAACGTTTAGCTGATATTGGTCCCTCAACTTTAATCAAATTGGAGCAAAGATTCATTAACTAAAAATTCAATACCATTGGTCCTTCAACTCATCAAAATGTGTAGTTATGATCATTTTCGTTAACTTTGTTAGAACTTTGTCAAAATAAGTTATGTTAGAAGGACCATTACTATAATTAGGGTCCCTCACCTCATCAAAACGTGTAGCTATGATCATTTTCGTCAACTTAGTCAAAATTTTGTCAACATGAGTTATGTTGAAAGAATCATTGCTACAATTGGGTTAAAGTTGAGAGACCATTATTTCGATTGAGTTAAAGTTAAGAGACCATTTCTCGAGTTAGATTAAAGTCGAGGGACCAATGATTATAAATTTTTAGTTAAGGACAAGAGCTGCATGTTTTGATAAGTTGAAAGACCGATAATAATAAATTTTTAGTTAAGGAATCAATATTCAAATTGATTTAAAGTTAAATATAATTGTTACAATTTAGTCATTAATAAAATCAAAGCCCTTTTCTTCCCCAACGCGAAAAAGTCTTATTTTAGGGTTTTGCATCTTTTCCGAATCGCGATCTTGTATGGTTCCCGAGATAATCAGTGAAATACGTTTCTAATCTACAGGGCAAACAGTGAGAAATTGGGGGTTTTCAATTTTGTGGGTTCGCCCAATACCCTAGATTTGCTTTCCAAAGAATATCAATCGATCCATCAAAGAGCATGAGTACGCTTGATGTGACCATGGAAGATGGCGGCGGCGCCCAACCGGAATCTCGATTGAAGCAAATGGGGCATGGGGAGAAGGAGGCGTCCGTGCACGAAGAAATGAAGAGAATGCAGAAGTTGCCTGCAAACAGCACTTACGTCACTCACCGGTTGCGGGTTCTCAACAAAATTCTCCAGCTTTTGTCCATTCAGGTGCACAAACATTGAATTTTCAGTACTATATATAGCATAATTTAGCTGTTAACTCTGGCCTGCTATCCAATGGGTTCATTTTTTGTGTTAGAGATGGAGGGAAAAGTATGTGGGAGAAATGAGGAATGCAGAAGGACGAAGGAGATTAAATGAAAACAAAAACTCGAACGTCGTTTTGGTTTTTAGTTTTGATTTTGTGGGTCAAAAGATGAAAACTAAAAACGATATGGTTATCAAATGGGCCCTTACTCGACTAATTTTTGGTTAATTACTAGTTTGCTTTGCTATGCAATATGGAATCTTGTGTTTTCTATATAATTCTGGTTAGAGTTAGAAGACAAAAGAATTTGATATCATCTTGCTCCATCGTATGCCAGAGAACCGCATCGCAAGAACAGGAGTTGGAGTTGCTTTTCGCCGGGCTGTCTATGTGAACTCAACCTTTCACGGTAGTGGTCAGGTCCAGTTAAAGTTATATCTTGTGGAGTTAGATATTGTAATTACTTTTGCAGTGGAGTTTATGTAACGACTATGGTTACCTTATTTGCAGTGTTCTGTTCGAAGCTGGTTGACAAATAGTTTAACTGTTTGTTGTGTTTGATGTGTGTAGAATGATGTATACACTGTTAAGTCATGATTTTACTAGCTCCTTATGTATAAAAAGGTCCTTTTGTTTTAAACCATTCACTTGGATCTCATACGTTTCATAGATTTTTTCAGGGAGCCTCACGTTCTTCCCAATGAGGGATAGGGGTAAACTTTGGGTAGGAGCACACCCTGTTCGGCCGTTGTGCTTTGTCTGGGACCTTCTTATGTTAGTTAGAACTTAGAAGACATCCTCGTATTACGACCTTCCTTGCCTTTTTGGATCACTTAATACTGATATATGACAAAGAATCAACAAGCGAGTCGCGGTGGTTGCGCAACACGGTGGCTGTGCGACGTCGTGGTGGACATGTGGTGGTTGCGCCACGAAGTAATTTGGTGGTGGTGGTGGCTGCATTGGCTGGGCGACGGAGAAATCAAAGAGAACTCAGATGAGGGAGGGAGAAAGAAGAAAGAATATGAGATATGAGGGTTATGTATGAAAGCCATGTTGGTTTTGTAGTGTGAAGGCGAAGTTGTCTTCGCTTTATGTTTGAAAGTCAATATGCCTAGAGTCTAGTCTAGGTGCTAGCAAAGAGGTGGAAGTCATTATGCTTCAGACATAATGATAATAGCTAAGGTGTAGGAAGCTTTATGAAAGTGAGATAATAGATGGGAGAGTTTGATGTCTATGAGGAAGTGAGGTGACAGAGAGTAACGAACGGTTGAGATTGAACCTCAACTAAATCCAATGGCCATTATTAATTCAAATATATATAAAATTATATTAAAATATTGATCGGTTTGGTTTGGAAATACCGAAAGACGTCATATGAGATCTCAATCCCGTACCAAACTTTTCGGGATCGGGTATCGAACGGTTCGGAATTTTTGGTTTGGGAAGTTTTCAATTCAGTTTTAGGATTATTTTGGTACGGTTTGAGATTTTCGGGATTTTTTTCCAACCCTATATGCTATGCCAATTGTATTTTATATTTGTTCTCAACCTGATGCAGTATTTGTAGAGCAGTTTCTGTTGATCTTCTAATTTTGTTAATCAACCGCACTGCAGAATCTCAAATCATGAATATATTATATCTGTGTTTATAAGAAGACATGAGTTCGGGTCTTTTCCATCACACACTGAAGATTGTACGTTTTTGGCACGCTAATAATATCTTACTCTTGACATGGTGGAAGTGATTGTTAGTGATACTGGAGATTATGTCATCAAGTTGGCATTTCCATTTCCCATTCTTTTGGAGTTAATTACTTGGAGCATTCTTTGGTTTCATATGGATGCAATTCTCAGAGAGCAGGATCGGCACGACGAGCTCTGGGCCTTTTTTCTGTGTTTCTCATAATAGTCATCTTGTTACTTTATCCATTGAGACTATTCATCAAGGAGGTGACGAGAAAGAATTTAAACTCTGTTCTTCTGTTTTGTTTTGTGATTCTAAAGAATTGTATTTAGTCTCTTCACATCTTAAAGTATGCTTTGTTTTTTCTTTGTTGGGGGCATCAAAATTGAAGTGCCTCCCTACTTTGGATAAAGCAAGGGGCCAAAAAGTGCTTTTTGTAAAAGCAGTTTCAAATAGGCTTTAAAACCAAGTCCCAAACTTCCTTCCCCAAGAATAAGAATTCCTAAAGCGACCAAGACAAAAGTATGCTTTATTTTTGTTTGTTGGGAACATCAAGATTGAAGTGCCTCTCAGAACTGGATCTCATCCTGAGCATAGGGTAGAGATTCTCTTAATCAGTTCATTTGAGTCTTCGAAATTTAATCTAACAACTACAATAATTATAACTTTAGAGGACTTCTTATTTGTAGCCGTTGAATCAAATTTTAAAGGTCTGCTGGTCAAGAGAATCCCCACTGTATGCTCATGAGGGGATGCGGTTTGTGCGTAGGGGCAAAAAGTGCTTTTTGTAAAAGCAGTTTCAAATAGGCTTTAAGACCAAGTCCCAAACTTCCTTCCCCGAGAGTACGAATTCTTAAAGCGACAAAGACAAAAAAGAAAGCCTGAAGCTTTGAGCTACAGAGAAAAATGGGGATTTGGGATTACATCTCGGGGACAGCGGATTCGCTGAAACGGAACGCTCCGGGTCTAACGCCTGTCAAAAACTTGTGCTACACCGCTTACGGTTACGGGTCGGGTGCCGTTACCCAAATCGACAAGGCCGTCCGAGGTAACTTGGACGCGGAAGGCCGGGCCAAGATCGCCCGGTTCAGCTCCAGCATCGTTAAACACACAGCGGAGGAGAGCCTCAAAACCGTCCCAGGTTTTGTTTCTTCGTCATTTTCTAATTTTTTATCTTTTGGAAAATTGATTATGTCGATTTAGTCTTGGGTAAGTGTCTGAATACTGCTATAGAAATCTTAAAATATTTATTTATTTATTTTTCTCAAACAAAAAACTATATTATTTGAATTGTTGAGATTTACATAACTCTGAACTTTGTTTCTTGAGATTTAACAGAAATGGATCCTTTCATTGTCTATTGTCAATCATTTTGGTTGCTCGTGAAAAATTTCGATTCAATTGAGAGTATTTTTGTCAAATCAATCCGTTATTTGAGCTGGTGGTTTCTTCAGTCTAATAGATAATTTTCAAGAATGACCAAAATGATTGTCTCCAGACAATCTCATAAATCATTTTTATCAATTTTAAATTTCAGGAACCATAGAGAGAAATTATTACAATTTTAGTGACCATTTTAGCTAAAAAACCATAAAAAATTGGGCAAAAATCCAGAAAGAATTTATTGAAACCGATGTAGTTATGCGAAGCTCGAATTTCTTCGAAATTTACATGTTCGTGCCCTAGTGACTCTACGTTGTTGTTTTTTGAACACACTCAAAGTTTATGTCGTCTTAAAACACGTTGGATGTGCCGCTAAACTGCAGTCATGTAGCATTCCTCCCCACTTGTAAGTGGGAAGGTTTTATGTTTGACTCACTTGGATGAAGGATTCGATACCTAATTATTTTGGCTGTCCACTAATGTGTGGCTTAGCCTAAATCCCCACCCACTCGATCATAAGCCATAATTCATTCTTTTGGATAATTTTTCATGCAACGAGTTGGTGCGAATAACGGTTCACAATCTGTTTTATTTATGTCTTGCTATATAGAGTTGTGCCAAGATAAGTAGATAACTTTTGTTCAAACTTTCGGAAGTTTGGGTTTCATGAAGCTTCAAAACTCTGGTGTAACATGTTGATTCTGGTTTCTTGACTAGTCTAGCTGCAGTTATTATCGACTGATTTGCAGGTGGATGTGTAGGTTACAAAATTGTTAAGAGATCAATCAATGATTTAAATAAGTCCGATAAACAAGAAGGGAATGTGAAGGCAATGCAGGCTGATCTACGCAGATTGGAGGCCAATGTACTCAGATTGGAGAAAGAACTCAGCGAATACAGGAAACGACACGAGCAAGTTCAGCTAGATAAGCCAAGTGCGGATTTGAAGTCACCAAACACAGCCAAGATTCATTCAGTTGCAAATCAGAAACCAGAAGACGTGATCAGAGTCTTTATGATGAATGAATTCATGGGCAGGAAATTCTTGGATGATCTAATCGCTCCTCGCGGGGCACCTACAAAGAAGTAGAAAAGTGTCAGGTACTAAATGGATAATATAGGCGGAGCGATGATCGTTATCTGTCGTGAATATTTGCCTTGTTTGAAGCCTTGTGACTAGGTTTGCTTGCTCTTGGTGATGATTCCCTCTGTGTGCTTCTGCATCCGTTTTGTATGGGGCCTAGCCCTAGACTTAAGATGTGGTCCGTTGGATGTGGCGCATTCGAGATGATATGTGCTGCTATAGTACTGGTAAGAAATTAGCCTTTTGCATTGTCAAGTACGTTCATGTATTGAAGCTAACTGGTTCTATATTGCTGATTAACGGTTCTCGTAAACAAAACCCTACTTGACTCGAACCCACGGGGATAGCCAAGTGGCGAGGGAAGAGAGATTTTTCAGTGTGCCAGGAATTTGGCTCGATACATCAAGTTCCATAATACAATTGGTCAGAATTTTCATTTTCAAGTTTTCAACCAATTATGTTATTACACTTGGTATATCGAACCGTGTTTCAGGCACATTGAAAAATTTCTCATAAGAGATGAGCGCAAATTTTTTGTTTGTCGTATGCCTACTTTTTTTGAAACATTGCTGTTCCATTTTACAATAGCTCCTGATTTCCGATATAAGGGTTTGCTCGAAATTACTTTTGGAAGGTTCAAATACATTTCTTTCGACATTCACCTTCATAAACATTTCTCACTATTTTTTTTAAGAAAAAGTTATAAGTGTGTTTGGGTTATAAAAATGCAATATATGGAGGATGCTTTTCCATTAAAAAAAAAACTTGTAATTTTATGAAAAAATTGATAACAACCTACACGTATGCGTTCTTGCGAAACAACACTTATGTAACTTTTGTGGGGATGTTTAGGTTGTTTCGGCAAATATATGCATGACTTTACTGTTCGTTCTAGGCAGAAAACCCTTTTTCAAACTAGCCACTTTGGGCAGGAGCACACCCTATTCTGCCATTGTGCTTTGTCTGGGACCTTCTTAGAGCAAGTCCAGCCCATGTGGGTAGGCGGCTCACAGCACACAATTAGGTCAGCCTCCCCTTTCCAGCCCAGCCGAATAGGCTGGCACCTAGCCCAAGCCAGTTTCCAGGCCAATCCAAAATGTGCCAAGCTATGGGATAGCCATCTGACGTCAAAGCCCACAATTTTATTTTTTTTTTGGCTTCAAACGTGTGTGAAACATGCACAAGTGGGAGCGCGTCCCCGACAAAAAAAGGCGGAGGAGCCCGCCGTTGCAGCCCTAATTTGCACTCATGAGTGGCCATGTGGCTTGTTATGGCCCGTTGGATTTCCAACGGTAAAAAAAAAATTTGTAATTCAAACCTAACAGCTACTTGACGTGGCGCTTTCTGGGCCGTCCGATCCAAGATCAACGGTCGATGATTTTCATTCAAA
Organism: Crataegus laevigata; assembly: GCA_963580275.1. Taxonomy (NCBI): domain Eukaryota; kingdom Viridiplantae; phylum Streptophyta; class Magnoliopsida; order Rosales; family Rosaceae; genus Crataegus; species Crataegus laevigata. The sequence continues at coordinate 7,879,644 of OY756946.1, read as the reverse complement.
AAAATACGAAAAAAACAAACAAACGGTCATAATTATGAATGTTGATCCACGTGTCAACATCTGGGCTGTTGGATTTGAAAAATATTCAAATTCAACGGTCCAGATTAATTAAGTTAATAAAAATTGTTTAAAAATATAGAAAAAAAATTTAAAATTTAAATTATTTTTTCTATAAATACCTAACCATCGTCTTCCACCTTACACTACATTTCAATATTTTCAACACTTTCAATCAAAGCTTTCATTTATATTTTTTTGTAGAAAAATGGCTACGTGGAAGCTCATCAAAGATGTTACTTTGTGTCAATGCTGGGTTCACATTACTCATGCCCCGCTTACGGGTAATCATATGGAGTTGCAAGAAATGTGGAGTAGAATTAGGAAAGACTTTTACGAAAAGCTTGGAGATTGCACAAGAAAAACTCAACATAACGTTTACTTGTTGGAAAAACGCTCTCTCATGCTTCCACTAAATTGCATTGTGGGACAAGTTTAGCGGATCAAGTGACAAATATTATTTATTTATTTATATGTATTCCACCCGCATTAATATTTTAATTTATTTATTTGTATTACACCCGCATCAATATTTTAATTTATTTATTTGTGTTACACCCACATTTTATGGACAATACAAACAAACACAAGCATTTTACAATGCGAAGAACAACAACAAATCATTCAACAAATGGAAATGTTGGGAAATTGTCAAAGATTGTCCCAGATACAAAATTGTGCCAACCAGTCCCGAAGTTGTCAAGTGATGAGGGAGGATAGATTTTTTAGTGTGCTGGAAATTTGGCTCGATATATCAAGTTTGAATACAATTGGTTATAAATTTTATTTTCTAGTTTTCAACCAATTGTGTTATTACACTTGATACACCGAGCCGAGTTTCAGGCACATTAAAAAATTTCTTGTGAGGGAGGAGCGCAAACTTTTTGTTCCTCGTACGCCTACTTTTTTTGAAACATTGCCGTTCCATTTTACAATATTTTTGATAGTGAAAATAAACTTCTGTTAATGCTTCAATTGGTCTTTCTCCTCACGTTCGAATGAAAAAGCTTTCTCCTCGCCTCTCGAACTGATAACATAAAGTCAGCGTGTTTAAAATTTTTCAGTCACATGTGGTCAGTTTGGGACAGTCACCTTCACGTCCTTCTTTCATACAAGTCATTCTCGTGATTAGATATTCTATTTTGAGTTGGATTGAAGGCGAGACTTTTTTGGCTCGTAACTGTGGCAAATAGCAGAACCATGAATTTTTTAATTACAAATTTGTCCATTTATAAAATAACTAATAAGAACCTTAGTTACCCCTTTTTGCGTTAATTTTTTTTACATTAAAAAGAAAAAAGAAAAGTTTGGGAGTGATAACTCTCACACTATGTTTAAAAAATTTGTCTCCCATAAACCCTAACTCATCTTTCCCATCTCCTTTCATTCAGAGAAAGGAAAAATAATGAACTTAGAAGATGACATTTCTATGAAAGAAGTAGATGATTATGTTTCCGTCGAAGAGGTAAAAGATAATTTTATGTGGGTCATCTTGATTTGTCGACATCGTACAATTGAAGCATAGTTCTGTGACTTTTTATTTGAATTTGCATTAGGTTAGGATGCAATTTGTTTCACGTTTTCCTATAAAAAAATTTGGAATTCATTTTCATTGGGTTAGAGTAAATTTATTTTTAATGAGTTTTCCTTTAATAACCGTTTCCCTCTTTTCCTTTCTACAGTTTTGTTGAATTTTATATAATTAATTGCCCTTCGAATAACTAGAAGGTGAAACACAAATCTCACACCTTTTGCTTCATACACATTGTTTCAAAAGCCTTTTCATGGTGATGAACTCCATTTCTTCATCCTTGGTTCGTTTTCGAACATTTGGTTTCAGTTAATTATTCTAATTTTGAAACTGAAGTGATATTTGAAAACAAATGTATTCCTGTTTCTTTATTTCTGAACTTTTCCTTGGATGACAAAAATGGAAAATGCATATGAAAAATAAAACAAAAGGGGAAAAGCAAAGAATGAAAACCTAGAATTCTTCTTTCCCACCCCAATTGGAATTTGGAAAGGAAACGGTTATTTATTTATTTATTATTATTTTTTCTGATTTTTAGAAGAGAGTAATATTATTTGTTTATATTCTTTTTTTTTAATAGAAATTTATCTCTAATTATATATAGGGTTATTTTAGAAATAATAGTGGGTGTGAAAATAACATTTTAATTTTTTAACTTTTTATAGTGGGTGTAAATATAACGTGGGTGGAAAAATAAGACAACGGGATGAGTCTAGCAGCTCTCATTAAAAAATGCAATATATGGCGGATGCTTTTCCATAAAAAGAAAAAAAAACTTGTAATTTTGTGAAAAGTTGATAACAATCTATACGTATGCGTTCATCCGAAACAAAACTTATGTCACGTCATATTGCAGTGTCGAAAGGCTCTACTATCCAGTAAAAAATATTCAGCTTGTAATTCAAGGTTCAGTTTTTATAAACATATTTGTTCTTGCCCTTGTTTCAAGAAAAGGCTTAGCATCAGAAAGTAATTTTTTAAAAGCACTTTGAATCTCAGAAAGTGCTTATACTAGATTATAACAGTGCTATTTCATCCGGTGCTTTGCTTCCCTAAGCACCAAAGCCAGCAGATACTTTGCTTCGGTAACTCTCTGCCTTTAAGTTTTCAGTTCTCTTATAAAGGGCTTAGCCTTTCAAGGCAACCCTTTGCACACATAAGTTACTTTTAATTGGCACTGGTTTCGGTTTCTTTTCATAGAGGACGCGGCATTAGCAAAAGAAGGATTTGGTGTTTTAGCAGTCAGTGAAGCCGGGTACACTCTTTTTCTGAAAATTATCTACTGCTAGTTTCTTTTATGTTACAAATTTCAGATGATTTAGTTAATTAATCAGATAACAGTTTTACACTAATTTTAAGTCAAAACCAAACAACTAAGAGCTAGCCAGAGTAAACAGTATAATTTCGACAAAAGTCTCGATAAATGTCTGGAAAATCATGTGAAAATGAGAACATATAAAGGCTGATGCTGGTGAAAGAGATTAAAATTCGATATATAAATAGACGAAGATGTTACGAACTGTATATGATATGGTAAGAAACACTTAGCCACAGTAGTTTCATTGAATTGCTTGTTGCAAAATATATGGATCGAGATGCCGTATGTTCAGAGTAAAATTATCTTGCATTGTTCTGGTGATGTGTAGGAAGTAAATAGTCAGCTATGGGATTTCTGACGCAGATTTGTGAACGAATAATGTTCATATGGTATCTGATTAGGCGATGGATTAAGTATCAACAAAACTTTGAAGTTATTAATATGAACACTCTCAGAAGAATGTTGGAAGAGCTGATTAGCCAAACTGAAAGTATAGTCGAAAAATTAGATGCCGAGCCTCTTGTTCCAGTTATACAACAAAGAGATGAAGTCTATGAGTGGTTAGAGAACGCGGAAAGGATCAAAACTCAAATACTAACTATTGAAGTGCTCGGTGAAAGGAAATTTATCCGGCGTGTACATCTTGCAAAACTTGTTGATGAAAAAATTGGAGAAGTTGAGGAGTTGCTGAAAAAGGGTTGTCTCAATGATGAGATTTGCACTAAGAAATCGTTTAAGTACGTGATTATCGGTGGTGGAGTTGCAGCTGGATACGCAGCAAGGGAGTTTGTCAAGCAAGGGCTCAAACCAGGTGAGTTAGCGATCATATCCAAAGAAGCCGCGGCACCTTATGAACGTCCGGCACTTAGTAAGGCCTATCTGCTTCCTGAGGGAGCTGCAAGGCTTCCAGGGTTCCATGTCTGTGTCGGAAGTGGAGGTGAGAAGCTGCTTCCGGAGTGGTATGCTGAGAAAGGTATTAAGTTACTTCTTAGCACAGAAATAGTTGAAGCGGATCTTCATTCAAAGATCCTTGCTAGTGAAAGTGGGGGAATGTTTGAATTTGAAACTTTGATCATTGCAACTGGTTCCAGAGTTCTAAAGCTGACAGAATTCGGTGTGCAAGGAGCTGATGTGAAGAACATTTTCTACTTGAGGGAAATCAGTGACGCCGATAAACTTGTAGAGACAATTAGAGCCAAGAAAAACGGAAAGGTAGTGATTGTTGGAGGAGGATACATTGGTCTTGAAGTCGGAGCAGCTATGAGAATCAACAAATTCGATGTCACCATAGTGTCTCGGGATCCATGGTGCATGCCTCGGCTTTTCACTAAAGAGATAGCCGCTTTCTACGAGGATTACTACGCCAATAAAGGAGTTAATATTATCAAGGGCACCTCTGCAGTAATGTTCGATGCTGACACAAACGGAGAGGTAAAGGCAGTGAAACTCAAGGATGGCAGGGTGCTGCAAGCTGACATTGTTGTTGTTGGTGTCGGCGCAAAGCCTCTCACTGATTTATTCAAAGGCCAAGTTGATGAAGAGAAGGGCGGAATCCGAACTGATGGAATGTTTGAAACAGATGTCCCTGATGTATACGCTGTGGGGGACGTCGCTACTTTCCCTATGAAATTGTACAACGGCATGAGAAGAATCGAGCATGTCGACCACGCCAGAAAATCAGCTGAGCATGCTGTGAGAGCTATCAGGGCAAGCGAGGAAGGGAAGTGCATTGACGAGTACGACTATGTTCCGTACTTCTACTCGCGTGCCTTCGATCTTTCTTGGACATTTTACGGAGACAATGTGGGTGACCCGTTGCTGTTTGGAGACCGCGATCCGACGTCAAGAAAACCGAAGTTTGGAGCAGCATGGATCAAGGATGGGAGGATTGTGGGAACGTTTTTGGAGGGAGGGACAGATGAAGAAAACAAGGCTATTGCCAGAGTTGCAAGGGCACAACCTTCAGCTGAGCATTTGGATACGCTGAAAAGGGAGGGCTCTACCCTTCATATTTCCATGTTAGCAAATTCCCACTTATAATTTGGGAAGTGAGTTTAATTGGTTACTGGAACTCTATATATTTATGTAATACCCTGTATAAAATTAAAAAGATCGGTAATGTGCGTCCTGGATTTGATTTTTTTTTTTTCAATTTCTTCACATTTCATTCTCTGTACATATTCCTTGGATTGAAAAAAAAAGGAGTGATTTCATAATTTCATTGCTCTTTGCTTCTCTTTTTGTTGTTACTTACTAAAGTATGTGGCTTAAACATAATATTTTTGTTATTGATAATGCGTGTCTGTGACATAATAGATTGACGAGAAAGACTTTATCAACACTTAGTGCGCATTTTGCCACATCTCAACAAATAACACATTATCAGGTGTGTTATACTAAAGATTAACAAGCTACGTAGTGTGCAAAAGCTGTTAATTTGGGTCCTAACTATGTTCATTGTGAACTCGGATGTGCGAGTGTGTCAACATGCAACCAAAAGGCCAGTTGTATATTTTGATTTGTAGAGTATGACGTGAATTTTGCTTGGAACAACATTAATAACGTAAAATAATAAAAATAACCTTTTTGTTGAACAAACGATATTATCTACACTAAAGGGAGGGATGGACTTAGCAGTATAATGAGCTAGCAATAATGTTATGTATATCAAATTTGTGCACCAGATGATGTGGCATCAATCAAATTTGTACTTTAATTCAAATTGAGATTTGATTAATAATTATAGTAAAAAATATATGGTGTCCATATCATTTAGTATACAAATTTAGTGTAGATAGCGCCAAATTCAAATAATAAATATCAAATAACATTTAAGGACCGGGGATATATTTTTTTGGACAGAAAAATGGTTGAATTCTTGGTAAACTTGAGGGTAGGGGTGAATTTTCAATTTTAATAATTCGAGGGAACTTGGCCAAAATAATAATTTAGGGGATACTTTGAAATGTGTAGAAAGTTAAAGGACTAATCAGAAAAATACTTAAAGTAAAATAAAATAAAAAGAAAAGATAAAATGCCCCTCGTTAGTCTTCTTCCATAGTCTAAAATATCCATAATATCATGAAATTTTCATTGAAATTTCTGTCTTTTTGGATTACCGATATTTCCGATGTCATCGATATTCCCATCGAAATTTCCGTGTTTTTTAAATTTCTATATTTAAAAAAACACTCGATATTCCCATCGAAATTTCCGTGTTTTTTAAATTTCTATATTTAAAAAAACACCAAGGAGATTCGAACCCCTGCCATTTTACTCTTTCAACACCTTAACCACCATATCACTTATGTTTTTGTGAAAATATGCTAAAATATTTACATATTTTCTACACTCACAATGTTTGCCAGCTCGCTATATAATCAACTTAAATCAGTTAAATCCATCATGCAATGCATTTCCTTTCAATTTTTTGTAATAAAATAATAGATAATTGACTAAATAAATATCCTGCAAAGTTTCAATAAAAAATTTCAAATTTTTCTTACAATTTTCGTAATTTTTATTCAATTTTTATCGATATTGATAATATCTCAATATTATATCTCAATATTATTTAATACCTTCTTCGTACGGCATTATTGTCAGCTGACAAAACTGAAACCTAGGTTTTCCGAGAGCTCCATCGATCCGAATCGCATCCGATATATCGTCCATCGCAGAAGCGTATCGGGTACCAAACGACACGTCCCTCGCTGCCGAAATGGCCGCCATTAGAACTGAGAGACCCTCCTCCAAACTGGAAACGCACAAATCCAACCCCAACCGCCGAGAAAAGATTGGCGGCGGGCTTCTGCGCAACATCGCCAAATTCGCCATCGACTCCACCATCAACTACTCTTTCAAAGCCTTCCCTGGTTAGCTTTTCATCTGTCTCATAAATTTTGGGTTTTTATTGCTTTAATGTAATCTGCAATCCGGGTTAATTGACTATGTTAATTATTTCAAAAAGTACTGAGATTTTACAAGAACAGATGGTTCTTGTTAAACCCTAGAATCGGTCGATTCAGTTTCTTGTTTGAAATGACTGATGCCCATGTAATTAAATTATAACTGCAGTTGCGGAAATGCATAAATTTTGAATCTTTATCAATTTTAATTTGCGGGTTTTTGAAAAATTCAATGAAAAGTTTGGAAAATTCAGAGAGGGTTGGATTGTTGTTTGGGTGTTGAATGTTGTGTGCAGTAATTTGACATATGGAAACAGCAGTCTAGTAACTGAACATGAGTTCCTGTGGATGTAAAATCAGGGAAGCTGTGGATGACAAAAACCACTAACGAAATGGTTATCGAACGGGCTGAAATGTAAATACTGTGTCCTTTGGTTGCACTAGTCAGTGATTGGACTTATGTGCGAAACAGTGTGAACTATCGAAAATTGAGGGATATCAAAATGCAGATTGATAGCGATTTTAGGGAGCTAGGGAGGCTTATAATTTTGTATAACGGTTGGTATTGGAGATTTTATTTGGAAGAGGATGAAAGGGCAATGATGAATTCAGTTTACAGGCTCAGCCTGTACTGCATTGCATCCCATTCCTTGCCTGCAAGGATGCACTGATGCTTTCTGTTAACTGCTATATCTGTTTTCCGCTCTAATTAGTTCTGAGCTATTGTACTTAACTACTATATCTGATATGAGAAATATTTATATCTTTTGGACGGCTAATAGAGCTGGTTCTTTGTGTTTATGCGTCCATGTTTTCAGCTTGGCTAACGTTGTGGACGCTTTCACCATTGTTTCTCTTTCTCCATCTTTTCATTTCGTTTTCCACCATTTTGATTGCTGCAGGTAGGAAGCAAGCGCATCAGATTGTGCGGGAAGGATTAAAGGACCATCCACCCCTTTCAGCATCTCTTGACGACAAGAAGAAACCGGAAGATCTTAAGTTAGTGATGGAGGAAATGCACGCGAAAATGGAGCAGATGCAGGAAGACACGAATATTGTAAAGCAACAACATAAGACATCAGCAGAGCATGTCGAAGGATCAGGGCATCCAAAGAAGATGCCGGATGAAGGCGTTCAGGGTTCGGATCTTCTGCAGAACAAGAAGAAAAAGATCTTCATTCGTTCGCGTCTTTAGAACGAGGTTTGGTGTTAATGACCACAACAGAAAGTAAACAATGTAAGAACTATACACTATGTGTGTTTGGACGAGGGAAATAAATTTGGAATCTTTGTAAAAGTTAGAATTTATAAATTGACATGCACTAATTCTCTTGTTTAGATTCATAAACATAGAAATTTAAAATTTCTGCATGGAAAAAAAAACATGGAATTTGGAACCTCCAATTCCCAAGTTTAAGTTCCATGTAAATAGGTGTCATTTCTCAATTATTATGATTGAGAGTTTAAAAATAACAAATTATGTTTTAATTTCATTGTTAACTAAACAAGAAAATTTACAAATTTTAGAAAATAAAATGTCGTAATTTCAATTTCTGTTAGTTTTAAATTCTTTAGTAATTTTAAATTTCTTCATTTAAATATAATATAAAGGAAAACTAATTGTGAATAAAATAATGTGGATTTATTGCAAATAAATGAGGTTCGTAGTGAGTTTGGCATTACCCAAATTATAATGCAAAATTTTCGCCCAAAAATACAAAAGAAATTTTAGCAAGTTCCCAAGGTACCGTTTGGTACGTAGGACGGGACGGAACGGAACGAAATGGAATGAGGCATTCGTCCCACATTTGTTGCGCTTAAAACGGGTGAAACGAGCTATTCTACGGGACGAGTTTTGAGTGAATTTTCGTTCCGCCTCACCCCGTGGAACACAAAATTATAAACTCTCCATCTCCTTCTTCTTCCTTCTCGTTTCCATCCGAGGGCATTTTTGCTCCAATTCCGTTCCGTCCCATCCTATTCCGTCCCGTCTGCATACCAAACGGTACCTAAATCATAGGTTTGGGATGCTACAGTAATGGTATACTGGAATTTTAGCAAGTTTCCTATATCATAGGGCCTGGAACGCTACAGTGACGGTGTATTGGAGCCCCTCAGTTTTAATTTGAAACGGCTACAGTAACGGTGTATGGGATATATGAAAGTCCTCGTAAGAAAGAAGAAAGATAAAACAAAGAAGGGCATTTCTGGGAATGCAAAAGCAATTATTCCTGCCACATTGTTCCTCCACTCACTCTCGTGTAGCTTCTCTGGACTTCCACATAGTCTCTCTCTGTGTCTCTGAGCTAAGTTAGAAGTTAGAAGTGACAACCTTGCACTGTTGCACACAAAGAGAGATCACAGCACCGAACAATGGCGGCATGGACAGCGGGGTCTCGCCGAGCAGCGAATATGGTGCGCCTTTCCGCTCCCAAGTCGGCTTCCACCGCTCAACTCACTTCCCTCGCTCATGCATTATCAACGCTACGACACAAAAATGGTCTTTCGGATCTTTATAAAAACAACTATTTTGTTGTCTATTCTACATCCACTATATTCAATTATCTAAGAGTAGTACCAAATCATATTCGAAGAATAATTAGCTTTTCTTCCAAGCAACCTCAGTCTGCATCTTTTACATCCGCTTCAATATCAACGACCGCCGTAGAAGAATCCTTCCCTGTAACCAGTGTCAACGTTCAGAAAACATATCGATTTGACGCATACACTAGTATTGAAAAAGCCCTACGATTTATGGATCCTTAATGCAGGATGAAAAGGCAAGGCAACGGTGACAAGAAAAACGCAGACGTTTAACGATCATCAAATGCAGGCTCTCAAAATATGATCTCCAAGAGAAAATGGCAACAGGGTTTTCAGGGATAACCTCTTGTGGAACGGGTGAAGTCGTTGAATGCCTGCCCAAATGTCGTAGATTGTTTGGAGAATTTTATAGGGTCCATCACGAACTTGTCATCCACCACTGAAATTAAACCACATCTTACAACATGAGGCGACATCCACACTACTTTTCCATCGAATACAAAAACAAAATACAAGCGTATACCGGAAAAAGGTTGACTACAGTAGGGGCAGAGCTGCAAATCATCATTTAAAGTCGACCTGCAAAAGGTCGCATTGCCCAAGTTAGGCCGACTTTCATTCATAACAATCCTACTATATAAGTTAGCTGGTCTTACTTGAAAATCTGGAAATCGTTTCCACAGTTTGGGCACTGCAAGTACATAAAGAAAAACAATCATTCGAGGCAGAAGACTGCAGAGTAATAATCAAAACGTCAATTTTTTTCAAATGTTATACATGTAACACGCATTTCTCTGATACCTCCCCCACGGGGAAGAACGAACTGATTACGATGCTATATTTTGCATTCGAATCCTTCAAAACCATGTATCCAATCAACTTATACAGCGCCCGCGATACAGTTATTTGAAATCAAGACATCCAATTACTGCAAAAATTACTCAACTCCTAATGAACTAAATCATAAAGCCTTTCGGGTAAACCATCCATTCTTCATATATCACCCAAATTAAAAGATCTGCAGATTGATATATGAACTCCAAACACATATGCCAAAACATTATGTAAGAGTAAATAGAAGGTATTAGCTCCTATCCTCAATTACTAGTCAATGTTTGCAAATGCATAGAGGGAAATTAAACCAGCAACTTTTGAGTTGCGATTTCACGGCGAAGAAAACTAAAACTTTGAAGTAGGCTTACACTGTCTCGAACCATATCCCGCCCTGCCCACCACAGAAAAGCACCCACACCAACAATTGGTACAAGCACTGCAATCAGCTGCATATCAAAACCCATCAATTTCATTAGACATACATAAAACAGTAGTAACATACCCAGAAATCTTCAGAAATGTTAGAGAGAGAGAGAGTACCCAAATGGAAACAATAGCATCCAAAAGCCATCCAAGCTGCCCAGTAAACGAAAGATAAGTCAACCCAATAGCTACAGTCAAATTACCCAGAAGTCTAGCAATGGCTCCGTCATCTTTCCCACCACCACCGCCACCGCCTCCGCCGCCATTAAACCCACCAAACCCCTGATTCAACCTCACCACGACCTCCCTTTTCTTCTTCTTCTTCCGCTTCCACCCCTCATCTGCCACCAAAATCCCATCCCTGTCCCAATAAGCCTGCAACCTGAACTTGCTCTGCTTCAAAAACCCAATCTTTGCCCTCGACAGAGGAAAATATTTGATGGGTTTCTTGCATGTCCTATTGTGCAAACTGCTCAGCCTGAAAGATAAGGAATTTATGGAGATTTGAACGACGGTTGCCATGGAAATGATTGGAAGCTTTTAAGAACAAACGACCCAATATCTCAAAACTCTGGTTTTTTATTTTTCATGGAGGATTTTATGGTGGTATTTCGATTTAGTAAGTGGGGAAAGACAATTTCTCTTTGGATTTGGCTTCTCTAATTTCTCGCGTCGATTTGATAATTCTACTTTCAGCACTGCACTGACTTATTTGAACAATCATCCTGTTTCTTACTGGATGTGACTTATGTGGCAAATAGCAGTAGCCTGTATTAATTTCTACCATATTTTGAAATAATTTATTTTTAATTGTGCGGAAATTGATTTTCTGGTACATTATAATTTTGGGAAACGATGTATCATGTATGCATGTCTTGTACAAGGAAATGGCTTCTTAAGATCATAGATTTAAATATCGATATTATTGGCGAAATATCGCCGATAATATCGATTTTTCGCGGGATGGATATTTTAATAGGCATCTATGTGGTTTTCGACAAAATATCGAGATATTTTGTTGAACGGTGCAATCGGACTCCGATATCGAAGGCCGGAGTTGGTGTGCCTATTCCCGAGCCGATTTCGTCCCAAAAACCTTGCAAAAACACGATTTTTAACTTCAATTTCACATATAAGCTTCAAATTTCACGCATGCATCAACGATTCAACATATGTGATGTCGGTTTAGGGCTTAGGGTTTCAATGGAATCTCACCTGAAAAATCGATGACTGGGCCAACTCCTTGCTCAGCGGCGCACCACCAAAGACGACTGAGCCAAGTCTGACTGAGCCAGAGCCACGATCAACGGCGGCGAAGGATCGAGAGAGTGGGCGAAGGATCGAGAGAGTGGGAGAAGGGGGATATCTGTGTGTGTGTGGGTCGAATGGAGAAGGGGGAGAAGAGAGGTCAGGCCTCAGAGAAGAAGAGAGAAGGATCGAGGGCCTCAGAGAAGAAGAGAGAAGGATCGAGAAGGGGGAGATCTGTGTGTGTGTGGGTCGAATGGAGAAGGGGGAGAAGGGAGGTCAGGCACCTCAGAGAAGAAGAGAGAAGGATCGAGAATGAGAGAGAGAGAGAGCCGTATGCGTGTGAGATATGTGTGCGTGTGTTGTGTGCGTGTGTGATGGCATGTCTGTGTGTGTGTGCCTCTGTGGTTGAGTGACCCCATCTGACTCACCTCATGAATTTTTCAATCACTTTTTACAATTGCAGACAATGGACAACGAATAATAGCATGTCTGTGTGTGGACAACGAATATTGAAACAATCCCAGACTCAATCTTCAAATGATTTTGCTTATGGACAACCTCAACCAATCTCGGATCCATATGGGTGGCATGTTAACAATTACATGCAAAACTATTTTGGGGATTTATCATTTGATAACTACTCTTCACAATACACTCACTCTACACGTAGAGATGATGAAGATAGTGAAAATTTTGAACCTCATAGGAACTCTATGTGGTACTAAAGTGTAAAATATTGTACTAATTCATTATATATAAATGATTTATGGTGTGTTTAGACTTCTTTCATTAATTACTACATATTTTCTACACTCACAATGTTTGTCAGCTCGCTATATAATCAACTTGATAATGTTAAATCCATCATGCAATGCATTTCCTTCCAATTTTTTGTGATAAACTAATAGATAATTGACTAAATAAACATCCTGCAAAGTTTCAATAAAAATTTCCAAGTTTTTCTTACAATTTTCGTGGTTTCCATGTAATTTTTATCGATATCGATATTTTATCGATATTTCCGTCGATATTTTCGTGTTTTCGGACTACCGATATTTCCGATATTACCGATATTTAAATCCTTGCTTAAGATTGAGAAGGTTTTTCTTTAAGATACTTTGTGACTGATTCAAAAAATTCATGTTCATGATCGGAACCATTTATTTTATAAAATTATTCTGTAAAAATTATTTCTTTAAAAAATTAATTTAAAATAAAGTCGTTTAACCAATCAAAATATCGCATGTCCACATATCGACTAATTTTAACTATGGCTCAAGCTCGACATTAGCATAGTTCATCGTCACGTAGCATCAATTTCCAATATCAGATGACAGACATGGTTGTCGTCTTTCACCGTAAAATAACATATGATCTCTACTGCTCCCTCTCTCAAATTGTGCTTGAGAGAGAGAGCGGCAGGGTTTGATGAGAACGGTTTAAGGAGCAGCTAGAACTCGTCAAGGACTACTTTTGAATTTTTTTTTTTTTAAACAAGAGTAAGTGAAATGTTTAAGAAAGTTTTTGGGGTCATCTATGGTAGTACAAACTTTAGATCAGCCACTTAATACTACGGTTTAATGGTATTTCTTTTCACTTGTGAATGAGAGGTCTAAGGTTCGATTCTCACCAAAAGCGAATTTGAACCACATTATTGCTAGTCTGTTGTAAGACTAAGCCGACTCCTCTCCATTAGTGTAGATAATTTCATTTGTTCTAAAAAAAAAAAATAGAAAAAAAAAAGGAAAACTCTCTAGATCATCACATAGAATAAGGTAGACATATTTGCCGTCGTTCCTTGTAAAATAACTACTGCAGAATTGAAGAAATATCAGTACATAAGATTCTAAACCACACTCACGCTCACGAGTCATGATCTACGAGATCAGCCGAGATCAGTCTTTCTTCCTATCATATGCCTTAGTCGATATTTCAGCATCTCTGTATGGCTCGGCACTGTATGCATGCTTCTGAACAACTGAAAAGAAAACCATCTCCACGCACACTAGTATGTTTTGAAGAGCTTCCTCAGTATGCTCCACGTCTAGCCAGATATGATGAGATCGGATTACTTTCAGCGCTGCGAGAATATCAAGGACAACCCCCTGCAAAATCAGGTGATTTGCTTTGTCAAATCATACAAGAACTTTCTTTCTAAAAGAGCTCGTATATTTCCTTCTCCCAACTGAATCGATTACACATTAACGAAATTGAAATGCTCTTGAAAATACACGTTATGGATGATTTTTAAAGCAACCAATCACGGGAATATCAGTTTCGGTAATTGAGCAAAGAACTTAGTTATGTACATGTTATAGTAAGGCTAGCAGAGAAAACGAATCGATGTATGTCTCAAGATTCAATGCAGATACAAAGGTATAGAATATGGTGTTGGACATCTCACGAAAAAAAGATGAAACAGAGCCTTAGACATGGATACCGGTGTTAAAACCGGAGCAAGAATCCCAACAATCAGCATGGAAAAGAAGGTATTTATTCTCCTTAAATCATAACAAACTATATGTGGATAAATTAAAGACGATTTTGCTTGGCAACTGAATGACTTTACTGATCTGCTAGATAATCTAGAAGGAAGAATGCATATGCATACTGCAAGAATATTTCTTTAGGAGATTCTACGCAAGAAGCTTATCTGCTCATGATTCACGAGTCATGAACATTAAGACCGATCCAGTGGTAACTTTCATTCCCAACGGTTTTGGGAGTTTAAATTCCTAGTCGGAGTTCAAAATATATACAAAACACTATATCCACAATGGCATTCTCTAACTCAACAACCCCCATTTGACATGAAAGGGCAGGCGAAATGATAATTACCTGCCAAAAGCAGAAGAAGACGATCCCTTTGATGCACAAGAACTTAGTGAGCGGTTTGTGTGGTGCCAGCTCTTTAGCAAACACATGGTAGAAGGCGACGAGAGAATACAAAGCCAGTGACACTGAAATATTCAGAATTATTGTGAATGTCCAGCTAACCCAGCTGGGATATAGACCAAGAAGTTGAAGAGTTATCATCAAGATGGAGCACACAGGGCGAATCACAACAAATTGCCATGTCCAGTACTTGAGAAGCTTCAAAGTATGATGGTTCAGACGAACAGTGCGAGGCTGCATTGTTCGATAGATACAAGTTAACATATACCTCAGTTAATGAAGGTTAACAAAACTAAGCTAAGTTCAAATAAATCCAAGGAAAATTAGCTATACGCGTGCATTTGCACACACTACAACTGGAAGATGGTGGAAAGACTAAGAATTTGGATATACTGCTAAAGATCTTTCTACTGTTCCCATCCCAAAGAGAATATGAGTTCGTTAAGCATAAAATTGAAGTCGTGGTATCAGAAAACACTCTCATTTATCATCAGTTAAATTAACTAAAACAACGAGAATCCGAGAAGAAGACTAGTTTACCATAAAAAGAGTCATGGGAAATGAATGGTGAATCTCCCGTCCTTTGATTTCATCCGGCACAATGTTTTTACTTATAGATATGTTCAAGTAGCTGTACAGCAAAGCCAAAAACTTGGCTATTACCTGCACATGTATAATGAAGTCAATAAACTCAGGAACTAACAATATGCTAACACAACCTCAAACCTTACTTTATTCTTCGTTATAGAAGATGAACAACTACATCTCCCAATGTCGAAATCTTACCAAGGCCTCGTAGCATTCCTTGATCGAATCCAAGACCGTGAACGAAACTTTGCTTCCCTGGTAATCCAACAAGCCCACAAAGGAATCAATGGCATATAAGGGGGCCATAAGTATGATGACCATGATGGCCTTTTGCTCCTTTGGCTTATTCCAGCAGAAAAAATGCTCTGAGAGAAGCTGTAGTGAAAAATGGGTTGTAACCATCATACAGAAAGTGGAACCCAGAAGAACAAGTTGTGCAGGATTTGCCATTTTTCTCAGGTTTTTGGGTCTTTAACACCAAAACTGCTGACTCAGGAAGCACCTGCAAAAGGACTCGGATTCAAGAAAAGCACAAAACCCAATTCGAAAATCATAGACCTGTGACGACCCGAGTGAGAAAATTTTCAAAATTTTCAAAATTTTCAGAATCTGAAATTTAGTCAGGCGACAAAGAGACAGTCGAACACAAAGCACAAAGCATATTAAAAAGTCAAGCTAAGTCAACCGTGAAGTAATTCTGAAGGTAGAAGAATGAATGGACTAACTGGCTGTTTGGTTGCAGAGAAAAACGCTTGCTTCTTCCGCTGCGAAATTTTATTGCGTTTCCGGAGAGCTATGAGAAAATACGCGACTAGTTTGTTGGTTGGTCGGATTGAGATTATTAGGCGGCGGGTGCCGCTGCTGTGAGATGGAAGGGAATGGAGCTCTTTGAATTTCAATGATTGCAGAAACGGAGCTCAAGATCGAGATGGCACCGTAGGTTACCGTTTATATAAAGGTAATATCCATTTACACTGCATTAGCGGGGATAGCTCAGTTGGGAGAGCGTCAGACTGAAGATCTGAAGGTCAGGTGTTCGATCCACCTTCACCGCATTTTAGTCTTCTTTTTTAATATTTTTTTAATATTAGAGATAAATTATTATTTTTTAATTTTTTTTAATATTAGAGATAAATTAAAATCTGCTGTTAATGGCATGCATCTTTTGTTTTTATTTTTGAATTTTGAATTTTTGAAAATTAGTTCATTTTCAATCTGATATCTTTCAACAAAAAACTAATATAGTAGCAAAATAATTTAAAAATAATATCTTTCATAATATCCACGTGTGTAAATATTTTAAAAGAATAAAATTACAAACTTAGATCCTCTCCGGATCCCCTCCATGGGGATCCTAGGGATCAAGCCACATGGGCCGTTCATAAAAAATCGTGCGGCTAAAATTAAATGATTTTTATATTTTTAAAAATAAAGCAGTTTCATTTTGCGTAAAAAACATTTAATTGTAACCGCATGATTTTTTATGAACGACCCATGTGGTTTGATCCCTAGGATCCCCATGAAGAGGATCCGGAGAGGATCCAAGTCCTAAAATTACAACACTCTCTCTTGATATGTCAAAATACTCAAATAATTGTTGCATCAGACCTTCATGAACGATATAGGATTGATGAAGTCGTCTTGTTTTGTCGACTCTCTCATAATCAAATCCGTAACTAAACAGATAACACTACCACAATCAACATAGTTACCAAATCCTTCCTTGTAAATCGAATCATAATCAAAACCACACCAAATTAGTATCCGGGGGAATTGGCATTTGCCAGTATGTCGTGCCTCTCATACACACAGGGAATAACGAGGTGACCACGCGAACAAAATGGTGGTTAGCGGACACAGTGGCGGTGGTGTCGCCAGTAGCAAAGCCGCCAAATTTCCTTACTTCATTAGTAAGACTAGTCAATTAGACATTCATTCTTGCGCACGATTGCCCGTATTCAAAGATTATTCGACGATTTCTGTACAGATTAACGAATGTAAATGCGTCATCAAATGTAAAATTTTCACTTATCACTCATCAAATAGAAAGGCCAAAATTGTTACTTAACTAATTTCCAAAAGGTACCCGTTCTTCAAGCTAAAAGTGACTGATTTCCTTGCAATCGATCCAAATCAAAGAAACTACATGGAGAAGAAACTAATTTCCAAGATGCTGCGTAGTATCTCGATTCCAGTAAGCCAAGCTGATAACAGCAGTAACAGAAATACGTTACAATTATGGAATCAAGGTAGTTTGATTTACTTTTGAACTTAGAGGAGAGTGATATTACGGTCATCAGATGCAAGAAACTCTCGCGTATAACGCGAAAACAAGGTAGCAGCAGAACAATCTGACATACCTTAAATAAAAATTTGAGTTGAGTTTGATGCCTCTCCTTTTTTGTGTTTTTGAACAATTGCGGTGAGGATATTTCTTGAGACTGCCATAACTGTACACTATAATGTAATTTCTTGTATGGCAAACGGAAATTCCTGGTGTCCCTGGAAACATTCAACTTTGTAACTCTGCTACCGTTATTGCAACGTCTGGTTCTACATTATATGGCTTTTAAAACCTCTCCAAGAACTAGTCCCCATTGAGTCCAATGGGAACCACCCTGCATTAAGGATCCAACAAAACGAATATTTAAGAAGCAATAACTGTCTTGATTACATATACAAGAGTCTGCACTTCTAATGCTTCAAACTTACCCTTCAAATTGCAGAATAGGAGGTCAGGTCTCAACAAGGAAAAGAGACGATATAAAACAAGCACTTACCTGGCAAAACACAGCAAATGGCTCTCTTAATGGTCCATCGCATGAAAGCTCACTTGTACTCCCATCAATGAAGGTTCCATCAGCAAAGATCACCTGGTACATGACAACTAAAGGCGATTGAAAACAAAAGCCTAACTGCGAATTTTCAAGTAACCTTTCAAATTCAAGTTAAATTGAACAGTTGAACTTGTCAATGCAAGATCTGAAACCACTCTCGACATAAGTGCACAGAATGAGACAATCTCACAGTTGATAAAGACTTCAGTAATGCTCTTTTGCATGCTTAGCTTTCTAGATACAAAGAAAGTAGAAAGAACTAGCATTGCCTTCTCAACTTTTCAAATAGGAAAATTGTCAAGTGGAAACTAACATATAGGACCTATTTTCCGGATGAATGCCAATAGCACATCCTTCGAGAACACTATAATTTTTCTTTTATATGAATTGAAATCACAGGCATTGAAGTTAGTGCAAGCTTGAATGAGGCAGTAGTTAATGAATACGCATAAAATTATCATTGTTAGTCTAGCATCCAACCCAATATCATTTGATAATGAGTGAAGAAGGTTAAAAAAATTATATTGAGCAGCGAGACTTGGAATTAGTGTTCTCAAAACTTCCACTAACGTGCAGCCAAACTAGGCCTTGAATCTTCTGCTCTAATACCATGTTTAAGTGGAGCATCTAATAAAAAACCAATTCCGACCAGAAAAGGAAAAAAGAAGAAAGAAAAAACCCAAACCAATTCACAATGGATCACGCCCCAAAACTTTTATATACTTGACTATCCTCATTTGCACTTAAGATTAACGGGGCTTTTCATCCACACAATTTTCATTTCATGAAAAGCAGACTCATAGGTTTGGTTTAGGATCAGGAGCAGTGCATATAAATAGTAGTTGCTTCTGCTGCCTGCTTCCAGGGTTGTAATGTAAGAGATGCAAAACAAATTCTGAGAAGTTATGTAAATGAAATGTAGGAGTAAATGCGGCCAGACCTCTGATGCATATCCAGGAGTTGCACCAGCCACTGGTTTGGTAAAAGAACCTACTGGGGAGTTTCTCTGTACAGCCTCGCAGAAAGCAAGAAGGCGCTCACGGCTTCCAAGCTGTACGGCCTGAAAAGAATTACAAGAGTATCTGAGATGCTCTTGCTTGTAGCAGGGCATATTTCTCAACTAACATTTGTCAATCCGCTAATCAAAACTGTATAACATTATCATCCTACATGTACGAATAACGTTCTAGAAATCAGAATAAAAGAAATAAACAGCAGCTTGCTGATACACAACTTTGTTGACCCAGATAATGTGACTGTTCAGGCAGACCTAAATTTCTTAACCACCAATATAATGTTTTGAAGGCTCACTTGGCATTTATAAAGAGGGCAAAATAAGCTCTAAATACCTGGACTGTGTCATGACGAGGAATACGAGGAAGTGGCTGCACCTTATACCCTTTGGCTGCCATAACTTCAGCTACCAGTAAAGTGCCCTAAGGTATAGGAAAGCAGGGAAAAGAATTTCAGTTCAAAGTTGAAGTAATGACAAATAAAATGTAAACTAGGAAATGCAGATTCCAATACCTTGACAGCCTCGCCTACCATTTGAGGTGAAAGGAACAAACCCTGGAAAAATGCTCGCATAATATCACCAGGAGTTGCACCACAGTCAATTCCAAGGCCAGGTGCAGACAGACGAGCTGATGCTGCTTTCACCCATTTTTCTCTCCCTGCAACATATCCACCACATGGTGCTATAGTCCCACCAGGATTTTTTATCAAACTGCCCGCAATCAAATCTGCACCCTGAACACCAATAATGACATTTTATTGCCTTTCATCATAAGGAATAGAGAAGGGTATATAAAATATGCACGTACCACCATTGGAGGTTCAATGCTCTCCACAAATTCACCATAACAGTTATCCACCATGACCAAGCAGTTAGGATTCTGCATCTGGAATGATTAATACAAATGGAACGACAGTAAACTTTCCAATACAAAGGGAAAAATGATTGCCAAGAGTTAACAATAATATGTTTGATATATATCAGTTTCAGGCTACTGCAGAATAATAAATTGAATTCATATATATTAACAACAGTGGAAGTGTAGAAAATCTTTATACACCCCAGTATCCTGGCTACTCAATGTGAAAACAATACCATTTTGTTAAAATGTCATGCTATCTAATATAGAATGACAACACTTTTAATCTGATCACGATACCTATTGTCACTCAGACCGTGATTACTGCAGATATTCACTTCCATGACACACTCTGGTTAGAAAGCCAGTTCCATGAAATTCATAATGGGATATTCAAGAAACTTACCTTAATTATCTTAATTGCTCGCCCTATCTCATCTACACTTAAACTCCGACGCCATGAATAACCACATGACCTCTGTATGAGCGCACATTTTGTTTCAGGTCTCAAAGCATGGATAAGCACATCCCAGTTAAGGCCGCCATCTTCAGCAAGCTAAAATGACATCAGATATGAGATAGTTCAAAAAGCACACCAAGAAATCTAAACCAAAATCTCTCAATGTAACTAGTTACATACTGGAACTTCTCGGTATTTCACTCCAAAATCTGTCAAGGACCCCATCCCATGAGAGTCTCTCTTTCCAATAACTTCCTCCAAGGTGTCATAGGGAGGACCAGCAACTGCCAAAAGCTGACATGTAGATTAGTTGAAAGTCTAAACATATTCCAAGGAAAAAGGTGGACAAATAACAATTATGTAGCTACAGATAATTTTTCAACACGGAGTGCATCTGCATCAAATTAACAGCTCACCTCATCCCCTGGCCTTAGAAAAGCAAATAAAGCACATGTTATAGCATGAGTTCCTGAAAAAAACTGAATGTATCGGAGAAGAGGATTAGCAAAGCATTGTATATAACCCTATAAAGCAAACACACCACACCATATATGGCAAACCTGTGAGCGAACTATAGCAGATTCAGCCCCAACAATTTCAGCAAAAGCTTGGTCCAGCGCTTCACGTCCCCCGGCTTCATCATGACCATAACCAGTGCATCCGGCAAAGTGCTGATTGTAGACAGATGACAATGGCCATGGTACCATAAATGATAAAGTTAATCATCTTATAACTATCAGTGAAGGGTAAGAATTTGATGACGTCAAGAGACCCAAATAGAGAATTTGTAGACTTTTTTTACAGAATTAGCGTGTTGGTTACATGTGGAAAGAAAACAGTAAGGCATTACTGTTTCATTTCATGTATTATAACAACTATAACAACAAAAAGTCTTGTGAACAAAGAACAAATCTAGACACACTTCTACTTACATAGGCACAAAAAAGTATGCATATAAATAAACAATGGAATGAGATGTATAGATAGCTGCTGCTAATAACATGTTGATCCACTCTATGCATTCTTCCTTCTCAAGGATTACGTGGACCATCTTCGACATTATATCCAAATTAAACAAAAAACTACTTACATGTGATCCAACTCGAGCATTCTGGAAAGCTTTAAGAACACGGGTGGTATTGCGTGCAACCAAATTATCCACGGCTCTGAACTCTGAATACAACGAGTCCACTGCGTCCGAAACCTGCATTGCATAGAAATGAAAGCACTTGGGCTCTTATCACAATGAAGCTTTTAGTACTTAAACCAAACATCCAGCCTTTCCAAGCTCCACATAATTCCAAGCATAGTAATTGAATCACACACATGTTAAGAAAACAATTAAGTATAATATGTATTTGCTACAGAAATTAATAAAGGGAAGATGGGTTAGTTTAGTTGCTCTGAAATTCATGGGAACATCAACAAATATTTTTTTTCAAAGGGTTAATCTTTCTCTACCATTCCCAAATTTTCTAAGAAGCCAAACAGAAAACTGACAGTCAAAGTAACTGAATTTTGAGCGAGTAGTAAACTACCCATCAAACATGAACTTGAAGCAATTGATACCTCTGGAACAAAAGGAGAGTCCTTCGGATGAAAATGGTGATTGGTAGGGACTGAGAGTGGAGAGCTTGAGCGAGTAGTAGCCATGGGTACAGAAGCCCGTAGAGTGAGTGTAGGATAAGCAGACGTGGCGCAGGATAAGGCCCACATCGTCGAGCCGTTTGAAGGAGACGCCTGGCCCTGCGCTACGAGTACAGTTTCTTTGCCGTCGTTGTGGATTAATCATCAAATAAAACGTTTTCTGTCTGACCAAAAAAAACAAAAAGTAGGTGATTTTTTTTAAAAAAATTATTATTTCAAGTTTAGGTGTACCATAAGATAAGTTTAATGGTTTTTTTAAAAAAGTTTTAACGAAACATTCTCGGTACTGTTCACTTTTAACGAAAAATCACATTTTTACCTTTTTCTGATACTATTCACTATTTCTTTAAAAATGACTTTTCATTAAAAGAGAAGTTTTTTGAACTTTTTGTTAGTTTTTTTTATACAGTAATATATTATTTACATAGTAGGAATGTAAAATAAATTAAATGCGAACTTGTTATTCTCGTGATTCAAAACTCATCACTCAGGTTCTAAATGTGGAACGAGAAATCTGCTATGTCTCTTATCATCTCAAAGCGGGCCGATAATGAGAAGTTTCAATTTTTTTTAATCTGTGTGTTATTTTCTTTAATGGTTCAGTATTTTCTTTACAATCATGTAACTAAATCAATCAAAATGTTGTGCTTTCGTTTGAAATGGATTCAAGCTAATTAGGTTTTGAAGGTTTTTTTTTTTTTTTTTTGGAAACTAGGTTTTAAAGGTTTTAATTGAAAAATCAACACAATTCAGCTTTCTTTTTGTGCTAATTAATCAAGTTAAGACTATTCAAGTTTATTTTTGTGCTAATTAATCAAGTATTATATGTGCCTCTGCTCCTGACATTGTGGCAAATCTTTGAAGCAACAAGGATGAGATTGAATAAAAGGTGTTGGCAGTGCTGAATATGAAGGTGCTACTGTTACTATTTTATTACGTCATCTACCAATATCTGATTATTTTTTGTTTCTTCAGAATGATAAACTGGCACCTCTTTGCAAATTTTTTGTTTGATCTTCAGGTGATATGAAGAAGAAAACATGATAAGATTTAGGAGAACATATGGTATCTAAAGCTATAGTTAATAGTTGTATGTTGCCGGAGAAGGAGAGTGAGACGGAGGGCTGAAGAAACACACACACACATATATATATATATATATATATATATATATATGAAGAAACTCAATGCCAACCAAAATTGTTGCCACTAATTTTTTTTATTTTTGGATGGAGAATTGTTGCCACTTTTTTATTTTCATTTTAAAAATTATTGCTACTTTTAAATCTGAGCTTCTATAAGAAGGATTCATTTTATATTGCATGCTTTATGTATATAGGTTTGTTGATGCTTTGATTAACTACACTCACGTCAATTTTATTTTGTGTTTGAAAGTAAATCCAAACTGAGGCAACAATTGCAACAACTATAAAAGATAAAAAAAAATAACAACCTAAGAAAACCCACACTAAGAGTACTCAACACTAAATAACATTTTGAAATACTTAAAATACATTCAAAGACGTGTAGTGTCTGTGATAAAAGAAATGTCTTAACACCTATTTTAGCGATAAATTAGTGTGTGTTGACAAAAAATTAATTTTATGTACCCTAGTCGCGATAAATAATGAGAACTCTCTATAAATAATTCCCCGGGATGTTTAGATGCAAAAAATGCAACACAACATAGGGATTAGGTGGTTAATGGTAAAACAAATAGCTTAGGTGGTAATTGCACAAAAATGAAAAACTCCATGCATTTTTGTTCAATTTGATATATTTTTACTTAGAAAAAATGTTGTACTACCAAAAGGGCACAGTAACATGAATGTGAACGCGTGCCGAAATGCTAGTTATGAAAAAAAGTCTTAGCAACTTTAATTTTATGTTGACGAAGCCAATGAGAGCATTTTTCCTTATAGTTAATTAGTGTAACTGACAATATTACTCAATAACAAAATTATTATTGAGTAACAAGACACTCTTAAATCTAAGTTCTTGTAACTAGTTTTTGTCTTCGACTTGCTTGTATAAATTTACCACATGCTAACTAATGAGTTTTTTGAAAGTTACTAAATAACAGATGTAATACTTGCAAATAAATAATAGTTATAACTGAGTCTAGTAACATGAACTTATAAGTAACTGGTGACACACCCCGACCCAGGGGTCGAAGCGTGCTGGCCGTCACGTGGGAGTGACGTAGCCAAAACGTCAGCGGAAGGTAAATATGCATGAAATGCAGTAGAGAAAGTCAAGTTGATAATATACATATGATAAAAAGTGATAGAGGGCGGAAGTGAAATAGTTAAAAGTCACAGAGCCGATCCTAGGTGCAGTCATTTAAAACAAAATGATACGATTACAAAAGAAACCCTACATCAGTGGTGGTCTGTCTGAACTGCCTTGGTGCCTCGATAGCCGTCCACGTCATCGCTACCTAGAACCTGGAGGGGCGCAAAACAGAAAATGTGAGTGGGCAAAAACAAATACTTTCAAAAACCATTTCGCAAAATCCATAAATAACCCTTCGCTGTAAATCAGTATAATTTTCCCATAAAATAATACGTATATAAACTTATATATGAAAACTCGTCTCAGCATCAAACTCATTATCAAATCCCAATAATAGGCCATGTCGATATACCAACTCAGAAAATCATTATCATCAAGCAAGTAATATAAATCTAAGGTGTCCCTAGTGTCATGTCAGCCGGAGTCACCTCTAGTGACCTGTACGGCTGAATCTATAGCTCATCCATCATACTCAATCACTATCAATCATTATCCTGCACACGAGTCGGAACCACCTATAGTGGTCTGTACGACAGACTAGGTGTATAATATTATGCTCAGTGCTACGATCACGTGAAGGCTGTGCGACGAATCGCGGGTCACCTACGAGTCGGAACCACCTATAGTGGTCTGTACGACAGGCTAGGCACCTGCCTTGGATCCAAGGTGAGCGTACGGTGCGTGAGGTGAACGATCACGTGAAGGCTAGGCCCTACTCTGGCGGAGCACAAACACCCGAGGTGCAGGTGATGAGCTAAATCACTATCTATCATCATCTCAAGCACTATAATCATACTTACCTGACTTACCTGGCCGTCCTCGGCGTCAGAGCGAAATAAATGCAATCATGATCATATTTATAATCTATAGTAGGTATATGACATGGCAATATAATTATAAACCCAATTCCGTTCATAAATCATGAAATTTGCGTTTCTGGGAAAACGCCAATTATATATATATATATATATATATATACTGAAAACAAAAGCCCACTCACTGGTATGTCGACGGGTCGTATCCCCCGAGCCTAGAATGAATGCGCTCGTCCTCTGGGTACGTCTCACCTATATGTGAAACAATTGCAAAAACGTCATTAACAGCACATAACCGAACTACGTAAATAACTTTTCATACGAAGGTCAATTTTGGTATTTGAATATACCAACGCGACCTACACGACGTCACGATCGTCTTGATAATTTTAAAATAATTTTTTACTGTGGCACGCGCCCCCACGCGCCAAGGGATGCACGGACAGACGCGCCCCTACGCGCGTCACGTGCTGTGCACGCGCGACCAAATCCTAACGGCGTTAGGAATATTCCCTAGGAATATTCCATTATCTTCTAACGGATTCCGTTAGAACTAACTGACGGCGTGAGGAATATTCTGTCAACTTTGACGGAATATTCCGTCACCCCTAACCTCCAGCTCCGGCGCCGGAAACTGGGTAAAAGTTCTAAGTCTCTGTTCTAGCTCATTTTTGCTCCAAATTCATGAAATTTATGCCAAAATGCTCCAAATTTAGTGTAGAACAACGTTATACCTTCAAATCCTTCGAACAACTCCTAGAAATTCCACTGGAAAATTCCTTCAACCTCGGCCACTCTCGAACCTGGTGATCCCGACGTCCAAATCGTGTGAACGAGGTACTCCGAGCCTCGTGGGAACCTCTAGAACATCACTGTGATCTTGTTTCCACCTAAAACGAAGCCAATACAAAGTTGATGAATAGTACCTTAGGTGACAAGCCACGGTTTCGACTTAACCCTAGGGTTTTCTAACTTAAAACCACTATATAAATACTCAGGGAGTCTCAGAGGTTAAGATTATGCTTACCTTAGCCTCGATCCGAGTTGAAGGAGTGGTATATGTGTACGTCCGTACAAGGCAAGGGTGAGGGGAGTACGAGAGAGTTCGAGAGAGAGAGAGAAAGGAAAACAGAAGCAATGCACATGTGTGCATGCTGCGTGTGTGTGTGTGTGTGTTATAAAATTTGAAGCCCAAAACCATTTGGGCCTAAGTGCTTAAGACACCCAAAGCCCAAATAAATCCCTAAACACACCCGTTCATGCGTAGTCAAGGGCAAAATCGTCTTTTCACGTCGAGAACATAGAAAACTCGGAACGGGATGTCACAACTGGAGTATTAAAGTAATGATTGTACGAGAAAGTTGAGCTTGATCCTAAATCCACAAGACGCTCTCTACTCACAATGAGTAGGTAGCAAGTAATAGTTATAGTACTTGTTACTAAGTAGTAGTAACAATAATAGTTATTAGGTGACATCAACAAAAAAGAATTATGAAACGCATAGGAAACAATTGTTTTTTTTATATATATAGAAAAGTGTAACCTTATCCATACCAGTACTTAGCGCTCATGCTAAAATCAAATCAAGTAACGTTTTTTTATCTCACTTCAGACGACCAACATAGTATACTAGGTAATAACATATTTTCTTTGCATTTTCCTAGTTGGTCAATGACAATTTTTTTTTCTTTGAAATTCTTCTTCAGTATTGATTACCGTGTTATTTTTAACCTTCTATTATATGTTTGCAATTAAACTTGAATTTTAATCAGAAGTGTTCAGTCGCATAGTACTACTAAGCAAAAGTCACACGTGATGAGAAATGATTGGGAGGTTTTCAATCTTTATTCCTTCATCACACTTCTTATTTTCTTTAGATTTATTTAACATGTATAACTTAGCCACGTAGCTGGTGTATCAGTCTGTGTGAAGCAGACGAGTAAATCCTCTTTTCATTTGTTCATTAATGCACACTTTGGAAAGTGTGTAAATTTGTTGTACTATTCTCGTTGTGAGAGCAAATATTGGCCAGTCTTGCATGTTGCGGTTTATTCTTAGATTTGAATTTAATTATAATTCTTTATATGTGAAAGGGGCTTTAGTTCTTCTCTCCATTCATGTATTTAGGCTCTTGAGAATCAACAATAAGTGAGATTTAGAGTGAGGAAAGACAAGGATTTTATATAGATTTTTACACACAAACAACCTTGAAGAGAAACTTAGACATCAGATATATCTGCTCAAAATGACCCGAGGTAACTCTAATCTATTCAAGATCTTCTTTTATACATTGTATAGAATCATTCATGAAGATCAAATGTCATGCATGTTTAATGATATATGTAATCTGCTATGGTATTTAAGAATGATTTTTATACACTCATTCTCTTCTCTTGAACACTCTTGTTTATGTATGTTCATTTATTTATTTTTTATTCACTCAATCTAGTAGTAAAATAAAATGGGGTGTGTAAATAAAGCAAAGGGGTGTGAAAAATCGCATCTCTGTTGGTCTGTAGCCGTCTTTTGATGCACATGCCCTTGAACTAGACCAATTTTTTTTTCTTTTCCAATTTATTTACTATTTATTTATAAGATCCGGATTAGATCTAAGAGCTTTATTTGAGAGGTTTATGAATTTATATAACTTTTGTAAAGAAACAGACTTTAATTGACCGATTTTCCTAACCACTGTTGTATTTCGTTTAGTTGTGTTTTTTGTTTATATTTTAATGTTAACTTTCCAACACCTTACCCAAATAATTCTAACTTAGTACATTTTAATTGAATAATCATTTAAATTTATTTATTTTATTTAATAACTGTTGTCTATGAGATTAGAAGTTATGATAAATCTAGTGAGTTTTACCAATAAACTTTACAATGCAACTTACAATTATAAATTTGGAGTGATTTTTTTCAGTATAAAAGCACTTCAATATAGTAAAAAGCACTTTAATTTTTGTTCTGTTTGGATGGGATAATTAGAAGTGCATTCTTGGGTGCGCTTGTCCTGTTAGATTTTTTTTTCTTTTCCTAGAAGTAGTTTTGAATAGATTCGCAGGAAATACTCGAGTTTTATGTGCACTTCAAAACATGTCTTTTCTTTATAGGTGCACTTTTCATATATATACCTCATCTATTGGTAGAAAATAAAAGACATGTCCATATTATAATGCTGCATTTTGCTCATCACTCTCAACTGATGGTAATACTCATCATTCTATTTACCACAGTTGAATGAGTTTAAGTGTTAAAATTTGCGTCTATTCACTACAGATCTCCTTGTTGGATAAGAATCGACAATCAATGATAAATCTGATTATGCTAATAAATAATAAATGCGGATAAATTAATGAACAATGTTCTAACAACAAAAATAAAATTATACAGAAACAGTAAGATCGAGGCTTGCGTACCGCAATGTCCTTGAAACAGAATTTCGTCCCTACTCTGTGCTTGTAGTTCTACGGATGTCTGCTTCACCAGGATTCAATAATCAAGTTAAGATTCCAGCACCGGAAAAACTTTAACTTCTGGCGAATTTCTTTGTGGTACTCTCAGTATGAATGTTATGAATGTAGAAGACGATTTATGGTTTTTTCTGTGTCTCTAAATGACATGCAGATGTATAAATTTATAGTGTGCATATGTCTGTTCGCAACAGACATGTTGTGGGGGAGGCGACTGTTGCTGCTTCATCTTTCAGATACACTTGCAGACTTCATCTGAAAAGATGAGTCTGTTAAGTTTTAAAAAATTAATTTCGAATTTAATTAATTAATTAAATCCAAAAATAATTAATTAAATATTAGAACCCGAGCCCCAAAGGCCCAAGGCCCATCTTTTGATAATTAATTATATATTAATTATTATTAATTACCAATTTAATTAGCACACCCCAAAGCCCAACCCCAAGGGTGAGCCCAATTTTCCTTCTCCAAGGCCTATCCTCCAATAACTTTCTATAATGGATAAAGCCTTATAAAGTGTAGAAACCTTGTGGGAATAGTCAATGTGGGACAAAACCCCACATAAGAAATTTCTACTCAAAATTGCCAACACTCCTAATTGTAATAAATATGGTGGTCAGAATCAGCATTGCTTGAGTGTGGTGAGCATCACCATCACTTGAGGGTCGAAACCAAAAGTATTTCCATAGTATAATTTGAATTTGAAGTTTATATAAAATTGTCCTAATCCTAATCAATGGTCCTTAATTATTTGCTCTTATTCCTTATTTATTAGTAATTAGTTTTCTCATACTTCTTTTGTTTAGACTTCACAGTTCATGATTAGGATAGGCATAATCATTCATCAAAAATTATATAAGTGACATTGAAGAAACTTGCATATTGTTTAGACATGTCAAATGGAACTTAAAATACATTAAACCTCATATTTTTCTGTGGCAGTAAATTAATTTCAAAGGCTAAATTGACAAGAGTGTATAAGAAGTAAAAATGAGTTTGTAGATAGCAATATCCTAAATTATATTCAAGAAATTAGTGGTATCAATCAAGTACTACCAAAGGCTAGCTGATGAAGAAAGCAAACTGCATGTCTAAACAAAAGTGTTCCATTTTTAGAAAAACCTTGCACTTCTAACATAGAAAATGATTTTTACACACCCAATTCTACGGTCAAGAAATATAGAAAATGTGTAGGGAGAGAAATAGTCGGTGAAAATAAATTTTTTTGTTTTGATCAATTGTCTAACATGGATCCACCTTAATTAGCCACCCCACTCTCTCTCTCTCTCTCTCTCTCTCTCTCTCTCTCTCATCATTTCCACGTTCTACCTCTGCATGGTTGTTTAGATGTCATTGATGAGTGCATTTCGGATTCATTTCAACAAAAGAAGGTTTCAAACACATCAAACCCTGCGATAAAAATTCTCCCTTCCTGTCTTTGTGCTATTTCTGACGAGTTTTCATTGATTAAGTTGATTAATTTCGATACGTATTGATCTAGATCATCTTTTCTAATTATTTTCATCGGACTGGTGCTTTTTTTTTTTTTTTTTTTGAGTCACAGGTGCAACGAGATCCAGAAATTCATCTGCAGCTGCAAGAAGAGGTATCGAGATCAGACATGAAAATACAGAAATCATGTTCACGGACGAAGATATTAAACGAGTCGAGAACTTATATGGACTTGAGCGAGGTCCAAATTATATTGAAGTCGTTTGTGGCTGTACGAGCAAGAAGTACGGCGATTCTGTTGGAAAGCTGAGAATTTCCTCCACAGGACAGTTCACAATTACTTGCCAATGTCTGTCACAATCTTGCAACGAAGGTACTCACTCTAATTTATCGAATTTCCTGACATGGTATCGGTCCATCGGGGAGGTGCTTGTTTTAAACATCAAATCTGCATTTCCCACTCCATTTTTAATTTGTAAGTTGCACACACACGCACACAGCCCTACATTATTTTTCGATCAGTTTGCACTTCTCTATCTCTGGACGGGAACGATGAAGCTGCATGTCATAAGGCTA
This sequence comes from Crataegus laevigata, assembly GCA_963580275.1. Classification (NCBI taxonomy): domain Eukaryota; kingdom Viridiplantae; phylum Streptophyta; class Magnoliopsida; order Rosales; family Rosaceae; genus Crataegus; species Crataegus laevigata. The sequence goes on along the minus strand of OY756946.1, from coordinate 7,848,869 downwards.
ACTTTGATACACAGTACATTGTTGGCTTATTTCTTGAGAACTAAGCAAGCTTTATGTACAATTAACGCAGTCGGGGTCTTACAAGAGAGGGGGAAGTTGACACCGGAGGAATTCGAGAAGCATTCTAAAGAAGGGGGACCCAGAAAATGGAAGAGCAACATTTGGGTTACGATGGACGAAGATGGTCAGAAAGTACCACTGTGGAAAACTGGGCTGATGAAATTCTACAGACATGCCTCAAACGAAGGCCAATTAGGTTCTACCATTCGGCGACGATGGAACATTCACAGGGATGAACTGCTGCGCTGCTTCAAGTGCAAGAAAGAACGCAGGTTTCGCCTGCGGACTAAAGAAGAGTGCAGAGCCTTCCACAACGCCTCAAGGAATAGGAGGTGGAAATGTGCTGATCATCCCTATGACAAGTCAGTTCCTCTCTTCATTTTCCATTTAAAATTTTTATGCACTTCTTCTTTATTATTTTCATGTTTACTATCTAGAAAAACTTGGTACTAGGAAACGTTAGCTTTTGTGAGTCTGAACCATTCATCATGTGTGCGGAGAGATTATATTTTCACATGCACTCGGAGGATTATGAATTCGTTAACGACTTCAAAAATATGTTGGAATGTTTAAGGTCCCCTTTGTTAACAAATCCTTGGCTCGCCCCTTGTATTGATTAAGTGAATTATGCATTGTGGACGGTATTGCATTCATACTCTGACAGCATAACATGCTCAATTGGTTGTCGTTAAACCATTAATGACTGTTAAGTTTCTACAAACTAGCTTGAATTATGTAAGTTGCTTTTTGAACAGTTCCATGGTTCACCTCTATCGTTGATGAAGTGAACATAAACCTTATTTATTTTGCATGATAAAGAATAAAGTGTAGTGATGAGGAAGAGCGTGAAACTCGGAAGAGCTGCAGGAGTTGCCCTCGAGCCTCGGCATGCCAAGGTTGCACTTCGTGCGTGTGTTTAGGGTGTCTCAATTGCCGCTACTCGGACTGCAACTGCCGCACCTGTGTTGATTTCGTGCACAACGCCAAACCCTAATTAAACTCATCCCTCCTTGTATTAGCTTTAATTACCTCCTTTTGCTTGGATTTCAGAACAAGGTTATGGCTTTCTTCTTCCTCCTCCTACTGTCCATGTTCATTTGATGAGTTTATGTTACATATTGTTTTTAGTACTTTTATTGCATGTTTACTTGGAATGGAAAAAAGTCGCGAATCATACATATAATACAATGAATGAATAGATTTTGAGATGAACTAGCCCCCCTAAATGATATGATTTTGTGTATTAGATTAGAGATTTAATTAACTTATGTGCAAGTAAAATTGTGGATGAAGAGAACCCAATACTTTTAAGTTGGGGGGTACCACAAGGGAGGTTTGTAATAGCGCCAATGTTTAGAATTAGAAAATAGACGAGGGATTTCGTTGTCTATTTCCAGATTCAGCTTTGGAAACTAAACTAGGGGTTTAGTTTAGTTGCTCACAGGCTCAAAAATCATTTCATGAAATTACAAGAAAACTTGAGAAACTAGACACAAATTCCTCTAAACTTTGCCACCAATAACAAATTTGCGCCATCGCACTTTTCAAATAGAACGAGCAATGGTTCAGTAAACCTCTCAAACACCCACCGAAATAAGAACAAGCTCATCAATGCATCAATACACATGCTATATAGAAAAGAGGAAGATAAATAAGAGAGAGTATGCATATTCAGGATGAAATATGAACAAAGACAAAGAACTTGACATTCAAAAATATTCGATTAACTTTCAATGTCTATCGATATTCTGTTCCCCATTAATATGGGAAGATGTACAAGATCTTCAACCTAATCAAAATTTCATACCTGCATGAATGGTTGATGACTCTTCAGTCAACCCGCTACCTGAATCAAGGTCAGACTAAAACATGTTCTACAGAAATGCATAAAATGAGTTTTCACTGTTTGACTCCAAGAGATCAATTTCTCTTAAACCTAATCAATTGCCTAAATGGCTCAATGATATACAGAAGTGTGCACCTGAACATGAAACTCCAAACGATGCACAAAAGTATTTGAAACTGCAAGCAACCTACTGCCGTCCAGCGAACATGCGATTCCTTCCCCTTCCTCTTCGAGCATTACCAATGCTAACTGCCAAGGAGTTGCCTACAGTTCCTATGGCACTAGGTCCCATCAGCTTCAAGCCGAAAACTTTCACCAAGTATGATAGCCTACTTTCATCTCCTCCTGTCACCAGTTCTAACCCACAAGCTTGCTCACGAGATATAAATGTGTAAAGCTGCAATGGTATGGTTAAGGCATGTTGGGAGCTGCTTGTTAGCTCTTGTTTATAACTGTCTTCACTACTCCCAACACCAACTCTCATAAGCCCTATTGATTTTGGGTCTTCTGTTGAAGGATCAAATACACATGAAAAGTTCCCAAATTCCAAATCGGGCTTTTCAAATAGATCTTCCAGCATATCATTGCTTGGTCCAACATTCTTTTGTATGACTTTCCTCAAATAGTTTTGACTACGCCATGTGGCACGATATATGCACGAAGCCTCTCTTAGGCCACTCAGAAAGGCCCCATGCATGGTAGCTGGATGTTGCCTAGTTGTGGCCTCACCTGCAAAGAACAGCCGGTTTCCCACACTTTCTGCGAGCAAATCATAGTCACTGCCAGATGACTGCACTCTAACATGAGAATATGAACCATAGGAAAGGGGATCACCACCCCACCTTGTACATATGGTTTGTATTGGATTAGGTACATCAATGCCCTTAGGAGTATATATACCTGAAGTGGGAATGAAAATTGAAAACTAAAATCTATAAGACACAAAGGAAGATCTAGATGGAAGCTTTGCAAACTTACCCAAAAGATGACGACACAGAAAAATGAAAAGAAGGGAACCACAAATCAATCATTTAATGATAAAAACATACCTCTGAGGACGCTTAAAACTCGATGGAGCAATATTGATGGCTCTGTACACTCAAATGTCTCTGCAGCTTCTCCCGCCACCAGTGCAATGAGAACTGGACCTCCAGATACAGTATGGTATCCGTAGAACAAAAAGAACTCTCCACGTTGATGGCTATGTTCATTGAGACATCCAAAAGTATCTAGTTCTTCACCCCAGAAAACATGAGGAAAAACCATAGCTACTTTGTTCAGCAGACCAAATCCCAACCTTTCAATTGCTGCGAGCTTTCTTTGGGGCAACTCGGGTTCAAATCTGATAGAACCCTTTTTCAGAACTCCAAGAGGAACAGTGCATAAAACCATGTCCCCTTGAAACACTTGGTCCCCTGCAATAACTTCAACCCCTTCATCTCCATACCTAATAGTATTGACAGTCTTTCCATAGAATATGGGAACTCTTTCACATAGTGCTCTTATCAATCTCCCATTACCTCCAGCAAGAAAACAGTGGTCCCCACCCATTTCATAAGGATCATCCTGATCCCAGTAGGCAGCTGAGAGATTTGATAGACATCCAGCATTTGCATATTCCAAATTTGCAAGATGCCAATCAAGAAGTTGCTTCTCCTCAGTGCTTCTAGCAACAGAATACAACTGCCTCAGTTTCTCCAAAACTGAACCCAGAGAAATATCATTTCCAAACCCACCCATTGTTTGTCGGAGTTCCATGACTTTGTCAAGCAACTTATTAAAGATGATTTCAATGTTAGAGTCAATGTCCTTATCAACAGGTGTCCCATCAGGTTTGTACAAAGGACATTTATCTCTGACCTTATGAAGCGGAATAGAAAGTTGCCTCGCCAGAACTCCAAGTGGGTTAGCATGGATGCCAGTAATGACACTGCCGCCAAGATCCACAGCAGAAAACTTTCCATCCTTCCCCATCTTTTGGGTGTAGACTCTTCCACCTGGTCGATTCCTACCTTCTAAAACAGCCACTTTGAAACCCAATTGCATAAGCTGCCTTGCAGCCGCTAGTCCAGCAAGTCCCGCACCAACAATGATGACAGACCCTTCAGTTACCTCCTCTGGCATATTAGCCATAAATGCTGGTGCAACCCCAAAATTGATGTAACCATTATACAAAAGAAAATCATAAGCTGAAGATATCAAATGCTCATAATCACCACTCACAGTTTCTTTAATCTGCCCTTTTGAGAGCCACACTCGCACATTACTCCGCCATCTTACTAAAATATGATTTCTCACAACAATGTAATCATTCTGCTGCTTCCCACCCAACTCGGTGACTACCCCAGCTTGTTTTTCCTCCTCAAGCAGCTCATCAATGGGGAACCCAAGGGACAATGCTATCATGGCCTCTGTTTCAGTCTCTTTCTCCAAATCCACCTTTGCTCCTTTCCTTTTCTTAAAAGTACCACCTAAATGCTTCTCTATTATATCATCCATCAAATTCTCATCATAATTGCGCAAACTTGCTTTCTTCCTCAGAGACCGCTTAGAAACAGAACCATCTGAACCCGGTGTCTCCATTACCCTACACCGTGCCCTCTCCACGACAACTTCTTAACCCAAATCAAGTAATCAGCTCAAAAACAAATAAAAGACACAACACCCCATATTAGCATTTCATTTCAAGCATTTCCCTCACGACCCATTAACAGCATGCTTTCGGATTCTCGAATTGAGACATTGATCAACTTTACACACAAATTGAACAGCAAATTCACATATATCAATCCATATCCTCAAATCCCATGTTGTTTCTAACCCCAACTTACGGATTTCAACCAAGAAAGTCACTGTTAATATCACTCAGACTGACATTACGAGCTACAATTAATTTAAATTCGATTCCTAATTTCCCCAATTTTGTACCCAAAATTCAATTCAGCAGTAGGTGTAAAATACAGTAGACGTTTGTGTAAATGTTTAGGGAAATTGAAAGTGAAGGGCGACTCACCTGGTTGGACCGAGTTGAATCGGAAACGGGACGATTTGGAAGGGTTTGTCCAGTAGGAGTTAGGGTTTTTCTGATGCGAGCATACGAAACGAGTTAACCGAATCGGGGGATTGGAGGGAAATAAAGGGACGGTGGGCTTAGAGAATGATGATCAATGCCGGACTTGCAAAAGAAGAGACCCACTCACTAATCGTTTGGGCCTGAATTTGTAGACAAGTTAATAGTTTTAATTAGCTTTGTTCAAAAAACCAAAAAATCGTTAATTAGTACTAATGATGAGGAAAAACATCATAGTTCAAAAAACATCTGATTAACCCATTATAATATTATTCTTGTAGTTGTTTCCTTAACGTTAGTGAAACTAACAAATATCCAAGGTTGAAAACGTTAAGTAGTTATTTGTAATGTTTTAAAAGTTAAGATCAATTTAAAATCACCCGAGTGGTTGGGTAGTTATACAAACTCAATCCTTGAATTTAAAACCTTCTTAGGCCATTCTTTAGGAGATTACTAACATGAAACGGGTTTACTATGTCACGTACCTAATAATACGTTGCCAAGTGCAAGTTTTCTCCACATAGTAATATATTATTGAATTGAGGCGCTAGATAACGGTGAACCCGTTCTATGTAAGTTGCTCTCTACTTGAGAAATGCCTATCCAAAGAAATTAAAAGATGAACTCAATTAGGAGGATCCCTAAATAAACAAATGCTTATGTTGTGACCCTAAATCCATGAGGTTATTATTGTCAAAATATGTAGTATAGATTCACTGCCAGGTTGCTAACAAAGAACATTACTCTTAAAAAATAACATGAACAAGGTGTTGGTTTTAGGGTGTTGGGATTTTACCCATGTGTCCAGGATTCGAAAATTCTTCCTTCCTAAACTATTGTAATAATTTCAAAACCCCCTCTCCCACTTCCTTTATTATTAAAAAAAATATATATGAACAAGGTAAAATATTGTTTAAGTTCACAAGATAATTTTTTTTTGTTGTTTGTTTGTTTTTTGTTGAGAAAGTACGATATTCATTGAAAAAGAGAAAAACGTACAAAGCATGGAGGATAGGGTGCATAATGAGTTTCAATAAAAATCTTGTTGGGAATTTTAACCTGGAACGTTCACAGGATTACAATTAATTAAATATTCTCTCACTGTGAGGAATTAATATTTAGAAGCAATCTCTCATGGCCGACCTTTAATTAGGGGTGCAACTCGGGCGGGTTGGACAGGTTGGGCGAGTTGGAAGGTCAACCTAATCATAACCCAACTTTTACAATTTGGGCTCGAGTTCAGGTTAGGTTTCATTCGGGTTTATTTGGACTCTAGTTTAATTGGGTTGAGTTTGGGTTGCCCAACTTTTTCAAGTTTAATCTTGTAACAACTTAGTTTCCAAGAATTCCAAAAAAAAAATTAAGCCAACTAGCATCAAAGCTAGCTAACTCTAATTTCATAAATCAATCTACTATAAAGCTTTAGGATTTAGAGACTACGAATATGGGTTGACTAATCAAAGCCTCTTATTCCCTAAAAGTTTAAGTAATTATAAATGGTAATTTATTAAAAAAAATATTAGAAAAGGCGTTGGTTTTTGGACTTGGCACACTTGGGGTGTAGTATGAGCATTAATTGATATGAGTTACAATCTAGTTAGATTGGGTTTGGTTAGTCGGGTTAGGTTGGGTTGGGGATGGACGGGCAAATAATTAACCCAACTCAACCCAATCAATGAATGAGTTGAAATTGGGTTAGGTTCGGGCGGATTATAACGAAAAAAACCCGCTTGCTCAGGTTTAAAGTCAGGTTGAACATGGGCGGGTTCAGATTGACCCAACCCAAGTTGCACCCCTACCTTTAATCATAGGAAAAAATAATGAAAATGACTTGAAAATTTTGAGTTTTAATCAAAACGACAAAACAGTGTTGTAAAGTGACTTTTTAGAATAAAAATATCATTTTCGTTAAAAATAAACAATATCAAAAGTGTTTTGTTAAAACTTCTTTAATCAAACTACAAAAGTTTACATTTCTTAAATAAATTTCCATTGATGTGAAATTTACGACCCCTAACGTGAAGAGATCCGTTAATATGGCACTTAAAAACGTCAATGAGGGAAAATCACTTAATTGTGTTAGGTGAATGTTATATCTGTTAAAGAGATAAGATATTTGAGCTAAAATAGTTTATAAGATTGACACGACTTCTTTAATCACTGAAATATAAAATCGATAGTTCTAGTTACTGATTTTGTACCCTTTCTATACCCTTTTCCACCTCATCTTCCTCCTCCCCAAGACCCATATACCTTCACCGCCTCCGACCGTCGCGGGCACAGATCGAAGCTCCAGTGACTGTGCAGATTTGGAGAATCGTCAGCTAGCGCTCGATAAAGGCACCACCTGCTCTTCTTGGAATTACTCCGGCCAGAGATTAGCCACTGGCTCCGTCGAAGGAACCCCCTCCATTTTTTACTTGCGCGACCCTTGCTTGTTGTCCCCCTTTTCCTGCACCTCAAAATCCAAGGTCCCTCACTCCATTCTGCTTGAATTGATGATTTTTCTCCTTTACATATCAACAACAGCAACTGCTCCCCCTTCTTCATCGCACATCAGCTGCTCCCCTTATCTAGTCACCAAATTACTCAATTTCCTCATTGAGTTTTTAATTCAGACCAAAATCTCAACTGGGTTAGTCAATTTCCTCGTCGCTTCCTCCCAGCATGGAAGAAATCGTGCAAATTTACGAGTTGGTCAATTTCCTGGTCTTTGAGCAAAATTTGTACTTGGGATTTTGATTTTCAGTGTCTCTGCAACCCATGTATGATTTGGTCTAGAAAGCCATGTATTTTTCAGTCATCTTCATGCTGCTAAAAGTGATCGTGGTCGCTATGATTTTGTGTGAGAGAAAAGTGATCGTGGTGGCTAGCAGTTTTCGGGTTTTTTTCTTTAAAGTAAATTAAAAAAGGCAAAATAAATAGTAGTGTGGCTTAGTTCGGCACTATACTAAATATTTCATTGTATTTTACTGCTTAGCCTAAGCCAATTCAATCTAACTTACTTCAGTTAATCTAATTTAGTCCCTAAAATTTGTTCAGTACAAAATAATTCGGTGCAACAAATGCTCTCTAATGGGTTACGTAAGTAACAGATAAAGAAAGGTTGAATAGGCTGATTCCTGGTCTTTCCAGTTTGAAATTTGTATGCATGCTTTTGTGTTTATTTGAAGTAAAAGAGGGATAAAATTTCATACATTTGACGAGAATTCAAAGTATTGTCAAAGTTTCCAACGAAAGAAAGAAAAAAAGATTTCTCAAAGTTACAAGATGTTGGTGTACACATATGTAACAGCATTGGCGGGAGGGAATATGCTCCTCACTATGCGTCCAGGGGTGGAGGCATCATGGTGTCCGTTGTCCACGACTCTTTAACAACTTTAAAAACCTACATATATTTGTACTTGTATTGTATTTGTCATCCATTTCTTCATTTTATCTCTTCTTATGTGCGACTTTATTATACGCATCAACTGCTCAATAAAATGCTTTAGTTGACAAGTCTTGACAATTTTTAACATTGCTCTATAGTTTTCTGTAGCCAACCTTTACAAGCCTTTACATATCATAGTAGTTGTTGACATATGTTTTCATAAGCTTTTAACAGATGTAGGCAAGAATCAACATGTTCCTATTAGGTGCTGGACGAAATGGTCCAGTTAAGTCTTTTTGGTCCAAATCATGACCCCATAATTTGAAAATCCTAACTCGGCCACTATATGCGTCTAAGTTCAAATATCTATTCTTGTAATTTAAATTCGCTTAAAACTTTAGTATAAAAAATTAAAAAAAAAACCTGTTCTTGAAGTCTTTACAACTCTGGTCCCTAGCCTACTACATTTCTCTGACACTCTGTAATCATCCTTGATAATTTTCTTGAGTCAAGTGGTAGTGTTAATAAGTTAGATATTAAATTAACTACTTAAGGGATTCGAACTCACGCTATTATGTAGGGATACTAACACATTTCCACTACTACAGTAAAATGCCACTTGCGGCTAAGTTGTACTATTGATTTAAGGGATGCCGGCACCATAAACCAGTCAATACTAGGAATCTGAATATTGGACATGGTTTAATCCGTGCCTAATATCCATCAAAGGATTGGTAAATTAAAATTCAATCAAAAGAAATTAATATATAAACAGAAGCAGTGAGGTTGCACAACATAATAATTCAAGAAACTTCCACCGTCTACAACTTTGCATCGTCCAAAACTAAAACCTTATTGATAGCTCCATTTTTTATTTTAAAGAAAAGGAGGGAATGCAACACGAGAACTTCCCATAAAATCACTACTAGCACAATTAATTGGTATTAATTGACAAAACACAATTTCTAATTAAGATTCTAGCAAATATTTCTCCAGAAGTTGAACGTAAGAAGTTACAGGCTGCATTGCAATCTCGCTGCTATTTTTTTCTTCTTTCTCAGTCTCGTATACCACTTTCATATCAACCAATGTCTCCTGCTCTCCGATTTTCTTCAGTTGGAAAAATGTTGTCAATGCCGAAAAATTGCGCAGTGTTAGCGCCGGGCCTTTTACGACTTGTAAAGCATATCGATACTGAGACTCATCAAGTTCCACAATCTTTTCTGTCTGTGCTCCATTGGACTCTACATGATCTGACAATTTTTTTTTTTTTTTGAATTACCATCAGAGTGTTAAACGACAAACTGAGAGTGCGAATGACAATTTCCTGTTATTAACGAATAAAAGGAACGACTAGATGCATCAATAAGAAATTCTATGGGATCATGTATTTGTGGTTTTGCACTCAATTATATATAAAAGTGAAAGTGATTAAGCTGGAGTACTCACAAGTGGCAAGGTTGAAGCGCAGAACGGAACCAAGGCCACCATCTCCTTCAATCACATCGATACTGCGGACACTAGACATTATCTTTGGTATGACAATAACTGCATCCAAAGCCATAGCTTTCCACAGGGCTTCAACTGCAACGCCAACTGTTATCTGATCTTGTTTCGTTTTGACAACCATGGCTAAGCTCTTCGATCGAGCCCGGAATTTTCAGATATGGAGCAATTTGAAATATAATGTGATCGAGGTACATGGTAAGATTAATTATTTATAAAAATTGAAAGGCATCTTTTATTCAACAAGTCCAAACAATTCCCCCTTGTTTTCCCAAAAAAAATAAATGTACAAACAATTCAAGAGCTGAGGAGCAACTTTCATTCATTTTTTTAATACAATAATGTATTTACAATAAAGAGCGGAGGACTTTAGCAGAGCGGCACAATATCAACTCGTCTTCTATGAGAGTTTAAAAAATTATAATTGAAGAAAAATATCATTGAACTATATGTTAAATAACAATTAGTTCAAGCTAAACTACAAATATTGAGCGAAAATGGTCCCAACTACTCAGTGAATCCTATTGGTTTCACTAATATTAAACATAAACATTCGGAGGGTTAGATTATGATATTGCAATTATTGCACCATGCTGATGTTATGATATTGTAATGATCGTACCATTCAAATGTTATGATATTGTAATTATTGTACCAAGTTGGGATTTACATCATTTTTATCTTTTTGTCTTTCTGGTAGCATGATGTCCATAATATTATATTCATAAAAAAAAGTCAGGTTCCACCATAAAATTAATGGAAAACTAACGAAAAGTCCCTGAATAGTGACAGTTTTAATGAAAAGTCATTTTTGAAGGTATAATGAATAGTGACAGTTAAAGGTAAAAAAGTAGTTTTTCGTTAAAAGTAAACAGTGCCAGAGGTGTTTTATTAAAGCTCCCTAAAATTAATTAGTAATATGAAAAATAGTCCAACCTCTTATAAGCCATTACAAGATTTCTCTTTTTATCAATATAGAACTCTTTTATCTTCATATCCTCATACGCCTCCTTATGTATGACAAATTTCTAAACTAAACACGTGGACAACATGAATTTGATGACAGGAGACAGTGGCGTAGTCAAAATTTTCAAATAATGGGGGTCATAATATCAACTAATAAAGCTTCATTAGGCCATTTCGTCGAGCACTTAGTAGGCACCTGCCTATCTACAAATGTCGTAAGTTTATGCCAACATATGTCGATTATTGTTATTCGTAAAGGCTTGACGAGAATGGATGCATGATACTGTAGAGTAATCTTGAAGACTGCAAGACTTTTCAACTAAGGTATGTCACCGAGCACATGATGCGCATAATAGAGTCGCACACAAGAAGAGAGAAAACGAAGACAAATATGGTAGAAGAAATTAGAAGAAGTAGGAGGAGCTTGTAATTTAGTTTGCTTTAACTGTTTATATAGGTCAAATATAATACACGACCAATGACACCTGCTCTGATATCCAATAGCCAAGGTCGCTCACTCCATCCTGCTTGGATTGATGGTTTTTCTCCTTCACATATATGCAACAACAACTAATTCCCTTCTCCATCGCACATCAACTGCTCCCCTGATCCTGTCACTGACTTAGTCAATTTCCTTTTTGGGTTTTTAATTCAGACCAAAATCTCAATCAGATTAGTCAATTTCCTCGTCGCCACAGCCCAACATGGAGGAAATCTTGCAAATTTACGAACTGGTCAATTTTCTGGTCTTGGAGCAAAATTTGTGTTTGGGATATTGATTTTTGTGTTTCTCTACAACCTAGGTATGATTTTCTCTACAAAGCCATGGATTTTTCAATCATCTTCATACTTCTAAAAGTGATCATGGTGGCTGCGATTTGTGTGAGAGAAACGTGACCGTGGTGGATGGTAGGTTTCAGTTATTTTTTTTAAAGTAAATTAAAAAGGCAAAATAAATTATAGTATATGACTTAGTCCGACACTGCACCATACGCTTCATTATTTTTATATTGCTTAATTCAAGCCAAGCCAGTCTAATTTAGTTTCTAAAGCTAGTCCAGTAAAAAATAGTCTGGTGAAACAAACAGACTCTTATAGGTTATGTAAGTAACAGATAAAGAAAGGTTGAATAGGCATTTGATTCCTGGTCTTTTCAGTTTGAAATTGTATGCATGCTTTTGTGTATCTTTGAAGTAAAAGAGATGAAATTTCCTGCATTTGTCGAACATTCAAAGTTTTATCTAAGTTTCCAACAAAAGGAAAAAAACAAGTTTTCTCAAAGTTACAAGATGTTGGTGTACATGTAACAAAATTGGCGAGATGGAATGCACTCCTTATTATGCATTCAGTGGTGGAGGCAGTATGAGGTCTATTGTCCATGACCCAACAACTTCAAACATTCTTATATATTTGTATTTGTATTGTATTTGACCCGATAAATATCTAGGACAAACTAAATTATAACTTCCTTCTACTTCTTCTTCTATTTTTTTGTCATCCATGTCTTCCTTTTCTCTCTTATTACATGTGACTCTATTATGTGTACCAAATGCTCGATAAAATGCCTCAGGTAACAAACCTTAGAAATCTTCAACATTGCTCTACAATTTCTTGTAGCCACCCTTAACAAGCCCTTACATGTTATAGTAGTTGTTGACATATGTAGGCATAAGCCTTTAGTAGATGTCGACAAGAATCGACATGTTTCTACTAGGTGCTCGACAGAATGGTCCAATAAAAGTCTTTTTAGTCGAAATTATGACTCCATTATTTGAAAATCCTGGCTTCGCCACTATATGCGCATGAGTTCAAATATCTATTCTCGTAATTTAAATTAGCTTAAAACTTTATAGTATCACTAGTATAAAAAAATAAAAAAAATAAAAAAAATTTCGAAGTCTTACAGCTCTAGTCCCTAGCCTTCTACAATTCTCTAATACTCTGTAATCATTCTTGACAGTTTTTTTAGGAGCGTTTTGATAGACTATTTTTCAATTTTGTTGATTAACATCAGCTACTTTTTTTATTACATCGATATTTTTACATTAAGGGGAAGGAGAGTTCGGCTAAGCCACACATTGAGTAGCCTAATTTGGTATCGAATTCTCTATCTACGAGATTCAAACTCAAGACCTTTCATTTCCAAGGGAAGAGGAATACCATCAGACGTAGTACTGAGTGACATTTGATTTTATGGTACATTTGGATTTCTTGTACATTTAGAATCTAAACGTACCAAAAGCTGATACATTTATTTTCAAATTTACCGTAAGTTTTTTTTTTGATGATATTATTTACACTGGGAGGTAGGGGTGGGCAAAGGGGTATAGAAACCACTAGTCGGGGCGGGTAATCTAGGTTCGGGGCTGGTATGGGCCGGTTCTAATTTTTTAATAACAGAAACGGGGTGAGGCTTTGAAATTTTAGGGGCGGGCCGGTTCCAGATGTATAGGAAAATGGGCCCTGGACCGGCCCATTTGTAATTGCAATGGTCGGCCCAACAACCTCGAGTCCTCGACAACATCGCCTATGCAACTCACTATTTCGCCCCTCTTATCTCTGCAAGTCTATAGTATGTCTCTCAGACTCTAGCTAACACACTATTTCTCTCTCTATCACCCTATCTCTCACTCCCAATCGAAAATGGATCTGATCCCCACCACTCGCCGGACACGAAAAATCCCACCCAAACCCAATTACTCAACGGTAGTCATCCACAATGACGATGACTTTGAGTCCTATTGACAGAGCAATCACAAGAGCTCCGACCCGGAACCTGACCTCTATGCGACCATGGTCTACAAAGGTAATACCGACGAAGACAAAGACAATGACGCCTCTCTCCCTTTGCTCCTCAAATGCCTCCTTAAAGACTTCAGTGGCTGAGCCTCAATTGATTACTTCGACGACGAAGATGAAGACGAAAACGGTGGCAATTTCGGCACAATGATCAACAAGCCCAATCGAAACTGGACCATGAGGAGGTCGCACAACTTTAAGTGGGTGTCGTTCGATGATGACGGAGACAACAGTTGGTTCTCGACCTTTGTGGTGAGACCGTCGAGTGAAAGAGAGTCGGTCAGCGAGACCGTGGTGAGGATGATGAGCAGTAGCGCTAGTTCGACGATGAGTAGGGCAGTGGCGAGTATGCAGGTTAAACTAAACCTGTAAATTCGACTTAAATTATCCACCGCCTCGCGAGCTTGCGGTTCAGCTCGACGATCAGCTCCCGAACTAACCCATTTGAAACGGGCTGGGTTAGGTCCGGTTCCGAAACTCAAAATCCCTCTACCCGGCCCAACCCACCCCGTTACATTTCAAAATGGGTAGGGTCAGGTTCCTCCAAATTTGGGCCTGGCTCAGCTCGTGCCTAGCCCTCCTGGAAATGGGTGGACTTAGCCTCATAATGGATTAGTAATAATGTGGTTCAAATTCGCCTTGGCGAGCATCGAACCTAAGAGCTCTCATTTACAAGTGAAAAGAAATATCACGAGACTGTAGTACTAAATGACAAATTTACTATAAGTTTTAAATATATATTTTTAAATAGTTATACGTAAAATTTTAACAAACTAATGAAAGTTTCTTATGAAAGTATTAATGACTTTTCTTAATGAAGGAAAAAACTAATTAAATATAATAAGAAACAAAAAGCTAGATAATGAGGAATTAGTTAAAATAATATTTTTAATAAAGCCACAAATTACAATTCCTAGATTATAGGAAATTAGTTGTTAGCTAACTTAAGTGGATATATGTTAAATAAATAGAAAATGTTGAGTTAGCAACTTAGCAAAGCATCTTAATCAAATTTTGTAAAGAAACAAATGTTTAGTCTAAACATGTTGAAAAAAATGTAGGAGATTCTAATTACTCTTTCTTTACGATTAAGTTGTAGCTGTTAGCCCGGCTAAATTGTACTATTGATGCAAGGGATGCTGGCACCATAAACCAGTCACTACTAAGAATCTGAATATAGGACACGGTTTAATATGCGCCTAATATCCATCAAAGGATTGGTAAATTTAAATTCAGTGAAAAAAAATTATTACACACACAGAAGCAGTGAGGTTGCACAACACAATAATTCAAGAAACTTCCACTGTCTACAACTTTGCATCGTCAAAACTAAAACCTTATCGATAGTACGATTTTTTATTTTAAAGAAAAGGAGAGAATGCAGCACTAGAACTTCCCATTAGGTCACCACTAACACCATTAATTGGGATTAATTGACAAAACACAATAAATAACACATTCTAATTAAGCTTCTAGCAAATATTTCTCCAGAAGTTGAATGTAAGAAGTTACAGGCTGCATTGCAATCTCGCCGGTATTAGCTTCTTCTTTTTCAGTCTCGTATACCACTTTCATATCAACCAATGTCTCCTGCTCTCCGATTTTCCTCAGTTGGAAAAATGATGTCAATGCCGAAAAATTGCGCAGTGTTAGCGCCGGGCCTTTTACGACTTGTAAAGCATATCGATACTGAGACTCATCAAGTTCAACAATCTTTTCCGTCTGCACTCGATTGGACTCTACACTATCTAACATTTTGTTTCGAATTAATAACATCAGGGTGTCAATTTAAAAACATACGCCAACTTTTCCTTAGCCACAAGGCCAAAAAGAGTTGAAAATCAATATGAGACAGTTCAATTTAATTGGGCACTCGTGGACGGAGTGTTAAACAATAAACTGAGCGTGTGAATAACAATTTTCATTTATTAACGAATAAAAGGATTGAATAGATGCATCAATAAGAAATTTAGGATCATGTATTTGTGGTTTTGCAGTCAATTATATATAAAAGTGATTAAACTGGAGTACTCACAAGTGGCAAGGTTGAAGAGCAGAACAGAACCAAGGCCACCATCACCTTCAATCACATCAATACTGCGGACTATACTAGACATTATCCTTGGTATGACAGTAACTGCATCCAAAGCCATAGCTTTCCACAGGGCTTCAACTGCAACGCCAACTGTTATCTGATCTTGTTTCGTTTTGACAACCATGTCTAAGCTCTCCGATGGAACCCGGAATTTTTCAGATATGGAGCGATTTGAAATATAATGTGATCGAGGTAAATGAGCGAGATTACTTATTTATAGGAGTTGAAAGGCATATTTGATTCAATAAGTCCAAACAATTCAGGAGATGAGGAACAATTTTATTCAGTTTTAATACAATAATGTATTTACACGAAAGAGCAGGGAATTTTAGCTAAGTGACACAATATCAACTTGTTGTCCAAAAGAACTGAATATAATATTATATTGTAATGAAAATTATAAGTGAGAGAAAAAACAATATTTGGTTACTCAAAGATAAGTAGGAACTCCTACTCAAAACTCTTAGTGTTTCAATAACAAAGCTTAGTACTTATGATCAAAACCGTTCATACTATGAATCATACTATAAAGATCATCTCTGCAAAAAATAAATTAAAACTAAGGTTGTTTAGTCAATCTATTGTAGCAAATACATAAACGGTTCGTAATACTTTTACCAATACCGTTCAATTGTTTTTAAATAGTTTGATGACTAAACAACTTTAGTTTTAATTGATTTTTTTTTGCAGAGACAATCTTTATAGAATGATTTATAATATGAACGGTTCTGATTATAAGCACAGAGTTCTATAAATTGACAACGAATAATTTTGAGAAATTTTAAGTAGAAATTCCTACTCATCTTTGAGTAGCCAAGTATTGTAGCACTACATTATATGCTAAGTGGCTTTTTTTTTTATTTTTTCGGTAACAAAAAGTTTAGGGGGAGGGAAGCCTACCCCATCTCAGTGCCAAAGCATTAACACAAGGAAGACTTACAAAGGGGTTCTTAGTACTTGTACTTTTATAGATCGCTCATCAAGAGGGATTGCCAACAGCAGGACTCAAACTTAAATTTGATTTAGTAAAGAGAACGATCATTACCAACTCAACCAACTCTCGTTGGCATTCAGTTCAAACTAAACTACATATATTGTACGAAAACTGTCCAACTTGTCAGTGAATTCAATTGATTTCACTAATATCAAACATAAACATTCGTGGGGTTAGATTAGATATTGCAATTATTGTACCATGTAAAATGTTATGATATTGTAATGATTGTACCACAAATGTTATGATATTGTAATTATTATACCAAGTACACACACACACACACACGCTCATCTTCGAGTTATTTGAATTCTCTGATGTCCATAATTATGGTCGTTGGCATTTGGCAGCATATGGGTGCAGTTAGGATTTACATCAATTTTATCTTTTTTTTTTGTTTCTTGTATGTTCGTGCTTCGTTAATTGGAGAGAAGGGAAAAATTGGAAAAGAAAAAAACAGTTAACAAAAACAATAATGGGTGAGAAAAAAAATATACATTGTCGGATTCACAAGAAAATATGTATTATGGGACGAAATTTTTTCTTATCTAAAATTGATTGTATTAATTTTCTTGATCTGATCGTTTGCAAGTTTCAAATTCGCTATAAATATTTTGAAAAATTCATTTTATATACATATAGAATAATATTTAACTACTCAAAGATGAATAAGAACTCCTACTCAAAACTCTTAGTGTTTTAATCACAGAATCTTGTGCTTATGATCAGAGCTGTTCATACTATGAATCACACTGTAAAGATCATCTCGAGAAACTTACATCTTGTCAGACTTATTACCATAATTAAATTACAACTATCATATTTATACAAAACTAACCCTAATCTAATAAGCAAGGAATCCAAAACCTTAACTTACAAGAAAAACCTAAATACAAATATCCTTAAATAATATTAAACCAAAAGGCTAAGTAATTAAAATTCCAACACATCATCGTCAAACTCATGGCGGTCATGAGTTTGCCAACCATAAAATCAACCGGCAAATACGTGCGGATTCAGTTAGGCAGAAAGAGAACACGAACAACAACCAATCAAGCAATTCTAGCGAGCAAACAAGTAATCAATCTACAGCAACCAGCAAGTGTGCAAGATGATTCCATACGGCGGACAAATGGACAACAATCAATGGCAAACAACAATGTCAAATTACAAACAAGCAGCAGATTGAGTGGACAAATCTTGGGAGTATGGAAAGAAAGCATATGAATATTCTGCATCACTAAACAAATGAGATTCACATATACCAACTGCAATAACAAACAAACAGACGACCCAATTACAACTGCATAAACAATGTCAGGAATTCTAGCAACATCACTCGAGCTATCACTAGTCCGAGCGCGAGCGATCGTTGTAGTGATGAGCAGCAGACTTCATCCTGAATTCACCTATATGGGCCTAAAACCAACTATGGGCTTAACAAAAAACGTAGGCCCAACACCTTGTAAATCTTTTTATTCTTTCACAACACTGTTGACAAATCTACATGAGAACCTCGTCCATCACAACACCTTGAAAATCTTTTTATTCTTTCACAACACTGTTGACAAAGCCATTTGAGAACCTCGTCCATAACATGTGATGGATTAAACCAACACTTCATTCGCTTCAATCATTATAGACTTATAGTCAGTGCTAACAGCAAAGCACCTACAATAGCTCCCCTCCTTGTGGGAAGAGGATTCTCTTCTGAGTTCAGGATGGGGATTCTCATGACCACGTGATCTGGGCCGTTTAAATTTAATCAAACGGTTGTAATTATTATAACTTTTAGAGAATCTTCCTGTTTGAAGCTGTTCAATTAAATTTTAACAATTCAGATGACCTGATCAGGAGGATCCCCATCCTGAGCTCAGGAGAGGATCCTCTTTCCTCCTTGTGACCTTGTAGTCTATACTACGTACGACACACCAATAATCACATAAACCTTCTTTCATTTGATTGTCATGGCATTTATTTAACAATAAGCTTTCAAATCCTTGCGTCTAGCTAAAGCTGGATGAAAGTCTCTGTCCTTTATTTCCAGCTACTAGCAACGGCAGCATCATCACTATCATGTAGCATTGCAAGAACTTGAACAATATAATGATCAAGAAACGGCCTTCACCGCATCATCGTCTATCACAAAAGTCATTACAAAAAAGTCGAATAAATTTGTTTCAGTTGAATACATTTGCATAACTTGCTCTTACAAAAATGGTTTTCAATGTAACATAGGAATTGTAACGTTCCGCCATGCTTGCATATCCAATCCCATTGTAGCACACACTATTCACACTGGCTCGATCGATAGCCCGAGGGAAGGTTTCCTTCATTTGACTTTGGTTATTGTTGACCTAAGTTTAATGCTAACCCTTTTTTCACGCACTATTATCCTTTGAAATAACCTAAAGGCGATAGATTTTTTAGTGTACCCGGAACATAGAATAGTGTACAACACAGGTCATTATATAAGTGGAGGGAAGTTTTATTTTTTAAGTGTCTCTCCAGTTATATAATGACATGTGATGTACCATTCTGTGTTCCAAACGCACTGAAAAATCTCTCCCCAAAGGTTAAAGCTCCCTTGACCTAATATGTTCAAATTTTCCATTTTTCTAGACATGCTCCCTGGAATTTTATCAACAATTCTATAATCTATCACGACTTGTTCTCCATGTACTCTCAATAGATTAGCAACTACCAGGAGATATCACAATATTCTCCTATTAAGTACACAAAAGTTTGTTAATTTTGATGCATGAACTCTTTACCAGGCTCAGCATATGCCTAATTGTTCCTTGATTAATTTTAAACCCATACAAAGTAGTATTCAGTTGAATGCATGTCGTGCGCTTGACTTCACGAACAAATCATATTCTAGTGTGAAATTGGCCAATCGGGCAAGTTGCAAGAATATATATAACTCCATTGATGGTTGTACACCGAAAGTACTAGCAATTAACAAATAAACAAATAAGCTAGAGGCAGAAAATGCAGTATTTTCACCATATTTCCTCTCTTTGAAGGAGCGATTGAAACGGGAAAAATTACAAAGTCGTCCTTTAGAAATTGGGTGGTGAGTTTCAACATTGAATACATTTAGCAATTTCCTCACTCAATATAGCTGTTGTTCCCAAAACTTAAAGAAAGAGACATGAAGCTGAATCGAATCAAAACCGCACACATTGACCTATTTAGATATACAAAGCTAATTTATATAGAACAAGACTTGGCAGCTGCAAGTTCCGCAGCAGCGAAGTTCAATCTTTTTATATATAGCCCTACTCGTTTCCTAATAATTTTATAAAATTGTTTGACGGGTTTTGTAGGTGCATGCCTATATTGAGCGTAAAGCATTGGCTCACTCCTTGAATGATACCAAGACTGCTGTCCATCAACTTCACAAGTTGGCGAGTGCAATCGTAATTGTGATTATAACTGTGGTGACTCTTTTGGTGATGGGTCTGGCCACAACTAAGGTGATCTTTGTTGTTACTTCTCAACTGCTGCTTGTGGGATTCATGTTCCAGAACATGTGCAAAACTGTGTTCGAGTCCATCATCTTTGTGTTTGTGATGCATCCTTTTGATGTTGGTGATCGTTGTGTGGTGGATGGCGTTCAGGTCAGATATATTATACACTCTACTTTTCGGATTACCTCCTTCAGGAAATTATACTAATAACCCAAACCTTTTTTCTTCATTCATCTCCAAAGAATTTTTCTTTATCATGCGTTCCCTAATTTGGAATTTAGGCGCTCATTTGTTGACGAATACCCCAATTGAATACATAGGTACGTAAAGAAGATTTTGGGGAGTAATTTTGTAATTGGACGACTGAAAAATTTGGCCAAAAAAGCTAGAAAACTTGTGGCGATCGAGGACTTTATAGGGTGTAAATAGTATGTATGATAATGACCTAAAAAAGGTTTTATGAGTAGGGGATGGAAAATAAGTTAATATGAGCACTTCAAAGGTGTAAGATTTAAAAATGGCTTATTTCAAGTAATTATTTGAAAATTCTTCGCATATGCCTATTGATTAGTTCATATAGTGCATTCCTAATCCCTCATATATAACTTTTTATGATCAATTTGTTCATTGCTAAACCCGACTCGTTTACAGGTCTACTTTCCGTTGACATTGATTCACTAAAAAAACTTCTTGTGTGACGGGTTCTCAAGAGTCCACTACTACATTTAAATCAAGATTGATATTCTACCAACTTAGGTCTCATACCCTGATGAATTATCAAATTTTCAATTGTAATTAAGTTATTTTTGTACTCTTTCAACGTGAGATTCTTTGAATCGTTCTTTTAGCATGTATCGAGCCAAACTTCCCCAATAAATTCATATATAACCAGATCCGAAAACAAAAGGGGAAAGAATAAAAAACTTGTAATGTCGACAGCTATTTCTCTAATTCACAATCACCAACCCCAAAGCATTGACCATGATTAACAATTCCGCAAAGCATTGAAGGGAACCACGTTCATATCACTAAACTTTAGAATTTATACTACTAAAAGATAATAGTAAACTCCCACTTGATAGATTCTGTAATTATATAACAAGATCAACCAGAAAAGGAGAAGTTAAGCTGGCTATATATATCAACATTTCATTGGTAAGTTGAAGGAGAAAGAAAAGAAGCAATGGAGTCCTTAGGCTGCAAAAGAGTTTTGATCGTTCTGGTAATCCTTGTATCCGCTGCTGTTCTGGTACAATGTAAGACAGATTTTAAGGTTTGCTACAGCAAGAAAAGCCCGTGCTTTCTCAAGCAGGTATACTGCCCGAAGGAATGTCCATCCTCTTCGCCGACAGACAAAACGGCTAAAATATGTTATCTGAACTGTGCCTCACCTATATGCAAAGCTGAGTGCAAAGGTAAGCCTACTACTTTAATGTGTTAACGTACCTACGTTAAAACTGTTGCTGACAAGGGTTTTTCTGATGAAATTGGGGTTCCACCATAAAACCAATTGGTAATATGGAGAGTAGCCCAAGATCATATAAGAACATAGCAAACCTTGTCTCTCACCGACGTGGGACAACTCTCAACATTTTCTTTGTTGTTGCTGGTAACCGTAGGTCGCAAGCCTAATTGTGAAGGCCCCGGATCAGCATGCATGGACCCTCGCTTCATCGGTGGAGATGGCATTGTCTTTTACTTCCACGGCAAGAAAAATGAGTATTTCAGCTTAGTTTCTGACCCCAACCTCCAAATCAACGCCCGGTTCATCGGTCTTCGCCCTGAAGGCAGAACCAGGGACTACACTTGGATTCAGGCCCTTGGACTCCTCTTTGACTCTAACAGCTTCTCCGTAGAGGCCAGCCAAGCATCGGCATGGGATAATGAAATCGACCACTTGAAATTTACTTACAATGGAGAGGAGCTAATCATCCCAGAGTCTCAGCTCTCCATGTGGCAATCTCCGGAAAATGCCATTAGAGTAGAGAGAACATCGAGCAAGAACAGTGTTTTGGTCACTCTCCCGGAAGTTGCTGAAATTTCAGTAAATGTGGTGCCTGTGACAAAGGAAGATGATAGGATCCACAATTATCAGATACCATCAGATGACTGTTTTGCACATCTGGAAGTACAGTTCAGATTCTATGGCTTATCCTCAAACGTTGATGGAGTGCTTGGAAGGACTTACCAGCCAGATTTCAAGAACCCAGCAAAGCCAGGAGTAGCTATGCCAGTTGTGGGAGGGGAAAACAAGTATAGAACAACCTCACTTGTCTCCACAGATTGCGCTGCTTGTATTTTCACTAAATCCGGGAAGATGGATCAAACAGGTTTAAGGGTGATGGATTTCGGAAATCTTGACTGCACTGGTAATTCCTTCAGTGGGAATGGAATAGTTTGCAGGAAGTAATTGATATTATCACAAGCTCATGGAATAAGTGAAGATATTAACTTCTCAGATGATAATTTAAACTTGTGTATCAACTCATATGTTAATTAATACACATAATGATGATAATATCTGTAATGCCAATCTTCTTGCACTCGTAACATTTGACGATGCGCTTTACAAAACTTGCGCCCAAGCTGGATGGAAGTGTCTTTTATCCTTTTTCCTGCTACTAGCATTAGCATCATCGTAATGTAGCATTACAATAATTTCATCGCAAGATATTGGAATTGTAACATTCCACCACGCTTTTATACCCAAAGCCTGATAACACTACTGCAGTAAGCTAAAGAGAATTGCAGAAAGATCAAACTCAAAAGAAAGATGAACTACGTATCTTTAACTAACAGATATAGCCACATTAGCTACTAACTACCTTGCCTTAACTACGTACATCAGCTACTAACTACCTTGCCTTAACTACGTACCCTTAGTTAATATTAGTCAACCCACCCCCCACCCAAAAAAAAACCCTTTCTCTCTCCTTCTTCTTCTTCTTCTTCCTCCTCCTCCTCCTCCTCCTCCTCCCTCTTCAATCTTAGCCTGGATTTCGAAGCTTAACATTGTAGCTGTGCTTAACAAATGTACGACCATGAAGTCCTTGGTTAAAATATCAGCTGATTGATCTTCAGTGGGAATGTAACTGACTTCCAATTCTCCTTCTTGGACTCTCTCTTTGACAAAGTGATGGCAGTGTCTAGGTGCTCAATTTGAGAATGGAACACAGGATTGGCACTCGAGAAAGTAGTTATAACCACTCTAACTGATTGCCACATCAGCTAATACCGTTAGCTAATATCCTAACTAACAGATAAAGCCACATCAGCTGATTGATCTTTAGTGGGAATGTAACTGACTTCCAAGTCTCATTCTTGGACTCTCTCTTTGACAAAGTAATGGCAGTGTCTAGGTGCTTAATTCGAGAATGGAACACAGGATTGGCACTCAAGACAATGGCTGACATGTTATCACAGTGAATGATAGGAGGATTGGGTAAGAATAGCTCCAAATCCTTCAACATATACCTCATCCAACCAATGTCAGCTGTAGTGTGAGCTAAAGCCTTGTATTTTGCTTCAGTGGAACTTCTAGAAATAGAACTTTGTTTCTTTGATTGCCAGGAAATGAGATTATTACCAAGGAATACTATATAACCAGTCACATACCTCCTTGTATTTAAGTCTGTTGCCCAATCAGAATCTGAAAATGCATTAAGACTAAATTCTGCACTTGCTGAATACACAACTCCACACTGCATTATACCTTGAAGGTGCCTAGGCATCATTTTCACTGCCTCAGATGAATATCAGTTGGTGATGTCATGAATTGACAAACAGAGTTTACTGCAAAAGAAATATCTAGCTAGCCTAGTGAAGGTCAGGTATTGTAAAGAACCAACTATGCTTCTGTAAAATGTTGGAACAGTCTGTGGAGTCCCCTCTATCACTAATAATGAATTGTGAGGCTTACAAGGGGTGTTGGCAGGTTTATAGGAGTCCATCATTGCCTTATGAATGAGATCTTTTATGTATTTCGACTGATTAGCAAAAATATCGCCAATTGACTGATACTGTATCTGCCCCAAGAAATAGGTAAGCTTTCCAAGGTCCTTTTAAGTCAAACACTCCAAACAGCTCTTGAATAACTTATGAACTTTAACAGAATTTGATCCTGTCAATATGGTATCATCTAGTAGAGAAGTAGAAGAATAATATATGTCCCAATCCTTCTTCATGAACAGACTTGTATCAGACATGGAAGCATGAAACCCCATAGCACACAGATAAGTTGTAAACTTGGAGTTCCAATTTGTTGAAATGGAAAATAGCACTCAAACTCACAGGAGGTGATGTTGCATACTCAAAAAAGCTTTAAAACTCTCTACAATATTGTTCACTAGTGAAACGGCCTGTGAGCAACATATGCAACGGATTTGTTGTTAGTGGTTAACCGTGCTTAGTCTGGCACTTAAGATTTTGTGTTTGAATCATCTTTGGGTAGAATGCCTTCCCGCTGTGGATTATCAACCTTCATTACTGAAAAGGGTACTCTACAAGAAAGAATTACTTCTACCAAAGAGGGGTCTATAGCTTCTATTCAAGCAGTTTATGTACCTACGGACAATTTGACCGATCCTACGCCGGCCACAACATTTTCACATTTAGATGCTGCTACCGTACTATCAAGAGGATTAGCTGCCAAAAATATCTATGCAGCAGTAAATCCTTTAGATTCAACATATATCAAAAAAAGGTGAGCACCCCATGAATGTTTAGACATATTGGTTTCTGGTCTAATACCTCAGGCTTTTGACTTATTAAGTACAAAAAAGTATGCTAGATTTGAATGCATGTGTTTTGCTTGATTTCGTGAACAAATTATATTCTAGAAAGCAACTGGCCAATGAGGCAAGTTCCATTGATGGTTGTACGCAGACAATGCAGTTTGGACGGCCATTTTATCGGGTGCAAAAAACAGGTGGATTACTTCACATGAGTGAACCAAACCATGTCATTGTCATGAGACCTTTTCCAATCCTCCACACCACACAACCAATTTATTTCAGGAATTATTCATTAAAAATAGTTTATCTATTTGCTACAATTAATTGACTAAACAATCTTGGTTTTAATTGATGTTTTTGTAGAGATATCTTTACAGAGTGATTTATAATATGAACGATTCAGATTATAAACACGAAATTCTATGAATCGACCACTGAGTGAATTGAGGAGGAACTCCTCATTAATTTTGAGGAGCCAATCATTATTCTTTAATTCGTAGCTTAGATCATTCAATCACTAGAAAACTTATTGTTTCACGAATTCAGCAAGTATTCAATACTAAGTTTAAACCATGCACCCAAAACCGGTCTTCAAGATATGCAAGTAGTGCTACCACACAGAACCTGAAAATTCGTTTGGTGCATGTATATATGATACGACTAAGCATATTAGCACAAAATAACAACTAGATAGTTGTTTGTTTTCCTCACAAAACTTATTTTGTTGTCAGTCGAATATTAGGCACTAATGGAAGATAATTTAGTATAATAAGGTTTGAATGGTTTAGTAGTTTTAATTTGACCAATTTAGGCCCTTATTTTGGAACCACAGCCATATTATTTTATGCTTTTTTACTTTCATTATTTACATTGCAAAGCATCAAAGTTTTTTAATGTTATGTTAAACTACTTTAATATGTGAAGATCATAAACTTCAAATTTGTTAACTGATAAAGTTTGATTTTTATGTTTTCATGTTTAAGACCATGTGTTCCAGTGATTGACAAAACGTTTTCTTTTTTCTTCATGTTTATATGTAGTAAGGTTCACTTGTATATCTTTGCACATGATTTCTTAAAACTCAAGACCTTATATGCACCGACATTACCTGATATGTGAGGTTTTATCATAAAACGCCTACGAAAAATTAATGAATCATTGAAACAGTGAATTATTGGTGTGCAAGTTGAGCAATATTCCTTTCGGCTTGCATTGAGCCAAACTTCACCAGCAATGCTTGTATCAGCTTCAAAAAAGTTCGGAAAAACAAAAGGAAAAAGAAAAAAGAATCAAAAACTCATATTGTCATTAGCTATGTCTTTAATCACAATCATATAACCAAACTTATCCAAAGCATTTGTAGAGAATCACGTTTAAATCACCAAACTTAGAACTAATTAACGCATACTTGAACAGGATAATAACTCCCACTTGATAGCATCTGTAATTATAAACAAAGAAATTCTTGGGCTATATATGCATCAACCTTTCATTGCTGAGGCATTGAAGGGTAAAGAAAAGAAGCCATGGTTTTCTTAGGTAGCAAAAGGGTTTTGATCCTTCTGGTAGTCCTTGTATCTGCTGCTGTTCTGGTGCAGAGTATGCAACCTCCAAACGGTAACCAATCTTTGAAACCTTCAGACGCAAATCAACCTCTGAGTCCTCCAAATAGTAAGCAACCTCTGAATCCTTCAAATGGTAAGCAACCTCTGAATCCTCCACATGGTAATCAACATTTGAATCCTCCAAATGCTAAGCAACCTCCAAATCCTCCAAACGCTAAGCAACCTACAAATCCTCCAAACGCTAAGCAACCTACAAATCCTCCAAACGCTAACCAACCTCCAAATCCTCCAAACGCTAAGCAACCTCCAAATCCTCCAAATGCTAAGCGACCTCCAAATCCTCCAAACGCTAACCAACCTCCAAATCCTCCAAATGCTAAGCAACCTCCAAATCCTCCAAATGCTAACCATCCTCCAGATGTTAAAGTTTGCTCCGGCAAGAAAAGCCCGTGCTTTGGGAAGCAAGTACATTGCCCAAAGGAATGTCCATCCACTTCACCGACAGACAAAATGGCTAAAATGTGCTATCTCAACTGTGACTCTCCTATATGCAAAGCTGAGTGCAAAAGTAAGGCTACTATAGTTTTGTGTTTACAATGTTTTCACTCTGTTTTCTTTTATTTCGAACGCACCTAGGTAACTTAAAATCATTGCTGACAATGTTCATTTATTGTTGATGGTAATCGCAGGTCCCAAGCCCAACTGCAAAGGCCCCGGATCAGCATGCCTGGACCCTCGCTTCATTGGTGGAGACGGCATTGTCTTTTACTTCCATGGCAAGAAAAATGAGTACTTCAACTTAGTTTCTGATCCCAACCTCCAAATCAACTCCCGCTTCATTGGTGTGCGCCCTGAAGGCCGAACCAGGGACAACACTTGGATTCAGGCCCTTGGACTACTCTTTGACTCTAACAGCTTATCCCTAGAGGCCAGCAAAGCATCAGTATGGGATGATGAAATCGACCACTTGAAATTCACTTACAATGGAGAGGAGCTAGTCATCCCAGAATACCATCTCTCCGCATGGGAGTCTCCGGAATATGACATTATAGTGAAGAGAACATCGAGCAAGAACAGTGTATTGGTCACTATCCCGGAAGTTGCTGAAATTTCAGTAAATGTGGTTCCTGTGACAAAGGAAGATGATAGGATCCACAGTTATCATATACCGTCAGATGACTGTTTTGCTCACCTGGAAGTACAGTTCAGATTCTACGACTTATCCTCAAACGTTGAAGGAGTGCTCGGAAGGACTTACCAGCCAGATTTCAAGAACCCTGCAAAGCCAGGAGTAGCTATGCCAGTGGTGGGAGGTGAAGACAAGTACAGAACAACATCACTCTTCTCTGCAGATTGCGCTGCTTGTGTGTTCACTCAACCCGGTAAGCTGGATCAGACAGATTCAAGGGTGATGGATTACAGAATGCTTGACTGCACTGGTAATTCCTTCGGTGGGAATGGAATAGTTTGCAGGAAATAATTGATATTGTCACAAGTTAATGGAATAAGTGAATGTTTTGAACTTCTCAGATGATAATTTAAAGTTGTGTGGTCAAGAGTTTTGGAACATAATCCACCTCTAAGTGTTAATTTCGTTTTTCGTTTGTGTGAACTGTGAATTTCCAGAATTTCTTTCTTCAGACAATTTGGCTAAATGTAGCCATTTAATTTAAATTTTGTACTCGCGTAATAATAAAAGTGTGCAGTTTATCAAATAAATTTTAGTTTCATGCTTATCACAACGAACTACCTTCAAAAAGTGAAACTCACTCGCAATCTCATATATTAAGACAACAACAAAATCTTTTGGCACCTCACCTGCAATTTCTGAGGGATTCTGATTGGCATCCACCATAACTATATTACAAATATGTTGTGATAGAAAAATTGAGGTAGTAAACTAGAATAACGAACTACGAAAGAACTTTTTCCCTCACTGCGGCCAGGATGACCGATATCTTAGGGGACATTAGGGAACAAGATTCAGATAGGCAAAGGATCTGTCACCTCATCTTCCACGAGGATTAACAAGCTGAGAAAACACAGCACTTGTGGCAGCACCGTCTGTGTCATCTGTGCTGGAGTGTCCCCTGTCAATCATGCTTACACTGTTATCAAATGGCTCTCCTTGGGTTAATTGGATACCAGGTATGTGGTTTGTGCTGTTATCGTCAGGTTCCATGAGTGCAGATGATGTCTCCTCGAGCTGAAGAGCATATTCAAGATTCCACAAAACATCTCCCATTGATGGCCTGTCAACACCATACTCAGCAAGGCACTTCTCAGCTGTCTCCCCGAACTTCTTAAGAGAAGCTGGATTTACCTTCCCCGCCAGATTTGGGTCCATGATTTGGTCTAGCATGCCCTTCTTCTGCCATGTCATCGCCCACTCTGCTATGTTGACCTGCTCCCTTGGAAGAACAGGATTTAAAGCTGGTCTTGTGCACAGAACTTCCATTAGAACTACCCCGAACGAATACACATCAGATTTCTCCGTGAGCTGTTGCCTTCGGAAGTATTCAGGATCAAGGTAACCGAAACTACCCTTAACAGCTGTACTCACATGTGTCTGATCTAGAGCTGGTCCTGCCTTTGAGAGGCCAAAATCAGAAACTTTGGCTACAAAGTTCTCATCCAAGAGAATGTTGGTTGTCTTCACATCTCGGTGAATTATGCTTTGAGCTGCACCAGTGTGGAGATAATGGAGCCCTCTTGCAGCCCCAATGCAAATTTCAAGGCGTAGCTTCCATGAGAGCGTTGGCAGGTCTGTGCCATACAAATGGCTCCTGAGGGGTCCATTGGCCATGTATTCATAGACAAGAATCATTTCTGACCTTTCATCACAGTAGCCAATAAGAGACACAAGGTGGCGGTGGCGGAGCTTGGATAACATTTCAATCTCAGTTCGGAATTCAGCAAGACCTTGTTCAGATCTGGGGTTTCCCCTTTTGACAGCTACTTTAGTCCCATCTTCAAGTGTTCCCTTGTAAACCCTGCCAAAACCACCAACCCCAAGAAGTAGGCTCTCATCGAACTTATTGGTTGCATCCAGGATTTCCTGGAACATGAAGATTTTGCCAAGATTGGAGGAAGCTAATGAAATGCAGCTAGCTGTTCCACTCTTTTGTGAAGTTGTAGACATTTTTGTCATGGTCTGAGAATTTCCATACAAGGGCAAGGGCAGCCATGTTGCTTGGTTAGTTGTCTTCGACTTGCGGGATGCCAAGCAGCAATAAAGGAAACCAATAATTGCCACAACAGCAACAGATCCCACAACAGAGCCAACTATGATTCCTATATTATTCTTCTTTGAGGATGAACTAGGAAGAAGATTCCCCACGGATACAGACCCGTCCAAGATCCCCAACTCATTGCTGATCTTCATAATCTCCAACCCATTCAGAATTGCATTGGTAACATCAGCCGATGAATCTGGACCAACACTGATAGTCAAAGTACCTGCAGCTTCTGTGGAGTTGGAAACGAAGTCTTTGTAATATGGCACGCCCAAGTCACCAGTAATCGAAGAGAGGTCAAGACTCCCAAGCACATTGTCAGAATTTATGAAAACATTGAAAACGAGATTATTCAGAGCTTTGCTGACAATATCACAAAAGTGTACCCGAACAAGATACATAAAATTTGGATCTACTGTAAAGACCCAAGTTATGTTGAAGTTCACATTGGGCACGTTTGCATTTCCCATGGCTTCAGCTGTGGCATAGACCCAATTTGGGGCAATTTCAGGTGTGACAGTCGGCGGATATTTTATGCTTGCAAGGTTCACCGATACATTCACTGCAGAACTGTCCACATGGAGGTACTTCACGTCATTCTCCCAAGTTCTTCCAAGGGTATCATTTTGAGATGTGAGCAAAGGGCCCCCCATGTTTAACCGGTAAACTGTTTGAAGGGCAAGCTCAGAAAGTCCGCTAAAAGGAGCAGATGGATTCACAGCATATGCCTGGTCAGGGAGCAGTGCATCCGGGATAGAAACTACTTCAATTGCATTAACAAAAGCAACTGAATTGTTTGAAGGAATGAAGTTAAGAGTCAAAGTACTCGAAGTTACATTAATTGCATACTCCTTGAACAGATAAGAACCGTTATAGTTCTTGAAAGTGAAGTTGTTCAAGAGTACAAAATTTTCAGTAACTACAGTCATTTGAGCAGAATCCAAGTTTTGGCCAGGGCTTGTAACAGGGAAAAAGTAAAGGCGGACCCAATGCCGGCCTTCTTGCTGGACTTTGAATTTGTAAGAAGCCGTTGCCTGGAAAACTCGAGCAGATTGGTAAATTGGAGAAGGGGCATTAGCATTGGGGTTGGCAACTAAAGAATTTGCACTTTTTAGTACAAGGGAAGATTGTTGTGTATCGGGAACAAAGGTTCGACCTTGGAATGTGACATTTTTCGGAGAACCACAGGCAATTAAGTAGTTATCGACAGGAGTGAATGAAGCGGATGATCTATAATTCATGAACAGAACAACAGCAAGAAACAAAGCAACCCAAGTTACAAGTTTCATCTTCACCGTATCTGAAAAACCAGATCTTCAACGGCAAATGAGACTAAATCAATCAACTCAACAAAACCCAGTTCACCAAAAACAAGTACTTACAATCCCAAATGTCAAAACTCAAAACCCCAATTCTCCAATGAATCAAAACCCAAAATCCAAAATTTCAACTACCCCAGATCTATCCAACTCAATACACAAAAACCCAATTGAAAACCAAGTAGTACAATCCCAGCATTATCAAACTAGGCAACAACATAAACATTGCTCGTATGCAGAGGAAAGTACCACTTGCACCACCAACTTTAACACAAAAATACACACAGATTTGAGCTTTTACCTCAATGGAAGTGAAAAATGGGAACAATCCGCAGCAGAGTGAATTGGGTCAGCGCCAAGAGAAAACCCAGTTGACACAGAAACTACGTGAACCCCACCATGAAAACCCATCAAGCTTCTGCCTTTTTAGTGCGGTTGTAACCATTAACCACCCTTTCCAGGCTGTTGATTTAGGCCGTCATATGCGGTGCCCAAATATAAAGAGGACCCCACAAAGAAGAAAAAGAATTGGACATGGAAAGTGGGATACTTGAAAAATTCAAAAATTTATGTCCCGCCCATGAAACCAGTTGATTTAATAGATACTAGCCTTTATGCACCCCGCGTGCGAAAGTCCTTTTTTTACATCACGACATTGGCATCAATTTCCGCTTCCATTTTCAATGCGCTTAAAGCTGAACTTAAGCAAAGCAACCTGTATGGGAAATAGAGTTTAGGTAAAAAAAAATTCAGCACTTGAACTTCTTATTTGCATAATTTTCTTAAAAAAATAATCAATGACTTGAATTTTGACATGGTCTAGAATGTCAATTGCTCCTGATCGTGTGTAGTGACTTTCAAAAAACCTAAATCTTGCCATCTGCAAAGCAACTTTAAAAAAACATACAGCAACAATCTTGCCGATAGAATGAAACGAAAGCAGGAGAAACATGAGAAGGAAAAATGAATTTGATGAATGGTAGACAAACGTAGGATGGCGAAAGAATCAGTCGATGTTGAGGAAGAATTTCTAACTTTTGTCACTGATTTGGTTGCTCAATTCTTCTCTTGATTCTAGTATGTTAGTTGTTCTTCCTTAAGAGAAGCACCAAGTTTTCACTTAAAAGTAAATAATCAAAAATAGAAATGAAAATGAATTTGGTGAATAGTAGACAAACACTGGATGGAGAAGGAATGCAGAGGAAATGGAGAATCCAAGATTG
Source organism: Crataegus laevigata (assembly GCA_963580275.1). Taxonomy (NCBI): domain Eukaryota; kingdom Viridiplantae; phylum Streptophyta; class Magnoliopsida; order Rosales; family Rosaceae; genus Crataegus; species Crataegus laevigata. Next base: position 7,816,608 of record OY756946.1, on the reverse strand, counting down.
AAAGTTACCTGCGATAAGAATGAGTTGATATATAAACTCCCAAAACAATTATATGGCATAAATGAACTCAAATGAAATCAATAAAAACTGGAGAAAGGAAACCGGCTTCACCTATACAAATCACCAGAGAGATACCCAATCCTTGTTCATAAATTTGCAAGATAAAAAAACATAACTACGTGCTAGAAACAATGAAAATAGTGTGACGAATGAGGGAGTTCGTAAAACTCCATTGTGGATAATTATCAGCATTTTTTTTGTTGATTAAAATAGTTAGTTTTAATTCTAAATTTACTAAAATGCCCTTAGCAATTATAATCGTATTTTTTCTGTCAGTTTTTATTTTTTTTTGTTTGAGGGGCTTTTTAGTCCAGAAATTTTTGGTGAAGCCTTGAGACACCAAATGGACTTCTAGCATTCTATTAGTAGAGATTTTGGTTTGATTTGGATGCTCAGAATCTTTGGAAAGTTGGAATAGAATACAACAGAAAAAGACATGAAAGTTCTGTGACTGAGGGTGAGAAGCTTGGTTTTGTTACTATTATTCTTTTTTGTTTTTGCTTTTGGATTTTGTAGGGTTCATAAATAGGAAAATTAACGAAAATGGCTTGAAAATTTTTCTTTTAACGAAAAGTCACTTTTAAAGGTATAGTGAATAGTGACAGTTAAAGGTAAAAAAATAATTTTTTGTTAAAAATAAACAATAATGAGAGTTTTATTAAACCTCCCTTCATAAATATGGAAGGAATTAGACACCTATTTTCTTTTTCTTTTTTGTTTTTGATTAACGTAAAACTCCATAAGAGTTGAACAGAATGATTGATGTGCTGGGACCCCCATTTTACGCGGCTTTGGTGTTCATAGAATTTCACTGGATTGTTTGGTGGACTGGAGATATTGGTAGTTGTTGTTAGATATGAAATATGAAGGGCTTATTTTACTACGTCCTCTAAAACTTTGTTTTGATGTTATTTTACTGTAACTCAAAAATCACTATTTTATTATTTGAAACTTAAAATTCATTTCAATTTAACATGTAGACTTTTTCTTTTTTTTTTGAAACTTTTAAGTTGTCTTCTAAAACACATGTTGGACTTAACACCCAATAAGACTATGCTACATGTGCAATAAATTTGGTTATAAATCCCTATTATAAGTTAACATTCAACAATCACAAAATATTAAGTTTAATAGAAATTGAAGAGATAAAATAAAAATAATAAAATAATAAAAATAAAAATAAAACTTGTTTACACAGGAGTCTACCTTTATAGTGCTAGCATCTGCTAGTCATCCATCCAAGGTAGATTCTCTGCTCTCCCACTTTCCATACACTTCCATCTTTTCCCTATTTGTGCGGTCACGGTTAAGTCACGTCAACATTTTATATTGATTTTTTTTATAGAGATAATAAGACAAAATGCAATAGTAATATAAAATGTTGACGTGGGTTAACCGTGATTGCACAAATAGGAGAGGATGGAAGTGTATAAGAAGTGAGAGAGCAGAGAATCTACCTCCGTCATCCATCACACTAGTGTCCAATGAATCTAGCATCTATTTGAAAACATAACACACGCAATTATCTGACGGCTGCAAATAAACTGTACTCTATGTATAACAAATCATGTAGTGAAAATAAATCACAATTTAAACAAATATCATTTAAATGTCCTCTAATTATTGCAATCCAAAGTTCTCATATAAGACTAATATCAAGGCATACTCAATTATCAAAAAACCATTAGTAATGGATCCACTCATAAGAGTTCAGGTCGATCCTCCTCAACCGGTGCCCTTCATTTCTTCAGTTTAGGCAAACTCGCACCTGTACCAATAACCTTAGTCAATTTAATACTCAACAGAGTTCCTAAAGTTATATGTGTCAAATGCCTCTAAATTAGTGAAAAAGAAGTGCACCATGTGATCCAGGATGTCAAGAACACTTAGGTCATCTCCAACCGAATGAGGGCCAGAGGGTTCTCTTTGGCCATGTAGCCCTCCAAAAAATTAATATTTTAATGAACAATGCAGGGCCATATTTCTTATCATCTCCAACTAAGGCTATCTCCAACCAAAGGCTAGCCAGAGGGCTTATTTTAGCCCCCTGGCCCTCCAAGATATTAATATTTTAATGAACAGTACATGTCATATTTGCCTCCGTCTCCAACCGAGGGCCATAAGGCCAAACAAATTTTGTGAAATAGAAGTTATAGGAAAAAAAAATGAAATTTAAAAAAAATATATGAAACAAATTTTGTAAAATAGAAGTTATAGGACGTTATAGAAAAAAATAGAATTTAAAAAAAAATATGTACCAAATTTTGTAAAATAGAAGTTATAGGAAAAAAAATATGAAACAAATTTTGTAAAATAGAAGTTATAGGACGTTATTGAAAAAATAAAATTTAAAAATAGAAAAAAAAGGTTTAAATTCATAAAAAAAAATTGAATACAACGCCGTTCTATTCAAAATTTTCATACTATTCATGTTAGTTATAATCAACACGATTGCACTTCAAATTACTATTCATGTCGGTTATAACCGACACGATTGCAATTAATCAAAAATATTCTTGTCTAGCCGTTACTATTCATGTCAGTTACAACCCTCTGGCCCTTTCAGATTCTGTAGGGCTCACGAGCCCTTTGGCCTAGTCCTTGGTTGGAGACGGTTTTCAGGCTATTTTCGGCCATCTGGCACTTTGGACCCTTCGGTTGGAGATGGCCTAAGGGGCCAGAGGGTCATAGGCTAAACATAGCCCTGTGAAAAAAGGAAAAAAAAACATCTCCAACCGAGAGCCAAAGGGTCATAGGGTCAAACATAATATATTATTTTAATTGAATTACTATGGTTGCTTAAATTAAATTACCTCAATAATTTTACATTATGGATTGTCAATAATTTTTCGAGATGGAATCTCAATAATTTTACGTCTCAAATTGCAAAGTGAGCGACACTTGTCCAAGCAATTACAAATCCTGTAAATGACGCCAAAAAGTGGTTTACCTTACACCAAGAGGCATAATGGAAAGATGTTGAGATAGCTTTCGAAATTCTACAAGCATGGTGGAAGATCATAAGGAACCAGCAAGAGGGTGGAGTCGAGAAAATTTGGACTTCATCATGATGTCTTGCATCATATTACACAACATGATTGTGGAGGATAAGCGAGATGGGTATATTGATGGAGAGTCTAAGGACAACCAAGAGGATCCAAATAGGTATATTGATGGAGAGCCTAAGGACGACCAAGAGGGTTCAAATAGGTCAAGAAGGGCTCCTGCAAAAATATATGATGCCCTAATTTGCCTTTCAATCCAAGAACTGGTATTATCTCTTTGAATGAGTACATGAGGCCTCATAGGATGATACGTTCCCGTGCCACAAATAAGTACCTACAACAGGATCTTGTTGCACATCTTTGGGCCAAAAGAAGCATGGAGCAGGCGTTTAAGTTTTGTGTTGTTAAATGTTTTTAAAAATGTTGTTTAAGTTTCATGTTGTTAAATATTTTTTTTATGTTATATAATTTTTATGTTGTTTAATGTTACTTAATGTTATTTAATGTTGTTTAATATTGTTTAATGTTGTTTCATGTTACTTAATGTTATTTAATGTTGTTTAATGACTTTGGAAGTTATAGGAAAAAAATTGAATTTTTAAATTTGTTATAAAAAAATTTGTAAAAAAAAATAAATTCAAATATAACGGCTAGTTGACATCAGCATGTTACCATTGCATTCAAATCCCAACCCCGCCCGGGGCTGGTTGGGTTGGGCCAGTCAGTTGGCCCTTTTCTCCTTTTTTGGCTTGGTGGGGCCCACGAACCCTTTGGCCTAGCCCTCGGTTGGAGACGGTTTTCGAGTCTTTTCGGGCTATTTTCGGCCCTTTGACCCTCTAGTCGAATAAGTTGGAGATGGCCTTAAATTAGGTCTTGGGGTCCTCACGCATCGTCATACAGACAGCTACGCGCCGCCATACCACACCTATTCGCCAACGGTACGCCATCTCTATCACCTTTGTCTAACTACGCGAGTACAATGACAGTGTGTTAGGCGATGTTGTGCTTACTTGCCGGTGAGGCAAGCACACCCATCACATGTATAAACTGATGGAGTTGACGAAATATATACCTTTTAAGTCGTATTTTTCATTAAATTAATGGAATATGTCGTTGTTGCTGTTAAGTCTACTATCATCCGCTGTGCTCTTCTGCTGCAATCTTCGTCGAATTTTGACAACCCTTTGGTAAAACGACGATGTGTAGGTGAATATCAAATATCGTCGGTCGGCATCTAAGAAAATTTTAGATTCTGGCTTAGTTCTCTACAGAGCCTTGCTTAGCCCCGAGTAGCCTGGATAGCCCCGCCTACCCCACCCAAGAAGTCGCCTAATAAGGTTTTCGATTTTCTGGACAATTGGCTAGGGATTAGCCGGGGTGACAACTCACAGCCTAGTGCCTAGGCGGCCACCTTTTAGAACAGTGGTATATACATGTAAAAGTACGGATTTATAAAAGGATAGTGTTATTCACACACTAATTTTTACTTCTCAGACTCTCTTGTTAATTTTCTGCCATTGCTTTAATTTATTTAATTTGACAGTCGAAAATTGAAATGAATGTGTGAAAAGTAAAAATAGGTGGTAAATAGCACTGCCCTTTGCAAAATCCTCACATACTTTTGCAGTACACATGTGATGCATTTCTAATTTTTCATATCTGCTTGTTCTGATCAGTTCCATACTAATTTAGCCTAAACTCCTTGAGAACTGGAAGGATCTTACACAAACATAATCCAAAGGGTTGACACCAAAAAGTTGGGGATTTTTAAGTATGTGAATATATGATTGGGAATACCAAACACTTCTTTTTATAAGTATAAATTATTATTTTCAAACTGAAATAATATTACAGAAAGGACCCTCGTTGGGTGCTATAACCATACTAATTAAACTACAACCTACGCAAGATTAGAAATGAAAATTATTAAACTAAATACAAGAGTGATCTTTTCTTATGATTTAAAGAAATAGTCATCTACCTCTTTTTTTTTTCTTTTTTTTTAACAAACAATATTATTTACACTAAAAGGAGAGAGTGAACTTAGTTCCATAATGAGCTAGCAATAATGTGGTTCAAATTTACCTTTAGTGAGAATAAAACTTAAGACCTCTCACTTACAAGTGAAGAGTAATACGATTAGTTCGCAATACTAAGTGGCGTCATCTACCTCATATTAGCCTCTAAAAAAAATCAAGGGTATTATTTAGAATTTGTTAAAAAAAAAACTACCAAATATCTAGTAAAACAATAGTGATGCAAAAATGTCAGTTTGGAAATATCTAGCTACTATATGAATCCATATTTAAAATATTGTGGACGACGTCATCTGAGTGTTATATATGTGTGAGATGGTCACATATTTCACATACAGATACATTGGTGGTAATTGGTAAACGACACATCTAGTGATTAAGTAGCATGCCCTCCTTTTAAGCTAATTAAATTATAATCCTTCGCATTCAAGCACACGGCCATGATCAGTGATCACCAACGTCCCTCTCTCTTTTATCTTTATAAGCAACTTTTTTACTGGACCTTTGCAGCAACTTTACCATTTATTTATCTGGATATATAGTTATTATTATTAAACTTCTTACTCTTTTAGAATCGACTAGCCTTCATGCACGCGTTTGACATTTTTTGAATCACGGCGTGCTACGCGTGACTTACATATTTTAAATGTTATATGTGTAAATTAACAAAAGGAAAGTCAAATATTTGAAGTAAATGAATCATTTTAGATCATGTTAGAAGTAACCTCTCATAAACCAATTAAAACAGTTGAATTCACATAATAAAATCAGTCTTTATAGAATTTACATTAAGAATGGAGAAAATAATATTTAATAAACAATTGATTGAATCACATTATTGTTAGTCATTGTGAGGCCAAGCTCACCTCCTCCCCCTAGTGTAGATAATATCGTTTGTTAAAAATAAAAAAAATAATCATTTGACAATTAATTTAATCACATTATTATTCCCGTGCGAAATACCTTTTTTATAACTGGCATTACACGATTCTTAGGATGTTTTGAACGTGTTTAAAAATAGAGAAATTGAATCACATTTGCTAGCCTATTGTGAGGTACTAATTAAAAAAATAAAAAAAAACAGCACCAAAAAATTAATTATTAAAAAAATATTGTTAAAATGACGAAAACGCCTCTGTCTTATTTTATGCATTATTTTGGGATGCCTTTGAATTTTTTTGTCTTGGGGCCATTTTTGTTCCAATTTTTTTTGTTGAAGCTTGATGACACCAACGTGACTTACACGTTTTAAATGTATTTATATTTATATGAGTAAATTGACAAAAGAAAAGTTAAATATTTGAAGTAAATGAATAATTTTAGATCATGCTAGAAGTAACCTCTCATAAACCAATTAAATCTGCTGAATTCACATAATAAAATCGGTTTCTATAGAATTTACATTAAGAATAGAGAAAATAATATTTAATAAATAATTGATTGAATCACATTATTGCTAGCCATTGTGAGGCCAAGCTCACCATGTGACATCCCACATCACCAGAGGAGTGATCCTTAAATGTATATTCTCATCCTTATCTAGCACGAAGCTTTTTGGGAGCTCACTGGCTTCGGGTTCCGTTGGAACTCCGAAGTTAAGCGAGAAGGAGGCTAGAGCACTATCATGATGGGTGACCCACTGGGAAATTGCTCGTGAGTTCCCAGAAACAAAATCGTGAGGGCGTGGTCGGGGCCCAAAGCGGACAATATCGTGCTACGGTGGTGGAGCGGGCCCGGGAGGTGGCTGCGCCCGGGCCGGGATGTGACACACCCCCTCCCCCTTAGTGTAGATAATATCGTTTATTTAAAAAAAAATCATTTGACAATTAATTTAATCACATTATTATCCGCGTGCGAAAGACATTTTTTATAGCTGGCATTGCATGCTTTTTATGATGTTTTGAACATGTTTAAAAATAGAGAAAATAATATTTAATAAACAATTAATCGAATCACATTATTGCTAGCCCATTGTGAGGCTAAGCCCACCCCCTCCCCTTAGTGTAGATAATATCGTTTGTTACATAAAAAAAACAATCATTTGACAACTTATTTAATCACATTATTATCCGCATGTGAAAGACATTTTTTATATCACGTGGGCACCATGAACTTTATCATTTGTTTATTATTTTCTCTCTTCCCTTTCATTTTTTTTATTCTATACACATAAGACAAAAAATTTGGTGTCACCAGCTTCGACAAATTATGCATGTCGCATCCCGACCCAGGGTCCACCACATCCCAGGCCTGACCTTCGCCGTAGCACGATATTGTCATCTTTGGGCCCCGACCACGCCCTCACGGTTTTGTTTCTGGGAACTCACACGAGAACTTCCTAGTGGATCACCTATCATGGAAGTGCTCTCGCGCGCTACTCACTTAACTTCAGAGTTCCGATGAACTCCGAAGCCAGTGAGCTCCCAAAAGGCCTTGTGCTAGGTAGAGATGAGAATATACATATAAGGCTTACAGGATCCTCACCCCTGGACGATGTGGGATGTCACAATCCACCCCTCTTAGGGGCCCGATGTCCTCGTCGACACACCACGGCCAAAGTTTGGCTATGATACCAAATTGTCACATTCCGACCCGGGGTCCACCACATCCCGAGCTCGACTTCCGCCGTAGCACGATATTGTCCTCTTTGGGCCCCGACCACACTTTCATGGTTTTGTTTTTGGGAACTCACATGAGAACTTCCCAGTGGGTCACCCATCATATGAGTGCTTTGGCGCACTACTCGCTTAACTTCAGAGTTTCGATGAACTTCGAAGCCAGTGAGCTCCCAAAAGGCCTCGTGCTAGGTAGAGATGAGAATATACATATAAAGCTTACAGAATCCTCACCCTTGTACGATGTGGGATGTCACAATTCCCATCTATACTTAGCACGAGGTCTTTTGGGAGCTCACTGGCTTCAGAGTTCATTAGAACTCCAAAGTTAAGTGAGTAGCCCACGAGAGCATTCCCATGATGGGTGACCCACTAGGAAGTTCTCGTGTGAGTTCCCATAAACAAAACCGTGAAAGCGTGGTCGGGGCCCAAAGCGGACAATATCGTGCTTCAGTGGAGGTCGGGCCTAAGATGTGGTGGACCTCGGGCCGGGATGTGATAATGCAAGTATCAGAGCTAAACCCTGGTCGTGGTGTGCCGACAAGGACGTCGGGCCCCTAAGGGGGGTGGATTGTAACATCCCACATCACCCAGGGGAGTGATCCTTATATGTATATTCTCATCTTTACCTAGCACGAGGCTTTTTGGGAGCTCACTGGCTTTGGAGCGGAACTCCGAAGTTAAGCGAGTAGCAGGCGAGAGCACTCCTATGATGGGTGGCCCACTGGGAAGTTCTCGTGTGAGTCTTAGAAACAAAACCGTGAAGGTGTGGTCAAGGCCCAAAGCGGACAATATCGTGCTACGGCGGAGGTCGGGCCCGTGATGTGGTGGACCTCAGGCCAGAATGTGACAATGCAAGGGTAAATTGGTCATATGGGCATCAAAAAACTGTGCTGCACTGTTTACCTTTTCCTCTGGATTTCTATATAAGATGAAGGGATTAACAACTTAGCACGTATTATATTAAGCTGGATCCCTCTTGGCCCTCACTCAAGAAAAGAACATAGTCATGGCATAAACTTTTTGAATCTTTTTCTTAGCTATGGGAAAATTAAAAAGAAAAAGAAACACTGTCTCAAATATTTAGTATAAGCTTTTCAATGTATCTATAGTATATCACGTGTTATAATATAATTGGAATGACATTGAAAATATAAATTATCCCTTCACTTATATTATAATACTTAGTATATTTGCTTGTGCTCTGAATACATAATAAATCTCTCTCAATTAACTACCTCTTTAGTGAGTAGTCGAGCGAGTAGTGCAGTTTCATTGGACGACATATAGACGTGAACGTGATTTGTTTTTGAAGAGAGTGGGTGGGGGAATAGGGTGGTTGTGGAGAGAGTTTGTGGTACATGAACAATCATCATATTACCCTAAAAACTTTTATAATTTGTTTTTGAATTCATTTAACAATCAAACTCACGACATTGTTACTTCATAGCCTCTATTAATTAAAAAGGATAATAGTACAAATATACTAACTACGTGATGTGGTTCAATAAAATGTTGTCACGTGTTTCTTGTTTTTTAAACAATAAAGCCTGTGTTTAAATATAATTGGACCAAATAACAAGGTCAGTATATTAGGTAGTGACCCAAGTATATATCCAATTGAAAATAAAGATTTCTTAATAGATTTCAAGAGTTAACTTAGCCATTTCATCAAGGGGGAGAGTTTGACACAGTAGATTGAAGGTCCTAAGCATCGAAACAATTCACCACTTGACATATATACTTAACTTTAAACACCACATCTCCAACGCATTGACCACACATCCACGTCTTTTTGGGTTGCAATTTTCTTTTTTCTTGTCTTTTAAATTCAAGTATTAAGGTTCAGGAAGATAAACTCCAATTATGAATGTCGAGGTAAAGCTCGATCCAACAAATATTTGTCATATTATATCGCTATAAAATGTTTGACTAATGAAAAATTAACTGAAAGAGTGCTTGCAAGTTGTGATCACTAAGCTCAATCCCAAAAGTAGTTGAAGTGTAATTTTCGTGCATGTATTGTTTAAAGTCAAAACTTGGCTTTGTAACTTGGTGGGAGCTTAAGAGCTGATCTGGAAGTAGTTTTAAATGACTGAAAGTATTTTCAGAAAAAATATTTTTAAATTTTAAAAGCACTTGAAGTGTTTTTTAGGATGTACTTATATTTTTAATTAAGAAATGATTTTAAAAACATTTTTACCAAAAACTTTAATTATTTAAAAACACTTCTAAATGAGTGGAAGTAATTTTAAAATAAATGAAACAAGATTTAATGATTAATAAACAGTTGTCCTAAACGTGTTTTCAGTTGAAAAGATACGAAGATTTGGAGACACCGGCGTTCATGTTACCGGGTTGTCCGTGAATAGAGGCGAACGGTGCGTATTGTACTCCACTTTCTTTTCAATTTCATTGAAAGGACATTGATCAATTATTAAACAAACAAACAAAAGACACTCTGTCTGCCTTCTAAATTTGTTAATGTCAATGTCAAGCCAACAACTCAGGCCACGTTTAATGGTTAAGTAATAATATGAGATTATATAAGCTGCTCAAGGTAAGTTTGGTATTCAATAACTTACATATGCTCATCACCATGTGGATTTTTGTAGTATTAATTATACTATAATACTTGTGTTCTCTCACGAGGAATGTACATACATCACTTTTTTTCGAATAATGTATGTTCATTGTACAAATTTTGTAATGAAAAAAAAAATTAAGATGCGGCCCTAGCAACTAATGAACATTGATTGAAACTTTATTGATTTTCAAGTTTTGATCAAAATCCTTTGACTTTTGTCTACGTCAACAATTTAACTTTGAACTGTTGCAGTCCTATTTAGTATAGGAATGTGATTGTGTAAATCCTAGTAGATTAGGAATGTATCTTATATTCCTATTAGGAGTAGATTACTCATTAAGTATTGTAATCCTTATGGGAAAGGGTTTGTCCTTTCTACCACTATAAATAGAGGCACAATGGGGTGAATAAATCACACCTCACAATTACACATCTCTATCTTCTCCTCTCTATTGCCGCACCTCTCTCTCTCTCTAAGGCCTCCATAATTGTCTAGTAAATTATGCCTACAACACGTTATCAGCACGCTCTTGACGCTACGCTAACAAGAGAGTTTATTCTTCAATTAGGGGAGTATTACGTTTTAATTATTCTTTTTGAGATTAATTTATTATTATTTTGAATTAATCTACCTGTTATTGATTCAATTTAATTTTTCTTTGTTGAACGTGGTACAACGCATTGGAGACGCAATTTCGGCTTTCTGAGAAGGATCTTCTACAAATTCAAAGGCTTTTATTTGTTTTCTGCCAATCAGGTACGCTTAAAATAAAGTAAGATATTTGAAACGACCTTGAAGCATGAAAACATTCCCCATGATGCATGAACCCCCTACATTTATATTTACCTTCCGATATATATATTGTATATTTTCATATATTTGTCAATATATATATTTGTTTCATGCATTACGCAATTATATTTTGCTATGTGGAATTTGTGAGTCAAAGAATCGAAATAAATTAGAAGCATATTAGGGTTTGTGGAACCCTAACAATTTCGAAAATTTTGGGCAATTAGACACTACCCTTGCGGCACAAACTGGGCAACCTGCCCTCTGGATCTCGACAGCAGCTTTGCTGCTAGGACACCACAGGCTTTTGGCCTTGTTTGGTTGAGCACGGGCCTGCAGCCCTACTAGTCCCTGGTCCACATCCCGCAAGCCTAGCTTGCTGGGCCTTCTATGTCACGGCCTGCATCTGGACTTGCTCATCGGCCTGTGTCCCTGCATGGCGCCAGCCTTGCGACTGGGCTCTCCCGCGCAAACCCAAAGGCCAGCCTTCGCTGGGCCTTGTCCCGTGCCCACCCCTTTGGTCCAATATATGAAACCCAGCTTCAGCTAGGGGTTTCCTTCAATACCCGTGGCCTGCAGCCACCATCCAAGGATTTTGGGCCTTGTCTTATGCTTAAGACACCCAAACCGTGCCCCACGACACCAAGCCCAAATTATTTTGGGACTATATTTTCGACCCAATAATATTATTTTAATATCATTTTTGCTTCTACAATCGACCCTGTATGGCCCGATTTATTGAATTAATTAAAAGTGACCTGCAGTCCATTAATCTGATAATGAATCCAAAATTATTGACCTGAAGATCACTTTTGGACATTAACGATTCAATAATTTATTTCTCTTCTTTGAACCGTTGACTCACTTTCGTAGTCCCGAAGCACTCACACTTGAGTTCCCGAAGAACCTCAAAATCCACTACACTTAGTTGTATATTGCATTCTGTGTTCTTGCAGGAACCTCTCTTTTATGAACTAAACGTTCATAAACTAAATCGAACCTGTAGTTTCGAATTTAGTGCCTTTGAAACCCGAAGTTTTTCATAAAACAATACACCCATGAAAACCCGACATTTTTCATGACACCATGTCTTAGAACTCGAATGTTCTAACTTTGATGCTTATGGATGATTCCTTCCCATAGCACCAATCACAATCTTGTTCCCTCCAAATTCAGTGGATTGTCGAACCGTCACAAGTTTGATTTTCCTGATTTGGACATTTCTAATAGAAACCACTTTATGTAGGGTACAAGACGTGAATCTCCACTTGACTATCAAGAAGTTGAGCAACCATTGAAGCCAACAATGGCATGGAAGAGCTGAATAAGCCTCCGCCATGATCTTCATTCGAAGACTTATGCCCGAAGCATTACAAATGGAAATACCTCCGACGGAGGATTCCATGGCTCTTTGGCTCGCTTCTACGGACTGTTTAATCATGAAAGATATTGCCCGAAGCATACCATGATTACGTCTATGAATGAGTACAATTCTGAAGTTTATAAATCCGATTGAATTTTGACTAGAGAATACTTTTCTCGTCATTCCTTGTTTCTAACTTGCTCTTGAAGCAGCAGTGTAGAAAGTGGAAGTCTACCCAATTCTCGGATCTGATTACTACCACAAACGTGAGAGAAAGGTATAGACCCAGTTCGGCTGGAGTCTACCGAATGGTATAGACTCAGTTCGGCTGGAGTCTACCAAATGGCTCGACCCAGTTAGGTCAAAGACTACCAAATGGTGATGCACTGCTTCGGCAGAGATACACTGAATGGCATACCTTCTCACAATCCAATTTTGAGTTTGTTTTTACAACATATGGTAGAATCAGGGCCTGCCATGGTGTGGCATCATGCCTGAAGCGTGATCCTTGGCACCTAAGACCTAAAACTTCAAGAATAAGGGATAGTATTCCCGAACCTTAACCCTGCAGAATCTACTTTCGTCTCGATGGAATAGATCATTGGTTATGCACCTGTTCGTACCCCTACCAATGTTGTTAAGGCGTACCATTCTCGTAGTCAATATGTGAGATTAATTTTGCTCCACCAAACTCCGTTGGAAGAGCATAATTTTGACATGGATGGCCTTATTGGCTGAATCCCCTTAGTAAACTATTTACTTTGTGAACATTTTTCCATGTTCTTGGATTCAAGTTTGGTGTATGTTTTACTTATGGATAATCTTATTGATATTGTCCTCGAATATGAGTTAATTGAATCATGTTTCTTAGTACATGTGACCGATTCAATTAAACACGTGATTAGGTAGGAATGTGGGAAAGTTAGTTGTCTGGACGAATGCATACTACGCACACTAACTTTACACCTAAATCACATCTCTAACAACGACTTCAGGTCTATCCAACCTGATTAAGAGCATTGGCACGCTCCTCGTTGTATGAATGGTACTGCATCACCATTTAAGGGACCTTGAATTCTCCCTGACGTTGAGTTTTTAAGGATATTCGAGATGACAATGATCATAAATGAAACCACTAAAGAAAATAGAGTGAAATATCTTTGCACCACCTCCAAAAATGAGCCTGAAGCTTCGATTTGGGGCCAATGGGTTGTCTCCCGACTGGGAACATGCCACATGTGGCCGGCCTAGAGCTGGGTGATTGAGTAGTTTCCTTGCTTTGGCATGACCTTTTGGGACACTTAGGTCGAACAATGATGCTACGACACATCTCCTTACCCGAAGTAAGGATCTTGTGCCTGCATGCACACTTTGCCAAGCCTGCTCATTAAGGAAATTGATTTTCTATATCATTCCTCGCAAAGATACGAAATCACCTCTTTTCCATAGTGGATTCAAGGGAATAATGTGGACTAATCCAATCAAAATGCGGACCATATAAAGACTTATGGTTTTGATTGATGAATCGACAAACTGGTCACATGTTTGTCCACCCACATTACTGCTAAACCTCTTGGCCGATTATGGGTTCACCACCCTACTTATCCCTTAAGGTCCTGGAGACTGGATAATGCCAGAGAGTTTATATCGACAGTTTTCGATAAAGTATTGCATGTTGTTTTGGGTTTCTAATTGAACATTGAATTCCCATGTTCACCCCAAATAGCCTCGCCTAGTGATCATAAAGCGCAAATTTAAATGATCACCCGAATTTTGGTAAAAGTACCAAGTTTTTGGTTTTTTCTGCCTAGGGCTATGCAATCTTGTACGCAGTTATGTTGGTCCGCCTTGAGGCCCATTGCCACCCAACCGATATGACGTTACAGATGGTTACTGGGTACGAACCTGACGATTTTCGTATTTACGCATTTGGGTGTGCATTCCATGTGCCAAGTTGCGCCGCCGCAACGTACCACTATGGGTCCTCAAAGAAGGATGTGTATCTTTTGTCGATCATGATTCTCCTTCAAACTAGCTCTCTTTGAGCCCTTGCATGCGATCTCTTTACCGCTCATTTGCGGGTTGTCACTTTAATGAGACACTCTTCCCGCCGTTAGGGGGAGATAAGAACGTCAACGTTCCTGTAGAACGGCGCGAAGTTGTGTGGAATTTGCCCACTATGTCTCATCTCGATCCCCATACCGCACAAGTGTGATAAGCAAGTGCGATGAATTCTAGATTTCAGAATGTTGCTCCAGACGCATTCCTCTGATCTAGCTAAAGTGACGAGATCATATACCAGCTGCAAACATGCCTGCAAGGATAGACGTACTTAACGGACGTCGAGTCAACATCCCTGAAGGGTGTGCCGCCCCTGTTGGACGGTTTGGACGCCCCTGTTGGACGGTCCGGTACAACGGCGGATAGCCAATCAATCTGTCTTGGCCTGGAGCACGACAGATCATTCGGTTCGTAGGATTCACTTCCCTAGAAGAGGAAGACACGGCACAACTATGAATCTAAACTCGATCGCTGTCTCAAATCATTTCCATATCATGAGATTAATCCGGATTACTCCCGAGACATGAAGTTCTTGGTCCAGTATACTAGTTTGGATGAGAAAAAATGGAATTGAAATGAGATTATCATCGATGATGTTTTCACTTATATGGTAGCTACCGACATAAATGAAAAGCGACGATATCGAACCGTGTTCCGTTGATTAAGTGACAACGTAGAACTGATTGGACAACTGAGATTACAATCTAGGTCAAATTCCTTACCAAAGTGTGTATTGGACCTGTCGTTCCTACACTGCCCAAGGTAACCCTATTGTGTTACAAGTGGGAAAGGAAGCGTTATGAGATGAATGAAATAGTGCGATATGATGCACGCCTTACGGCGCAAGGTTTCTCTCAAACGTCCTGTGATTGATAGCAGCATTATGAAATGTGGTTAGTGTTTTCTCCATGGGGATATAGATACGGAGATTTACATGTAAGTTCCCGAAGAATTACATGGACTGGTTCAAAAAGTTCCAAAACCACGGAACACCCTCTTAACTTATTTTGAGGCGTTCACTTAAATCTGACGGATGTGGTATACCCGTCGAAGTGATTGTTTGATCAGTCAGGGATATGAATTATGCCCTTGCGTGTTAAACTATGAAGTCTTATTCCAAATTGCTAGAGTTACAGTTTATGTCGTTAACACGAATCTCACTAAGACTCTGGAAGAGCTTGAGAAAACTGCCTCGCACCCGAAGATGGAATTTGAGATGAAGGATCTTAGGAAAACTCGTTTATGCATTGACCTGAAGTTCAAAGCGTTGTTCTGACGGTACCTTGGTCTGCCAGTCAAACTACACTTCAAATGTGTTACCTTTGAGTATACCTTTGATCGTCCATACGTTATATGCAAATGAGACCCTTGAAGAGGTTATGGAATCCGAAATTCCATATCTAAGTTCAACTTTGCGCTTCGTTGTACTTAGCTCATTGTATTTAGACAGGACATCTCCTTCGCTGTTGATCTTGGTAAAGATGCAGCACCGCGCCTACATGCAACCACTGAATTGGTATTAAAGACATACCCTGAAGGTATTACGAGGGCAAATCCCAACGCATCTTAGCGGATCCGACCCCCCTGATCCTCGAAATGATGCTTGCCTTGTTGTTATGCTGATGCTGGTTACTTATCAAACCCGCACAAGGCAAAATCCCCAAATGGTTATGTCTTTACCGTTAGGGATATCGCAATATCTTGGAGGCCCATGATATGACCTTAGTTGCGAAATCTTCGAATCGTTCCAAGACTCACCTCACTTCACTACGCCACAAGTGAGACATGGTTAGGAGTTCTTGTTGAGCATGTTCGTAGTACTTGCTGTGTTTTCATCCATCGTTGAGTCCCGACAACGATCCATGAAGACTATGCGGCATGTATCCACCCGACCAAGCTGTGATACATCAACGAAGCCAACGCCAAGACATATTGCGACTACATCTACATCAGCAAAGCATCAGGAGATTGAAGTCATGCAAGCCGATCCCAGACAACCTTGCCGACCTCTACACGACGTCACTGCCGAAGTCAACCTTCCAGAAGCTTGTCCGAGGAATCGGTATGCGTAAATTATTTGAGTTAAATCGCTTGTAGTTCTCTTATTTAGAAGTTATGTCTAACTCAGGGGGAGTATCTAGAAGTATACTCACATGATCTTAATGTACTCTTTTTCCCTACGATTAGGAGCATTTTTCCCACTGGGTTTTTGCTACCTAACTAGGTTTTAACGAGGCACCCATCCTGGGATGATCATACTCCGTTGAGTTCACTACCTTCGTCCAGTTCGACGAATGTTTTAGACATCATGCATACTTTCTTACTTTTCTCCTTAGTCTATGGGTTTTGCATATCATGGGTTTTACCATAGCGAGGTTTTTGTGAGTTTTTACAAATGCATACTTCAACATAAATTTGAGACTCGCGAATACCCGTTGTGCCGATGACTTCATCAACTATTCAACCTTATCTGCTGAAGATCTGATGCGATGGTGCTTTGAGTATTTACACACTCAAGGGGGAGTGTTGCAGTCCTATTTAGTATAGGAATGTGATTGTGTAAATCCTAGTAGATTAGGAATGTATCTTATATTCCTATTAGGAGTAGATTACTCATTAAGTATTGTAATCCTTATGGGAAAGGGTTTGTCCTTTCTACCACTATAAATAGAGGCACAATGGGGTGAATAAATCACACCTCACAATTACACATCTCTCTCTTCTCCTCTCTATTGCCGCACCTCTCTCTCTCTCTAAGGCCTTCATAATTGTCTAGTAAATTATGCCTACAACATGAACAACTTTTTCGATTATTGTGTTACCTTCGTGGAGATCTCATCCCTTCCTAAATTTAAGCAATGAATTCTTGCCAAAATTATGAAATATATTTGTTTCTTGGCTATTCACTCATCCATGTTCAACGCCCGACGTTTCCTTTCCTAACTCTCTTTTATGTTTAGTTTATATGTTTTGTGTTTTTTTAATTTGTAACTCCTTGTGGCTACTACATATTCAAAGAGGTAGACATTTTTTCCACTCTTCTTATTGTGAATAAATATCACATATTCATATGGTACAATATCTTTTGCTTGTTGCATTTGCATGCTAATCATATGCCATAGTTGAATATATGCATATATGTTTCGTTTGTTCATATCGTATAATATACCAATATGCCCATAAACCAGCATGTGTATATTTATAGGTACTCAGCATTTTTTTTCTTTTGACATTGAGATTGGTTCACCCCATTTCATAATTAGAACCATTCAACTTCTCAATCTTCATTTAAGGATCATCTTCACAAAAAATCATTCTAATGAAAAATTGTTTAGTCATTCAAATTTATGAAAAAAAAATCGATGGTGTGAGTACCAAATAACATGTTTATGACGTTGATTTGATATATTTGAATGACTAAACGATCTTCAATGAAAACTAAATCATTGCTTTTATTGATTCACATTTCAATGCTTAATGTAAGACAACTAAGCTATTATATAACTGACTAATCTCCACTAATCAAGGCAGATTTTGATTACTCCTAACTAATACAATTTTTTTTTTTACTCCTAACTAATACTGTCTGGCTGTATAACTAAAATATGAGCTGACGAGTCTTGTATCCTGTGGTGATTCAATTTATAATACCAAAAAGTTTAGATACTTAGTCTCACTACTTCGATTCAAAGACATGAACAGGCATAGGACATAAAACGTAGCCCACCGACGCAACGTGAGTGCTTTGCGTGAGGACCTCGACGCCCGTGGATAGGAGAAATTTTTCATTATGATTGGAACACGCCACGTGTTTTTATATAAGCAGTAGAAAATTTTGTTTCTTAAGTTATTAATTTTTTAACACACATATCCCACAATTTGTAGAGTAACACTTGGTGTACCACTCTATATCCCGATCACACTGAAAAATCTCTCCATAGACAAGGACGGAGCTGTATAGGGCCCAGAGGGGGCATCCGCCCCCACTCAGTTGTGTGTGTGTTTTTACTTTTGCATTCCAATTCCCAAGCTCTAATTAAACAACAAATGAAAAAATAGATTGCATTTCAATTCTAACGTCAGTCTGTCACCGTTGAAAGAATATTTTCACCCATGAAATTTTTGAAAAATCGATTGAGAAATATAATGGAAGATTAATAAATGAATGATAATATGATTATTTTTATAGAGAGAGATATTTGATGGTATTGGTAACGATGTTGTCATGCAACGCTTTCAAAATATGAAAATGCGTTGAGGAATATTGTAAGATGTTGTATGAAAAACTTTATGGATTAATATATAAGTGTTTTGTATAGTAAATTTTGAGTTTTTTTAATTGTATTTTGTTGTTTGAGAATGCCTCCACTCATACAATGTTCTGGCTTCGTCCCTGTCCATGGACGCTTAGCATATTTCAATAATTCTACTAAGAACTAGGCACATCCTTGTATTATTAGTGTTGTCTTCTCCAACCCTAATTTAATATATTTAGTTCCAGTCATCAAACATGAGTGAGGATCCTCACCGGATCCTCTTTGTGAGGATCTCGGAAATCTTCAAATCATATTCATTCATTGTACATTATGTGGTTAGAAATCATTGTAATTTTTTTTATTTAAAATTAAATATAAATAGTACCGCGAAGAGGATTCAGAGATCCTCTCTCATCAAACATGGTCCTAGATTTAGTGGATATATGTAAGGGAATGACTCACGCGTCAGACCCCTTTGTTTTGGCAAATTCCTGCCATTTAGCAACTCTTAACGATTTTCTTCTCGAAATTTTTCTTTGAGGGTGCATCAGGCATGGAGATGCAGCAGCAACAAAACGACACAAGGTTTGTGGACTGCATGACTCTCCTCTGCGATCTCCAGACTCCACTGTCATGCAAAAGCCACGTGGCTGACGTCACCTTTCATCTTTCTCATGCATCCACATCTTTGACATATTTTTCAATGTGCCTGAAACACGAAGTGGAATACGGAGTGTACCACTCCGTGTCTCTATACAATGGTGAGATTCTAGTGTTAAAAAATTCCACCATATAATAACACGTGGTATGTGGAGTACCACTTGTATTATGGGCACAAAAAATTAAATACATTTTAAGCATCATATCACTCTGGTAACGATTCGATTCCCATCAAACCCTTTCTTTAATATTTAATAATTTAACCCATATGAACTATCGTCAAAAACAAAAAACACATTTCCAATTAGGGTTTCTGTTGTGTGGGCTAGGGCTGAGCATGGTACGGTACGGGTACAACAAATTTTAAAAGACTGGACCAGACTCGGGTTTAAAAGAAATGGGTTAGGCCGGGACAGGTACAATAAATTTTAAAATAGGAACTAGACCTAACCCGACTCATTTCAAATAGGGTTGGGTCCACAGGTCCTTTTTTTCCTCTTCTTCTTTAGCTCTCCTGATGAGCTTGTTCGGATCGAGGCGCGTGATCTACGGGGATGGCGCGAGGGTCCTTGGAGTTCTCGCCATGTCAAGGGCCATTGGCGACAACTACTTGAAGCCGTACGTGATATCGAAGCTGGATGTGACGGTCACAGATTGTGCGGCAGAGGACGAGTGTCTTATCCTTGCCAGCGACGACCTTTGGGACTTGGTATCAAACGAAATCGCCTGCGACGTCGTCCGCATGTGCTTGCTCGCGCAAAAGGCAACGGTTTCACAGTCGGCGTCATCCTGCCGTGACGCGACGGCGAGGTCAGACAAGGCGTGCTTTGACGCATCCATTTTGTTGACGAAATTGTCATTGGCGAGGCACAACAACGATAATATCAACGTCGTCGTCGTGGATTTGAGAAGACCGAGGAGGTTATGGAGCTCCTGCACTCCAGTCCAATGGTTCTAATTCATACCAAACTGAAATTGCACAAACCCCAATTCAAAAATTGGGAATACAAGGATTTGGACTCACTGAAGGCAAAAAGACCTAGAACCAGAACCTAGAGAGAGAGATCCAAAGACAAATGGGTGATTTTATTTTTGTGCTTTTCGAATTGCTTAGAAATATAAATGTTGAATTGCAGAGATTTATCTGGGAAGGTTTTGGATACGAAGTTAGGGGTGGAAATTGGTTCGGTTCGGGGGCCCGTTTCTTCCAAGATTTGGACCCGCCCCGTGTTGAATTTAAAAAATTTGGACCCACCCCGAACCACTTAGACCTGCCCCAATCCGCAGTCCAGGACCCGTTTACCCACATCTAATGTGGGCTCATTTCCTTATAATTCTCTCTCGACTCAGAACAAGTGCTGCCAAGTGGCAAGTGGGCTAATATACAAGCTTATCTATCTTCAAGTTGGGTTAGGGTTTCCATTCCTCGCTCGACTTGAACACATTACTTTAAGCCAAGTCCACCCTTGTACCCTCCAGTCCCCAGCCCCAGCTGAAATTGAAAAGTGAATTAAGTTGGACAAACGATACAAGAAGTTAGTTTGTAAAGTAGTATCAATCAATTTTTAGTAGTGTGCATTTGAAAGGAAGCCATCCTATTACCTATTATATAGCTGGTAATTGTGCATTTGCAGTACCATTCTCTGCATTGTAGTACCATTATATTGATCAGAAAGACATGGCTGTTCAAAGATTGAGGAGGAATTCCTCCTTAAAATACTTCGTGAACTATTCATAGAATTTCGTAGTTATGATCGGAAACGTTCATATTGTAATAACTCACTTTGTAAAGATCATTTTTACAAAAAATTAATTAAAACTAAGATCGTTCAGTCATCGAAATGTATAAAAACAGATGGACATATTTGGTAAAAGCATTGTGAACCATATATTTATTTGCTAAAATTGATTTACTAAACGATCTTAATTTTAGTTAATTTTTTACAAAAATGATCTTTTTAAAATAATTTATAATGTAAATAGATCATAAGCATGAAATTTGGTGAATAAGGCGATAAATATTTTGAAAAGGAGGGAGGAGCCAAACTCTTCTATTAACAACACTCTGTGAACCTGTTTGGTCCGACAACTTTAATGTCATTTCTATAGTCTCATTTCATTTGTTACATAAAATGGTAAAAATTGCACAATGTCTTAACATGTATATAAATTGCACAATGTCTTAACATGTATATAAATTGATTAATTTGATTTCACTTTTTGTTCTAATTAAGTCGGATTTTTTTTTCTTTTTTTTCCCTATCATAAATGAGGTGAAAATTTTTCCAACTTGAGAACTATTTATACTTTTAAGAGAAGTATCATTAAACCGTTAACAAAGATAAATAGTTCAACGGTAAATGTGAAAATGTGACAAGGGTAAATGTATAAACGATGCAGGGTCATAAGATTGGGAGAAATTTGTCTTTATTGGTCTTAATTGATCCACCTTGACACACTCCGACCGAAGTTGAGGCATGCTGGCCGCCACTCGAATGTGACATAACCAAAGTGTGAATGATGTAAAAATGTGAATAAATTAAAACTGAAGCTTGAACTTATTTAAACTAATATAGTGAGTGCGCAGTAGTGGGTAGAACCCATAAACTACAACTGTTCAAAGCATAGATAACATAAGCAGTGCAAATGAAACTAAATAAGTATTTAGTACACAACCGGGAAAAGTCCCCTACATTTAAACAGAAATATGTCAGAATCGTTGCTAATCCTCGCACGCCACAGGGTAGGTAAGCTATCTAGGACTTGGAGGGCGAAAAACAAAAGGTTGAGTGGACACAAAAATAAAGATTTATAAAACACAGTTATTTTTCAAACATACTAACCCCTCGCTGTAAAACATGTATAGTTTCCAGAAACCCATACTACGTATAGGTATGAAATCAAATGTAAATCAAGTAGTATGCCACACCACAAAATCTCAATAGTAATATAAATAAAATCAGGTGTTCAATTAATCTATACTAGCACATAAGTTAGAGTCGCCTAATGCGACCTGTACGATTGGCCCTTATGCTCATCAATTTATGCTAGCACACGAGTCGGAGTCGCCTATTGCGACCTGTACGACATGAATAGGTGTAATAATATACGCTCTAGTGCTATGATCACATAAAGACTGGCAATAATCACGGTCACCTACAAGTCAAAGTCACCCAATGCGACCTGTACGACAAAACTGGCACCTACTTGGATCTAAGGCGAGCGTGCGGTGTAGAGGTGAACATACACGTGAAGGACTGGCCCTGGCCGGGGCGAGCACTAATACTGGGGTGCAGCAATGATGAGCAAACTACATGAATATAAGCATACCATAATAATGCAATAATTCTAATCAATATATGAACTTATTTGAACATACATGCGCATCCCTTAGGATTATTTTAGCATTTTACAACAATACAACATTGATGAGCAGGTAAAATGTATATGAATATGTAATGACAATATATAAATCTCAACTACATAACAACATTTTAAAATTTAATAAATCATTGCATAATATGCATAAATCAATTTGATAGCATTTGCGAAAACTATAAAGTTTATATATATAAATACAAAAACAAAATGCCCACTCACTGATACGTCGATGGATCGTAGCCCCCTAGCCTCGCTTGTCCTCGTACGTCCTCAGGGTAAGTCTCCCCTATATGCGAAACAACTAATAATAATTAGTTAATTAACACCTTCACTAAAAGCTAGGAAAAAAATCCCCATAGTTTGCTCAAACGGAAGGTTTAAATTATACAAAAACACTCTACTCCACGTCACAGACTCGTACATGTCAAGCACTCGCCGGCCGGTGGCCGGACCCGCCCTCACGCGCCGGCTAGCCGGAGGTTACATGCGCAGGCCAGTGACTGACAGAAGTCTGACGGGTGTTAGGAATATTCCATCAGAATTGATGAAATACTCTGTTAAATAGTAACGGCGTTACCTGACGCCGTTAGAATATTCCCTCAATTTTGACGGAATATTCTTCATCTTCTCCAGTGAGCCTCACCGTCCGCTGTCTAGTTTTGCCGAAAACTAAAAAAATTTCAAACCTTCATAACTAGCTCATTTCTCAACCTTTTCAATGAAATTTATACGAAAATGAAGCTCTTGAGGAGTAGAAAAAGTCTATACCTTTCAAAAGCCTAAAAATGGACCGAAAATGGCCTGAAAAAGCCTCGCAAGTCTCGGCTTAAAACCCAACTCCCTAAAATCGTGCTTCTTAACGTTGTCTCCACTCTAAACTTAGCCTAAGGACTCCAGGGAGTTGTGTGGATGCTTCCACAACCTTCAAAACGTCGTAACTCGGCCAAGATCAAGTTGGAGCAAACTCGTCCAAGTCGAAGCTTCCGAGTTAGCGAGTCAAAACTCAACCACTTCAAGATCATTTTGTACAGTTGGGTTTGTGATGATGAGAGGATCACAATGGTAGTATTTTTAAGTTTGATATGTGAATGTTTGATGAAGGTACTTGTAGTTGCAAGGAAGAGGAAGGTACAGGTGAGAGAGAGAGATGAAGAAGATGAGAGAGAGAGAGAGAGAGAGAGAGAGAGAGAGAGAGAATGACAGCTTTTCTGATTGGTGGAAAAGTGAGGGAAGTTGTTTGGTTATGTGAGAGAATTGAGGAGTGGAATTGATTAGTGGTGAAGGATTTAAGGGCACATGTCCAATTTTAAAGAAGAAAACAGATAGGAATTGTACAATCGTAATCAGACGAAATCTAACGTACACTATCAGAAACAATAGTTTCCAGCACTAAATAATTAACACACATGTGTACAACTCTACCCGTTGCTAACGTATTTTAATGTAGCGTAACTTTTTCATTACAAATTTGATTCGAGTCTAATTCGCACTCACACGATCCTAACAATGAGTACAATTTAATTACAATAGCGAGAAAAATAATTTAAAGCCATATAATCACGTCCATGTCACTTTGCCAACAAGGGCATACATGTCAATTTACACACTCGCGGAGAAGTTACATAGAAAATTAGGGTCGGGTTGTCACACACCTCCCCTTATTTGGGTGTAATATATTACATTTTGTTTTTTCATATTAAGTGAAATTGCAAACTTTAAAGATGGAATTCTGAATTAATTCTCTGGAGTACTCAAATCAAAATGACTAAAAAACCTATTAAAAAAAAAACACACACACACACAGTCAACTTGCTCAATCTAATATCCATTATATTGGCAATGTGTGGCCTTGACAAGCACAAGAAGCAACAAAGGAATGCAACCAGCACTCTAAAACCTAAAAACTTTAATCTTGACAAACTAGAAATTTAATCACTTCACCACGTCACATGGGAGAGTTTTCACACAAACCGCCAATATAACTGGGAACACTCTTTGAACACAAGCAGTGCCAAACTCTAAAGAGGAAATTTGTGCGCAAATCACCCATGAAGCTACTAGTTGTATCATATTAGATAATGCCTACTTTACCATAAGACGTAAACAAAGACACAAGTCCAAAAGGGCAAATCTAATATGGACAAGAGGCACACAAACATCTAAAAAACCTACATCTCAACAGTCCAATCTCTTGCCAAGCCCATACTATCCTACTTCTAAACAACCTAATTAAACCCTCAACGAACACCATAAATCTTGATTATCACCTCCACCATTTAAATGAATGTCATCATCAAACCACCCACATCTAGTTAAGAATCAAGTGTAGAACAAGGGGTGGATCTTGAGAAGGCTCGACTTCTAGTGATCCAACTTTATAAGCGGGGAGACGTTCAAATCAGAGGAAAGGATAAAATTTAGAGGAAAATTTTGGGAGAATTATTGGATTGAAAAAGGAACACAAAAGAAGTGATGGAAACTTAGATCTAAGCATGGTTAATTTAGACAAGGACTAAATCACCATATAAATGGACTATTATTCACACCAAATAGATTAGAAAATGAAAAAAAGGAAGTGGACGAGAGGAGAGGAGGAAGAGCAAAGGTGCATGCTTCTCCAACCTCCTCCCGTTATGATGACTTTTGCTCTTGGCTAGGGTTTTCAAATAATAGAAAAGGTACTTCATATTTTTAAAAATAATAGAAAAGGTTAATTACTTAAAAAAACACAAATACAACTAATAAAAAATAACCCATAGCCCTTGAGGTTAGATCTAAGTGGTGGGGGAGGATAAAGTAGTATTAAGTTAGGTTTATAATAAGTATATATATATAAGTAACAAAAAAAAATTAAAACAATCCATATCCAGAAGGAGTCTTTCATATAAATTTTCGAAATTATTGGGGTGATAATTAATTGACAACATCATATGCCTCAGGAGACTTGCCAAACCCTATACAATTGGGTGTCTAATAATTTAGTAGCAGCAGATTGTTTTGTCAAGACAGCACGAGGCGTTTGCCATGTTGTACTGTTGACAATATCCTGATTTCCTAAAAATATACAGTTTGGTAAACACGCGCATCGACACTTAATTATCAACGGCCATCTAGGTTCTATGTAGAAACTGCTACCGATCGATTTTGATGGAACGATTCTATATACTGTGAAGAGTCAACATTCAGAAAATTTCAAGATTTTATCAGTTAATGAAGGATGAGCAGGATAATATAGATGCCTACAGCTCCTTGCTGAATTCTTAAACCTGAATTATTAGGTGATATCATAGCATGACCATCTAGAGCGCGGTGGAGTCGCAGTTACATATTTGGAGGGCCTTTAGGAAAGGAAAAAAAAAACCCCCTTACAAATGAGACTTAGGAGGGTGTATTCAATTGGAATTTTGAGGGATTTTAATTCTTTTAATGAATCCAGGGGTATTCAATCAGGAATTTAAGTGATTCTCTGAAATTCAATGTGTATTCAATCAAGATTTTGAGAGAGTTTATTAAAATCCTCAGAAATCCAGGTGTATTCAATTAGGATTTTAAAGAAGTTTATAACATTCCAGGTGTATTCAATTAGAATTTGATTTTAAAGAATTTGAAAAAGTTGAGGAATTTGAGGGAATTTGAGAGATTTTGTAGTGTATTTTAAGCATCCACAAATCTCTTCTCTCCCCAAGAGATTTTGAGGGAATTGAATCAAAATTTTACATGGAATCTCTACAAATCAATTAGACTCTATAAAAATTCATGGATTTATAAATCCATCAAAATCTCTCAAATTCTCAATTGAATACACCCCCCTTAATTGGGTGAAATGAAATGAGGGATTATAAGCATGAAAGAGGAGGAGAATAGACAAAAAAAAAAAACGAGTGAAAATAGAATCTTGAAAGTGAAAATAACTCAAAATAAATTTTGTGTTTTTATTTTTAATTTTATTTGTGCACTATTCTTTTTTCATTTCTTCTATATCTATTCGACCATCATTTCTCTTACTCTTTTATATTCCTTATTTCTAATTCTCACATATATATACCACTTCTTCCAAACAGAAAAATTAGAACTAAAATCTGAAAGTGAATTGGTCATTGAACAAACCCTAATAAATATATTTAATAAGAACATATATTTAGGAGTACTAAGGACCAATTTTAGAGTAGTTATGTAGGAAGGACTCATAATACGATTGTTATAAGAGTGTTTAGAAGCGTAGCTATTAGTTTTATTGTCCAAAAATTTTGCCAAATCAGATATTCTTTTGGTGATCTAAAAAAAGGTTTGTAGCTCTAAAAGTACTTCCAAAACAATAGCTTGAATAGTAGCTATGATTATTTAATTATGAGGCAAATTTTCTTAACATACTGTTTAGGCCCAAAATAATATTTTGGGCCAAGCTTAGAGTCATTCTCGGCCCAGTAACATTCATCTAGAGTCTTGTCATGGGCTATCCAGTCAAGGTTGGCCGAATCCTATTGCGAGGAGGATTGGTTTAAATAAGGGTGAGGTAGTCAAATCCTAGTGCAACAAGGAGTCTTAAAACTGAAGATGATTAGAATTAGGGAATGAATCTGGTTTGTTAAAGAGCTTGGTTCAAAGTCCTATAAAGGTTTGGATTAGCTGAAACCTGATCAGATTAGGGTGAGGAGTTCTAATCCGAGTACATTTCTAGTCTTGCTATGATGGGGTTAGTTGCAATAAATAGAGAAGGGAGTGCATCATTCAAGGCCTTTCAGATCAACACACAAATTGCCTTGCGCAAAGTTTCCCAACAACCCTGAGATTTTTTCCTCTTTTCCTTTCTTCTCGCCAACACATTTTTCAGTTTGGATAAACAACATTGTGAAGGCAACCAGTGACATCTTTAGTTTGGATAAATAGCACTGGAGTCATAGAATCAGCCGACCGATGAGTACCTTCAGTTTGGATAAACAACACTGCTTCGAGGCCGATTAGTTATTATCCAAGTCTCGGTCGACAAGGATTCTAGAGTCCTTGTTGGTAGAAGTCATCTCATCAGCCTTCTCGGTGAAGTGAGGTGTTACAGGTTACTAGGCTCAACCATTGAATGTCAAGTGTAATTTTATGATTGCATATTTGCAAGTACATTTTAGAGTTCGGCATTCCAACGGCCGAACAACATTTACAATTAAGACATTTATCTCTTTTGAGTATTTGTGTTGTCACGCCCCGAAAATAAATTGAAAATAACAATAATCATATCTGTTTAAGGAAAAGTATAGGGGTAACCTAACACTCCAAGCACTCTGAAATCTGTCTGCTACCCCCAAAGCTTCTCGTAACTATTAATACCTGCATAATCGCCCCTACACCATGGGAATGGTGCACTGGGCAAACAACAACCCATATAAGCCGTGAAGCTTATGCGAGTGACAATAACGCAACGTGTGTGATAAAAATAAAAACCATCCATCAATCACGGTTTATAAACATCAAATATATAAAATCATATTTTTTGAAATGATAATCAAGTCACTGAAAATCCTGAAGGAGTCAACCAAACATCCAACAGCTTGTTTGAAACAAATCACAAAAGTTCATAACCATAAACACATACAACACAATGAAAAGTAGGGCTAGAACGACAAAGTTCGACTGAGGCCTACATCTTTGAAGCTATCTCAATCCAAACTCGATCTAAAGAATCAACAAAGCAATTAATCGGGGTTCAGACCTCTCAATGGAACCATAATACCAAATAGGATTCTGGACCACTTAACGGAATCCAAACTAAGATGCGATTTCGGACCATTCAACGGAATCGCAGAGTATAAGGGTTTCCGGACCTTTCAACGGAATAGCGAAGTAAAAGGAATTTTGGACCTCTCAACGAAATTGTGGAGTACAATGGATATCAGACCACTCAACAAAATCCAAGTTGGATACGATTCTGGACCACTCAATGGAATTGCGGAGCACAAGGGATTCCGAACCACTCAACGGAATCCAGACAGAGCAGAGAATTGGACCACTTAACGGTACCCCAGCAAAACCTAGTTCCGAATCCCTTAACGGAACTAAGTGGAAGTCCAAGAATATGATAACGACTCGAGGAAACAATACATGAACCAAGTACTCATTTTAGATGGGCTAAATGAAATGAAACAAGGCACAAGTATTAAATGTAGAACGGCTCAACGAAACGAGAAATGAAATAATGAAATGAGGGGTGAAACGTGTTTTGATATGACAATGGGTTAACAGTCCACTACTAGCCCTCACATTTCATCACATCAAGCCAATCATACAAAACAAACCATATTTCCAATATGCACGTCAAATCACATTTCATAAAACTAAATCGATGGCTACATATAATAAAGAATAACAATTTTATTTTTTAAAAAAACATAATTATAAAAAAAAAAAAAGGGCAGAAGCGGTACCTGTTGACATGGTCGAGGTCCAGAAAATGATTGATTCAGCCTTAAAAAAGAGGTTGTAGTTTCCAAAATTCATTCACCTATATCCAACCTTTGTGGAAAGATTCGAGTATCTTAAGGGATTCAGGATTCCAGACTTTAGACTTTTCACTGGAAAGTTGTCCTTGTCTTCATTAGAACACGTGGCTCGATTCACTGCTCAAGGTGGATATGTTAACAGTGATTTTCATAAACTACGATTGTTCAATTTCTCGTTAACCAGCTCAGCATTCGCATGGTACATAAACCTCCCACCCAACTCTATCCAAAGCTGGGAGGAATTGGTTGAAAATTTCCATGAGCAATACTATTGGCCAGCGATGGAAATGTCAGTTTCTTCTTTGGCCAATATGGTCTAATCATTCGACGAGTCACCAATGGAATATCTTACGAGGTTTAAATCGGCCAGAAACTGGTGCCGAGTACCCCTCCCTAAAGTCGAATTTGTTAGGCTTAGATGTGGAATACAAGAAGAAATTCCTAGGGATAAACTTTCGAGATATGTATGAATTGGCTCAACATGTTGAGCAATATGGTTATTTACTATGAAAAGAGAAAATCTCGAAATCCCCAACCCGATGGACGATCTATAAGAACCCAACGGTAAGTTATGCATCGGTCAAAGGTGAAGAGTCCCAATATGCCAATATAGATGCAGCTGAGATAGTAATTGACAAACCATACGTATGCAAAATGTTGGCTTACACTAGCTCTAAAGATGTCAAAACCCGCTCGACCTCTACGGAAGCCTCTGTCAAAATGTCAAAGGTCTATACTTTCAACATTACCTAGGCTGACGCCATTTTCGACCAAATGTTACTTACAAAAATCGTTAAGTTTCGACCAAAACATAATATCCCTAAGGCCAAGGATTTGAAGGGAAAAACATATTGCAAGTAATATAACTCAAACAAGCATACAACAAATAATTGTGTCGTATTTTGCGACGCCATCCAAAGTTGGATCAACAATGGCAAACTCAAGTTCCCTGAGAAACCTCTAATGGTCATTGACGCCGATCATTTCCTTTCGACGACGGTAAACATGGTAGATGCTCATTTGCCCAAGGATAAGAGAAAAGGAAAAGCCAAATTCATACCGATGCAGCACGTTTCTAAACAGAATTCTCAGCCGCGATTGAAAGTTGATCTATCTTCAAACGAGCTATCCAAATACTTTTCAAACCCAGCTTATGCCGAGTCAATGTCGGAATCCAGCACACAGGAAATTGACGGGTCGACGGTTATATGTAGTCGGTGTAAATTAAATGTCATCATAACTGAGTTGAAGCACCGCAACTGACGTCTACAGCCATGGCAACATCTCAAAAAATCCTTGGTGTAGGCCAACGCCAGAAAGTTTTCAATAAGTTCGGCCTCCAAACAATGGACAATAAGCCGTCTTCGGCTAGATGATGAAATGATTTCAATGCACCATTTTACAATGAAGATTATTATGCGCGCAACTTTGGTAGCTCAAGTTCACTCGCAAATCGGCGAACCTACAATGAGGAGCCGTCACGTGTCATGATGTGCAGTGTTTTTCAGAAAAGTGACAGGGGTGAAAGACCATACTTAATAAATACGTCTGGATGATTAGAGTATTTAAGGTTTGCAATATTCTATGGTTTTTCTAGAAGAAATATGCTAAAGGTTTATTCCTTGGCAATACATTGCTTTTACAAGGTTAAGGCTCGACCATAAATTATAAGTCGAAGACCTCAGAAGCGAAGGGGCAATGTAATATTTTGGGCTGAGCTTAGAGTCATTCTTGGCCCAGTAACATTCATCTAGAATATTGTCATAGGCTGTCCAGTCAAGGTCCGAATCCTGTTGTGAGGATGATTAGTTTAGATAAGGGTAATGTAGTCGAACTTTAGTGCAACACGGAGTCTTAAAGCTAAAGATGCTTAGAATTAGGGAATGAATGTGGTTTGTTAAAGAGCTTGGTTCAAAGTTCTATGGAGATTAGGATTGGCCAAAACCTAATCAAATTAGGGTGAGGAGTTCTAATCGGAGTACATTTCTAGTCCGGCCATGAGGAGGTTCACTGCTATAAATAAAGAAGGGAGTGCATCATTTAGGGCCCTTCAAATCAACACACAAATTGCCCTATGCAAAGCTTCTCAACAACCCTGAGAGTTTTTTTCTTTTCTCCTTTTTTCTCGCCAACACATCTTTAGTTTGGATAAACAGCATTGTGAAGGTAACCAGCGACATCTTCAGTTTGCATAAACAACACTGGAGTCATAGAATCAGCCGACCAATGAGCACTTTCAATTTAGATAAACAGCACTGCTTCGAGACTAACTGGTTATTATCTAAGTCTTGGTCGATAAGGATTCTAGATTCCTTGTTAGTAGAGGTCATCTCATCAGCTTTCTTGGCAAAGTGAGGTGTTACAAGTTACTAGATTCGGCATATTGAACGTCGAGTGTTATTTTATGATCAAGTATTCATAAGTACATTTTAGAGTTCGGCATTTTGACGGCCAAACCACATTTACAATCAAGACATTTATCTCTTTCAAGTATTTGTGTCCGTACAGTTTGGTACCAGTTCAGTGTACTTATACTCTCATGAATATAATTACCAAGATCGAACCCGGCACCAACGATTCTTGAACTTCGAAGAAACTAGCAGCCTTGTCTTCAGGCTGTAGAACCCAAAGGCCGAGATGTTTTCCTTCCTCGGCCGTAGTCGTAAGATCAAGAAGTCAGCAGCACGCCCAACGCGACATCAACATATTTTACTCCCTGGCAAACCTCGGCCGACGAGTTGGCACGCCTTGCACATAACCGAATGACGTAGTTGGCTTATTAGTTACTCGGCCTACGCGCCTCGTAGGTTTGGTAGTTTTTAGGGTCAACACATACTTATGAGATGAATTAATTTTCCCTCGGAAGTATATTTTCTCAAATATCTTAGTGGGTAAGGTGTTGGCTTTCTTTTCGTGCATTACGAGTTCAAAACTCCTCAATCCCTAAATTATTGTAACAGATTCAAACTCTCTCGTTTCTCCATAATAATAGTAAAACTTTAAAAAAAAAAATCATGGGATGGATGGCAATCTATACTAGTGCTAGCTAGCTAGCTAACTACAATGTTGGCAGTCGTTGTTGATCATTCATTGCTAAGATAGAACTACATCCTTGGAACTAAAGGAGTAGCATAGCAACTAATACATTATACATGGTTGATTATAGAGGGTGAGCCTTAGCTCAACAAAAAGTTATTCTTTTGTGATCAAGGGGTTTGAATTGTGGAAACAACTTTCTTACAAAATAAGAGGGCAAGGTTGTGTACAATAGACGTTCATCCGATCGTCGCAAAGCAGGAGCCTTTGTTGGCTTGGGTCACCTTTTCTTATGGTTGATTATGGATACAACATTCATACAAACGTAAAACTCCATGAGAAGGCAGCACATTAATCCTGGAGATGTAGATGATTAATGACACAACTCTAAGAACAACTCTAAGATCGGTCTCAAGATTCTAACCTCTTAATATATTCTTTATATTTTGTAATATTCAAGTTAATTCTGAAGCTAAAAATCTTTATACAGATAAAAATACTAAAAGAAAAGAGATCAGATTGGTAATATTTTCATCTGTTTTCTTTTGTTTCTTTCTAATTAGAAAAGGAGAACTGGAGTTTTCTTTTGTTTCTTTCTAATTTGAAAAGGAGAACAGGAGAAGGTGAGTAAGCAGGCAAGGGAGAGAGGAGGAAGAAGAAAACATTAAAATAATAGTTGTTAAAATACAAACTAAAACTTAACGAGCAGTTCTTAGTAATTGAAGTTAATTATAATTAAGCATCCACTTCTTCACAATACTTCTCAACAGAGTAAAATCCTCGTCTTCAGATTCCACTCCATGATTAACCAACTGTAAGCCGCCTATATTTACAGTTCCACACACATTTACAGTTCCATACACCTTTACTCACACCAAAATATTCTGCAAAGCTAACTATACACGCACACATATATCTGCAGAAATTTTATCTATAAGATTTGAGAATGGCTCCACAAAAAGTACACATGATTGCTTTCCAAGATTTCCAGTAAACTGGAATATAGCAAAACCTAGTCGAAGTCTTTATGTCGGCAACGCTTGCTCCACACCCACATCTTGAACATGTCCCAGCCACCGGCTTGCTCCGCCACACCTTCCTCCTCTGGTCAACCAGAAAACAAAAGCAAACCATTTCAGAAACTTGAGACTTTGCTTTCAATGTATTTAACCCTAGGTTGTATATATCAGAGTATTTATATGAATGAAACTTAGGTGAAGAAGTTTTATGAGCTGTGTACACGTACATTAGCATTAATTTTGCAAATTGACGATGTAGATTTGTATCATTTGTTTGATAAGTTTTTAGTAAGACAGTCGCACGATCAAATGACGATATTAATTTATTTATTATAACATGCATTAATAAATACTAATTTAATATATTATATTTAGAATATAGTATGAATAACTCTGGATTCTCTTTCTGAAAATATCAAAAATCATATAATCACATTTATTCATCGTATATCGTGCGATCAGTTTTCATGCGCGTGATGTACGATGAATGAACGTAATTGGAAGATCCCCGTAATCCTTACAAAATGGATTCGGAAAGGATCATTTTCGAATAAATATATGTAAACAAAGTAATAACACCACACGACTACCATACCAAAAACCTCTCACATGCAGTAGCTGGAGATTTTTGGTCATGTAATTGGGAATAGGATTTTATTTCTTTGTGAGGATCTTAACGATTAGTTCATTTTATCCATTCATCAATCATTTTGCGATCAGAAATTATTTTAAATTTTTTTATTTAAAATAGAATATAAATAGTACTTATCGAAAACTAATTATATAATGTACTAAAATGTAATGATCCCTAAACTCCTCACAAAAAAAAATTTGGAGAGGATTCTTGTCCATGAAATTGGAATTGAAAACCAGCTTAGTAGCTAAGGAATCACGTATAATCGTGTGGATGACCAATGACTGCCACGTGAGGAAGGGCAGTTGGGGTGTTTAATTGTGATAGTTATGGTTCCTTAGTAGTGGAGTGAAACTTTTCAGCTGTCAAATTGTACTTTGCGTTTGTCCATTCAGTTGCATAATTAATGGTCATATTGACGTCCCATTTATTTTTTCAAGGACTCTTTTAAATCATAAGCGGAAAAATATCTTTGATCTCTGCAACATCATTTCAATTTTCAAAAAGAGATATTCTTCGAATTCTTTTTAAATTCACACCATCAATTAATTTAAATTTTTAAAATTTGATCTAACAACTACAAATAAAGAATATCTTTAACGGTTATAATAACTGTGATCATTAGATTAAATTTTAAAAGTTCAAATTAAGTGATTAAGTGAGTTTAATGGAATGAATTCAGAAAGAATCCATTTTCTCAATTTTCAACTCTATGATATATATTGTCATCTAGTGTATATCATCCCATAAATATATTTGTCCAAATTAGGGCTAGGCATTTAACCGGTCAAACAAGGGCTGCCACTTTCTTTCTTAAAATCCGAACTAATAATCGTGAATTTTATAGGTTTAGTAACCAACTTTTACAATTCGAAAAAAAAAATGTTGAGGAGATCATATCCAAATAAACTTAGTTCAAGTATTTTTTATTAAAGTTCTCTTTATATTATAGATCTTATTTTTATTAAAAAACAATTTAAATGTGATTTACAATATATATTTTCTCTAGCAACACTCGTCTAAAAATCAAAAGGTTCCAAAAAAATCATCACAACAAAAATGATTTAGTCTTGGTATACACTGAGAGTTTTGATATTCTTCGACTACCAAGCAATTATTACCAAATCGATTATTATAAGTTAATGTGTGGTTGCATTTCAATTCTCAATAACCAGCCCTAATTAAACTACAATTAAAAAAATTGGTAGGCAACTAAACTAGTCTATCGTTTTGCATCCCCAATGCCCTATCTGATGATAATTTAATTGTGCCTCCCCGTTTTCCTAATCCTAGGTCGTTAATCCACACAAACTCATCCCACCATGTACGGCAAAGCAATTAAAGTCCGCATCTTCTCTAGATTTTTCCTCCCCTTTCATTCAACCAAAACTCTATTGAATTTGGAGTTTTCTAGACAATTGGAGTTCAAGTAATCAATTATCAAAATTCAACACAAGAATTTTACTCCACAAGGTATTTTATGCGACTTTACTTCATTAATTTGTTTTTGGCATTTCAATTTAGAATTTAACTTTTTAATTTAGAGATCAATGGATGAATGATAACATGATTATTTTTATAGATAGAGATTTAATGGTATTGGTAATGATATTATCATGTAACGCTTTCAAAACATAAAAAGAATTTGAGGAATATTGTAATATGTTGTATGAAAAACTTTATGGATTAATTTATTAGTGTTTTGTTCAATAAAGTCCTGAAATT
Source organism: Crataegus laevigata (assembly GCA_963580275.1). Classification (NCBI taxonomy): domain Eukaryota; kingdom Viridiplantae; phylum Streptophyta; class Magnoliopsida; order Rosales; family Rosaceae; genus Crataegus; species Crataegus laevigata. The sequence continues at coordinate 7,780,889 of OY756946.1, read as the reverse complement.
TTTAATTGTGACTTTGTTGTTTGAGGATATCCCAATTCATACAAATCTTTAGCTTCGTCCCTGCTTCACATCCTTACTGTCAGAAATAGAAATGAACAAATCTCTGCACTTATTTTGTGTGTGATTTTTTTTTGTTGGCATTTATCAATAATTGGTACATGTTAAGTTATGACAACAAAGTTAATAAGGATTAAGTATATTGACACATGTCAATCAATGATAGCGGCCATAGATAGGCAACACCAAAATGGGTGTAGAAGATTTGAACTCGACTTGTATGATAACGGTACATCACTATGGTAGTGTTGTGAACTTGTGAGCTCAATATACAAAATCACATGCCAATTCTCTCCAATTGTCCGTATATTATTGACATGAGACGCTACTGTAGTTATGTATCCATGTCACTCATCTCTCAACGAGGGTGTAAACGTAGAGAGCTAGTGAGTACGCTTTTACTAATCGCATCTCTTTAATCAAAATGGACCTGTTGTTATCATGCATTTCAAATTCTAATCTAAATACAATTGAACCTTAGAAAAAATATTAAATCAGATACAAGATTGATCATAAAAATAGTCAATATTAACGGATCCATCAGATGTCATACTTGCTTCTCGATACAGCTAGTAACAGTATTCGAACTTCGATCTTAAGTGTATGTTATATCATCTAAATACAAGATTATCCAAAGAAAATTATTACATTTCGATATAACCGATCGATGTCTGATACGAGAAAAAATTTGGAATAATTAAACTTCCAAAGAGTATCCGGACCAAAGGAACTTCAAAGTGTCTGGATAGTATATCTGACGACTGCTAGTCTGCTTAGGTGGCAGCACAATGCATGCACATGACATACAGAACGATTACATTTGTTTCCAGGT